>OX155961.1:17527833-18040333 GCA_944548615.1 Micropterix aruncella
GGGAAATCACGAAAATAAGTTTCATAATTTACAAATTTTTCACAAAATCAACAACTCTACACAACAAAATTATACAAGATATAATTCAAATCCTGTTTCAAATTATAACAATAACGAAAACATTCCCTTATATTCATCACGAAACAAATTCTCAGCTAATCGTCATTTTATAAACAATTATTCTCATGCAGATATGCATCCCGAACCTACACAAGTTCCTTTAGAAATCCCAATTATTGAAAATTTGATATCATCAGTTACAAATTCTAATGCTGCACAGGTTCCTATAAATAGCGATAGACTTGTCGTAAAAAACTTGTCCTCAAAAATTATAAACCATAATGAATATTCAGTTTTATCTAAAGGGCTAAATTTCACACCAACTCCCAAAGTTGACCATTTCAGTTTTGGAAATGATATAGCAAAATTTTGTCGTAATTTGAGATGGCGTGAGTTTTGGCATTCAAGGGACAAAAATGGTAATAATAGTAAATTACATGACGCACTGGCAAAATTTCGACAATATTCTAATAAAGAGCCACCCTCTCTTCCAAAAAATCATCCTGTAGAAATATTTATTACAGTTTTAATGAACAAAGTTACACAACCAACATTTTTAAACAGCCTCAAACCTACACCTAACTTAACATCTGATGAACTTTCAGCTCTTAACAATCTAAGCAAAGATACCAATATCATCATTTTGCCAGCTGATAAAGTCATCATCTACAGTCATCCTTAATAAAACAGACTATGTAGCTGAAGGTTTGAGGCCACTCAGAGACGAAACTTCCTATAAAAAATTATATAGTGATCCGAATCAAAATTTTGCTAATACAATAAAAAAATATATTGAACAACAAAAAACCATTGAAAAATTATCAGATGAAGATGTTAACACTTTAATTCCTAACCCTATCAGAACACCAATTTTTTACTTATTGCCAAAAATTCATAAACCTAATAATCCAGGAAGACCGATAGTAGCTAGTTTTAACTCACCCACAGAAAGAATTTCAGCTTCTGTCGATTACTTTCTACAGCCATTTGTAAAAAATCTCAAGTCACACATTAAAGATAGTTACCATTTCATCGAGATTCTAAAAAATACCACAATTCCTAAGACTGACAACTTATTACTTGTTACAATTGACGCTGTCTCTCTTTATACTAATATTCCCCATGATTTAGGCTTAGAAGCGATTTCCCATTACCTTAATCAAAGGCCCAGCCCCCAAATTCCTTCTACAAATTTTCTTTGTAAGTTGGCTGAATTCGTCCTCACTAAGAATGCTTTTTCTTTTGAGGATGAATTTTATCTCCAAATTAAAGGTACAGCAATGGAACAAGAATGGCACCTTCTTATGCGAATCTTTCATGGGGTTATTAGAAAATAAATTTTTTCTTACTCAAAATTTACAACCACTAATGTGGTATAGGTTTATTGATGATATTATACTGTTTTGGCCACATGGACATGACACACTCACTGACTTCCTTACAGATTTAAATAATTTCGGACCCTTAGATTTTACATACACTATATCAGAAAATCAAATTACATTCTTAGACGTTGATCTAACTCTATCCGAAGGCACCATTAAAACTGCAATTCATATAAAACCTACAAACAAAGAGCAATACCTACATTTCGATAGCTGTCATCCGTTTCATACCAAAAAGTCAATTCCATATTCAATGTCCATTCGCGGACACCGTTTAATTAATAATAAAGAAAATTTAGATAAGTACCTTTCTAATCTTAAAAAATCACTAATAGAAAGAAATTATCCTGCCTCTTTGTTAGATAAAAATATTATAAATTCCGAAACAAAATTTTCACCTAAACCTAAATTGGTGTCAAATTTAAATCAAAATAAAATCTTTCTAATTACTACTTATTTTCCTGGCACTGAGAAACTGCGACCTATTTTAGCAGATTTATTCCCTATTATAGCTAACGACCCATCAACCAAAGGTTTATTAGATATACCACCAATTTTATCATTTCGAAAACCTCCTAATTTAAAATCAATACTTAATAAAAATAATCGAAATTATCTTAGTAATAACAAAAATTTGGGCCTACAGCCTTGTGGTCGATCACGTTGTAAAACATGTCCTTTATTAGATCGAAGCATTTATTTCACTAGTCCTAACACTCCCAACAGTTACAGAGTTCCTTTTATTAGTAGTTGCATTTCAAAAAATATTGTATATCAATTACTTTGCCAGACCTGCAATGCATTTTATATTGGGGAAACAGCTACACCTCTTAGCATTAGGTTAAATAATCACAGGGCCAGCGTAGGCAATGAAAGTCAACTTCCAATAGCATTGCATGCTAAGGCACAGAATTTAACTTTTGATAATTGTTTTAAAGTAAAAATTATTAAGTGCCTTGGCGATAACGCTAAAGAAAGAGACGTTAAATCTTGGGAGTTGGCTTTTATAAATATTTTAGGCGCTTGCAAGGGTCCCGGTCTGAATAGGCAAAATTAATACAGTAATTATATTTGTTCAGACATATTCATTAAAAGCTTATTAATATTTTTCATTTAAAAATCATTATTAATAATGTTTTTCAAGGTCGGTTATAGTGCATTTATACCGATATTGCAAAATATTATTAACCCATTTCTCTATGTTCAGTTTTTTTTTAATTTAAATTTTGAAAAAATTGTTCTATCAGAAATGTCATAGAGATGAATACGACTAGTGTCGAAATATTCTCAGTCATATAATTTCTTTTAAAATAAGTTACTAACATCCATTTCTGTTACAGAAACTATCCTCCTATACTTATTACATCCAAGGGCATACAGTAATTCGGCTGCAATAACTAAGAACATCATAAGTTATCAATTGCGGAAACAGGTGCTGCTGCCCTAAGTATTTAAAGAGGACATTAACTATCGTTTAAATGTTTCTGGTCCACCAGGACCCCAGATAAGTAACTTTTCATGAATCTAATTTTATATATTATTATATATATATATATATATATATATATATATATATATATATATATATATATATATATATATATATATATATATATATATATATATATATATATATATATATATATATATATATATATATATATATATATATATATATATATATATATATATATATATATATATATATATATATATATATATATATATATATATATATATATATATATATATATATATATATATATATATATATATATATATATAAATTATTATTTTTTTCAAATTGAAATTATGTTTATTACTAAATAAATGAAATGATAAAATAATGAAAGGGCACTTATCTGGTCTGTGGTGACCAGGAGTGACTCCAGGCCTTATTCTTCTCTTCCTTCAGCGCTTGCTAGGTGTTTCCTGCTGTGGTATTGGAACTTGATCAAAATGGTAGCGGCAACACAACAATGCGAGACGAGAATGAATGCTGGAAAATAAAAGGCGATTAGTGTTTCTTAAATATTAATGATTGTTATAAAATGTATATCAATATTTCGGCTCAGCCGTCGTCAAGATATGTGACATTTCTGAAATCGAACAATTCGTTGAAAATTTAAATTCAAGGAATCGAACAAAAAGAAATGGATTAATAATATTTTACACGATTTAGTTAAGGTACCATAACCAACCGTGCAAAACGTTATTTTAAATGAATGATTATAAATTAAAATAAAAAGCATTTGATGATTATGATAATATGATAAACCTTATTAATTTTGCCTATTGAGACCGGAACCTTTGCAAGCGCCTAAAATATAAATATAAGCTAATTCCCAAGATTTGACGTCCCTTTCCTTTGCATTATCACCCTGGCATTTTATTATTTTAACTTTAAAACATTGATCAAAAGATAAATTATGCGCCCTGGCATGTAAAGATATTGGGAGTTGGCTTTCATTTCCTACACTAGCCCTATGATTATTTAGTCTAATATTAAGTGGTGTTGTTGTTTCACCGATATAAAAGGCATCACAAGTCCTGCACAGAAGTTGATATACTATATTTTTTGAAATACAACTGCAATGAAAGGGAACCCTGTAACTATTAGTAGTATTTGGACTGGTAAAAAAAGGACTTAGATCTAACAGAGGACAAGTTTTACAACGTGGACGACCGCAAGGTTGAAGGCCAAAAGTATTATTACCAATAGAGAAATTTTGATTATTTTTTGTTTTGTTTAATATTGATCTAATATTAGGTGGTCTGCGGAAAGATAAAATTGGCGGTGAATCTAAGACATCCTTAGTGGATGCATCATTAGAAATGATGGGGAATAAATCAGATAATATATCTCGCAGTTTCTCAGCACCAGGAAAATAAGTGGTGCTAAGGAAGATTTTATTATTATTATTATTTTTATTTGAAGTAATTTTAGGTTTTGGTATATACCGTAATCGTAATCGTATATATATTATTATACGATTCATCTATTCAACAAAATGAATAGTGTTTTTCCTGCAGGACTGAAATCTAGGACTATGTATATACCTAAATTTAATATTATTACGCTTTATTATTTTGGAGACATATCTATCTTCTTAAACGTAACATAATAATATTCAAAGATAATACAGCAAGTTACGAAAACCACTCTACCTTCTTTTATATTAAGCCTACCTTAGTACAGGCGAGGCCTAGTTAGGAAGGCTTTGAATTTTAAAAATATATGTAATATTATAGATTATTAAAGAATTTTAAATTTCAATTTGAATTTGTTTTAAACATAAAATACCCTTTCTAAAAACCCTTCATCCCGATCACCTAAAAAAACCTGCACTGAGCAGGATACAACAGGGTACAACTGCGTCATTAACTTCAAATTTTTGACCTCTCAGATGTTCCTTTAATAATGGAGGAAAAACGTAGAAATCACTAGGGGTAAAGCCCGGTGAGTATGAGGAGGATATTCCACTACTTCAAAGCCAACTCCTTCAATGGCAGCCATCGCAACTCTGAACTTGAGTCTGGGGCGTTATCTTGGTGAAACGAATTTGCTTCTTCGGTTTTCACATATTTCGTTACGAAATTTTTCTATTTGTTCAGAATGTACAGCCCCGTTATAGTAGCTCTATGATTAAAGTATTAGGTCAACACGACCCCTTGACTGTCCAAAAAAAAGACTATCATCTTATCTGCTGATGGAATGGGCTGGGATTTCTTAGGAGTTGAGATGATGGTTTTTTTTTGGTCATGGGCTGTTGCTTTGATTTAGGATCGTAATGGTGAAGCCATGTTTCGTCCATTGTTATGAATCGGGCCAAAAAACAGCCAGGATCATGTTGTAACAAATGCAAAGAGCATTGCGAAATCTTCAGCCTAGTTTTTTTCTACGTGTCCGTAAGCATTTTAGGTAGGTACCCAGCGTGCGTATACCTTTTCATCCCTAAGCGAACATGTAAAATACTATGCACTTTACCTATCAAAATGTTTACTTTTTCAGCAATAAAACGAACCGTGACATGACGATCCGCCAAATTTTTCTTTTCCACTTTTTTAACCATTTCTTCAGTGACTGCCGTCATCTATACTTCTATACTAATATTATAAAGAGGTAAAGTTTGTGATGATGTAGGAAGTAATCTCTGGATCTACTGAACCGATTTTGAAAATTCTTTTACCAATAGAAAGCCACGTTATTTGTAAGTGTCATAGGCTATATATTAATTAGAAAAATTAAAAGACTTTTTCGTGGTAGTCGGATTTGCAAAGTAAGTCGGAGAATAAGCGGTCGAACAAAAACGTTTCTAACTAACGCTGCCTTAACGATGAGAGATATATGATTAAGTTCTAGAGAAAAGTTGTAGAGCTTGATAATGTCTACAAAAAAGTCAAGGACAGCATATGTCTAACTTTTATATTTAAGTCACAAAAGTAGTATTTTTTTATATTAAAGAATAATTTAAATCGTTAAGTCATGTTTTTGGTCATATTATCAACAATTATGAATTCTTCTCAAAATAAGTAAATTTATCGTCTCAAGTGTTTAAAACAAAAGACTTTTCCCTTTTACTGCATTTAATTTCCCTTTTACTGCATAAATAGTTAGGGTACTGGCTACTGCATAAAGAGATAATACGCTCACAAATAAGACACTCACAAGAAGATTCTCACAAATAACGGTATTATATTCAAATTGGCATGCAAATACATACATACATATGCAGTAAAAATATAACCCTTCTTTTGGCAGTCAGGAGATAAATCATAGCACTCAGTACTAACCGAACCACACTCATAATTTTATCACAGGTAAAAAGTTTTACCGCCCAACGAAGTGGGCACGGGTCAGCTAGTGGTTAGTTAAAGTTCTTCCACGCCTAAAATCAGAAAACTAACATGCACCTGTAGAATATGAGGGAGGATCAACCGCTTGTATGTCGTAAGTCTTAAAATACTTGCTCCGTACAAAAAAAAAATCGTGCAACGGTTACCGCGCAAAATTCCGTTTTTTTTTAATTTTCACCAACACGCTTCAACAACATTATTTCTTAGATGTTTCTTTTTTTGATTATTTGTTTTATTCATATTTAGACATATCCAACTATATTTGCAATTTTGGACAAATAAAATACAATTAACTACTATTGACTATGACTATTTTAAAACAATGTAAAGTATGTATGATGATCGACATAAACAAGATCGATGGAGAGATAACAGCACGAAAATATGTAGATTTTACTACCAATACGCGGAAACGATTGTTGTGACATAAAATTAATAAGTGTGTCACGGGTGTGACGAGATACATACGCGTAGATAACCCTTCGCACGTTACCGTAACGATGCTTATCGCAGGATGCAATCGCGCTCGTGCAGTGCGACATCTCTTACAAATTACAAATGTTCACTGAACGGCCAAGGCTAGTGCGATGTTCGACGATAGCTATGTATGGATGGGGCTGTGATATTGTGCACTTAATAAGGAAGCGAGGACATTTGGTTAACAGTAAGCTAATGTCACGGTAAATAAATGTAAAAAGAAAATCAGGCCGAAATTTTAGTTTTTCTTTTCATGTATATTTTTCAGAAAACTTACAGCCACACATTATACAAACCTAAGGCAAATCAAAAGTTGTCAAAATATAACTAGATATTTTTACAGAATAAGAAGAAAACGTGAAGAAAATACAATTTTTACTAAGAAAGTAAATTTCAAGGAAAGATATATATAATAGAAGCCACATTATCAATTTAACAGATATAATAAACTAATTACATGAAATAAATTGATTAAATATGCATAATATCGTAACATAAATAATAAGGTAGGATAATATTAAAATAAAAAGTATAGGTAATATAAATAGGTATAAATAGCTGCGCCCCGCGGTTTCACCCGCGTGGTGATGAAAAATTGTGATAATGATGATAGAAAACTATATATCTTTATAAATTATAGCCTATGTGTTATTCTGATGTGTAAGCTATATTATTGTAAAGTTTCATTAAAATCCATTCAGTAGTTTTTTTTTTTTATTTTTTTTTTTTTTATTAGCGAACTGTATACAGAATATTCATTTTATAAAGAACATTTTATAAATTAACAGTAATATAGCCATTAATACATTTCAAATTAGCAAATAATATAAAGCACTTATTTAAAAGATAATAATTTTATAACCTTTTTTGAAAAAAGTAAAAGAAGCATTTCTAAATTTAAATGTATAAGTACAATAGGGGAATGGAATTGGAAGAGAGGGATTGTTAAAACACTATATGTAATATACGTTCATAAATGGCCATACATACGTATACTATTGATATATATATATATATATATATATATATATATATATATATATATATATATATATATATATATATATATATATATATATATATATATATATATATATATATATATATATATATATATATATATATATATATATTTATATATATATATATGTATATATATATATATATATATATATATATATATATATATATGTATGTATATATATATATATATATATATATATATATATATATATATATATATATATATATATATATATATATATATATATATATATATATATATATATATATATATATATATATAATATATAAAATTAGATTCATGAAAAGTTACTTATCTGGGGTCCTGGTGGACCAGAAACATTTAAACGATAGTTAATGTCCTCTTTAAATACTTAGGGCAGCAGTACCTGTTTCCGCAATTGATAACTTATGATGTTCATAGTTACTTGATGTTCTTAGCAGCCGAATTACTGTATGCCCTTGGATGTAATAAGTATAGGAGGATGGTTTCTGTAACAGAAATGGATGTTAGTAACTTATTTTAGAAGAAATTATATGACTGAGAATATTTCGACACTAGTCGTATTCATCTCTATGACATTTCTCCGACATTGAGAAATGTCATAGAGATGAATACGACTAGTGTCGAAATATTCTCAGTCATATAATTTCTTCTAAAATAAGTTAAACAGACCAGATAAGTGCCCTTTCATTACTTTATCATTTCATTTATTTAGTGATAAACATAATTTCAATTTGAAAATATATATATATATATATATATATATATATATATATATATATATATATATATATATATATATATATATATATATATATATATATATATATATATATATATATATATATATATATATATATATATATATATATATATATATATATATATATATATATATATATATATAATCTTTTTTTAACGAATTCGTGTAAAGGATGACACTTTGATGAAAAAATAATAATAATAAAAGCCACTTACATAGCTGGAAGGTTTTCCCGGACTGGATTGGGAAATGCTTATTTAAAATGAGATGTATGCCTGGATGACCACCACTTTCGACAGTGCAATGTAGGTTTAATGGGATCCCTTTATCGCTAGCGAACGATCGCCCTTCATCCACATCTCAAAAACAAAGCGTATCCTTTTGCAAAAATGTCTTTATTAAAGACAAATTAAAGCAAAACCAAAGCTCAATTGGAAGCACCACCTCGAGCGCAAGAGAATAACCTTCTACGCCTCTTTGTGGACGTGCAAAAGAGTCATGGGAAAAACCTGGGGGTTCAAAGCCAGGGTAGCCTTATGGCTCTACAGGGCAGTACTGCTGCCTAGACTAACCTATGCTGCAATAGTCTGGTGGTCCAGGGTGAAAAAGCTTGAGACATTAAAAATGCTTAAAAGCCTTCAAGGTTGCAAGGAAAAAATGTCAAGGTCATTAAACCTGTTATTAAAAGAGTTGAGTAACCGTATCATAGTAGAGTTGCTGCAGTGGCTTGTATTGCATCTGGGCACGTGAAACAAACGAGAAACTCGGGTACTTCTTGGGGGCACTCTCAAGGAAATTCGCTCAGTTAAAGCTGGACAGTCTATTAAACCATAAACATTTACGTTTTTGCGTGAAAGAGTAACAAACATCCATACATACATTCTTACAAATATTCGCGTTTATAATAGTAGTAGGATATACATAATAATATATTTATAATGTAATATATTGACTCCTTCACCTAAGTAATCGCTGTTTTTTCACACTGGCCACTTTGAACTTGGATAACTTGGGTTTGAGTTGGAATTTCAAATTTAAATAAATTTTAATTCAAGGCCATGATTTTCATTTTTAAGAATCAGCTGTTTTTTGTCACTCCGTCTTTTGTTTTTGCTCAAATAATTTCATTTATACAACCATGGTAAAGTTGAAAATTGTCATTATTTTCAAATATGAGATCCTGTGCTGGTGTTTTCTAATACAGCATCTTGCAGTCTGGCTATACAGATACCGTCAATGTGTACTATTTAGAACTGCAAACATTGATGGAGAAGCTCGTGATTAAGGCGACGTGATACCTGGGAACGACCATATCTGAGGAATTTTAGTTTTATGAGTTTTTTGAAAACCAATTTAAAATTTGGACTTAAAAAAGTTGCTCATTGCCTTGGACATTAAGGCTTTAAACTGACTTCGAAAACTTTCAGGCGCGTTTACTCCTACAATGTAAGCGGTGAGTGTGTTGTATTATAATTTCATTATATTGATTGGTTAATTCTCTAGGGCAGCACTTAGCCACGTTTTTTATTTGGGCCCTAAATTAATTACAATTTATTAAAATGTGAAGGGGTCTGAGAGTTACGCTAAATATGTTTTGCCATTAACACCCTTATATAGTTATTCTGTGCTACCGCTGCGATCGACCGTTTAGTAAGCGTCTGGTTCCTGGCGCTAGCGGGTGTGGAATCTGCGCTTGACGCTTCGTCAACGCTGGATGCTTATTGGTCAAACCCTAAAAAATTGACTCTATTTTTGGCCTATCATAGGTAAGGCCCAAATAATAATAATAATAATAATAAAACGTTTTATTAGTACGAAAGGCAAGCTTGTGCGAAATAGTGTGTATTAATACGTGATAACTCAATACATAGCAAGACTGCGAGAATCTGTAATAGAAAACGCCGGCAGAGGATATCATATTTGAAGAAGCGAAATAGTGTGTATTAATACTGTTGTATTTAAGAGGGTGCTGCACGAAATTTCTCAAATTAGGGTCTAGCGTTTTAGTTATTCCGCTAAAACTACGCTAATAAAAGCAGTGACAAAAAACACTCGTTTTTATCAATAAGTCATTTATAAGGTGAGATAATAAATTTGGCAATAGTTTGCGTAGTTTTTTATAAAAACACCCGAGAAAATATACAAAAATGGGCGCGGGGTTTTTGTCCTCACTGGGAAAATAATAAATAATTTGAATTACAAATTATTGTAACAGAAAGTTAAGTGACATATCTTCACTATAAAATAAAATTTAAATTTCAATTATTGTAATAGGATTTTATGCAATAAATCCCAGAAAATCAGGTATCAGATTCTCCATACATTTTTTGTATGGGCTAGCCGCGGTAATAAATACACAGACGCGATATGAAATAGATTCACTTCCCTGCTGATATTGAAAGTGAGAGCACGTCGCTTTGTGTTAGCTCTTATCAGTTCGCGCTCACGTAATATTTTTTTAGCAGTAAGTATTTTTTTTTATATTTGTTTTTTTTTAATGGATGTTTATGCCATCTTTGTTATAACTTATTATAATACTCTACATGTATTTTAGTTAATGGGGAAGCGCAAGAAAACATATTTCGTTTTTTGAGAAACGCCATAGAATCAGCGTGAAATTTCAGTCTAAAGACATGAAAAAGCGATGTTGTTTTCAGTCCGAGATATAATATAGATATATATAGATATATTCGAAACTTGTAATCTCGAATAGTTTAGTTAATTTGCGTGAAAAACCTGAAATTCAAAAAAAAATACTGAAAGACGCATCAAACAGTAACATTTTCGTAACTTGAAAATAAGTGGTTGGCTGTAAGATATTTAGCTTACAAAGAGCATTGATAGGATATGCACTGATTTGGTTGTGACACGTCATTTAAACCAGAAAAAGCACGGGAATTTTAAAATCAAATAGTCTTTGAAAATATTCAAAACTATAGAATACCTATAAATATTTTGAAACCATAGAAAAATAAAATAATTTGAAAATCATTTTAAAATCAAATAGTCTTTGAAAATATTCAAAACTATAGAATACTTAGAAATATTTTGAAACCATAGAAAAATAAAATAATTTGAAAATAATTTTAAAATCAAATAGTCTTTAAAAAAAATCTAAACTACAGAATACTTAGAAATATTAAATCCTTTGAAAAACATTTTAAAATCAAATAGGCTTTGAAAATGTTCAATATCATAGATATTTAATAGTATAGAGAGTTTAAAAAAAATGAAACTCGATCAGTAGAAAATTTACATCTCATCATTGCGTCACATCACAAAAATAACAATTTTCAATCACATTAATTTTCAATCGCTACGTTACATTAGGTATTTAAAATATTAAATTTAAAATTATCGCAGAGTTCGGAAGACCACCACGGGGCCGCGAAACCACCGCGGGGTTTCTTCCGCCCTACTACGGCATCACACGACACACAAGTCCTCTGCGGTACTACTAGAAGGCGATGGAAAGGCCTCAAGATTCTCGCAGACGACTTCACCAAACCGGTCCCAGTTAATGTCGCCGGTTCGGTATCGCCACTCGGATTGTGGCGTGGGGGGAACGCGACGGCCGATGCCAAATGTGACCAGTCTGCGGTCCGAAGAAGAAAGGTGCTCGTGAAATTTCCAATTGTTCATCCAACGGGCGAATCCCGGGGAGCACAGAGTGAAATCCACAAAACTCCTCTTCGAGACTGTTTAAAAGTGGCATTCATTAATTTATTTCTTTATTAATTTTAATTACATATTTGAAGTTGTTCAAAAATATATAATCACATTAAGCCGCGAAATCTATCTGTACCTTCTTTCCGTCGGAAGTAGTTTATTTATAAAGGTAACCGCTTTTTGAAATAATTAAAATTTTGGTGAAGCTATTTATACCTATAATACTGTTTTTATATTCTTCTCGACATACATTTTATCCTCGTACTGATAATCCATTTTATCCATTTTTATTTCTTTACTCAGAATCATAAAGTATCTGCTATCGTGATAGTGGAAGCGGTTCGTCTCATATTTTGAAAGAATACTGTAAATTGTGATAAAAGCAAATCCTTTTGCACACGTGTGTTCATTAGACCAAAATAGTCGATTTGACCTGCCGCTCCGACATATTTGGCCCAGCGGACTCGAAATGGCGGCAATTTTTCAAGATGGCCGCTAATAAACCAAAATGATTATTCTCGTGCTGATTTTAAAGACCCAAGGGTCGTTTTCGGTTATTTTGCCGTCGTTCATTTCAAATATGATGCTGAAAATATAAACATAAATAAATATAAATAAATAATTCCTTACAAACAAGGTAGAATGTGTACAATCATTTATATATAGTGTAGTATAGTCAATAGTGTAGTATAAAACGGCCACGGTACATTTATTTATACCAAGTACAAAAGTTTAAGTTTTCTGGCCAAATTTACAAATATGTTCAAATCGGTTCAAAATACGTTCAAAGGTTGTTCAAAACACATGTAGTCGTCATATTTGAGCCAGCGACTACAAATTCGAAGTCAAAGACCCATTCACATATTCTATATATAGTTCAAATTTTCCATGTTTTCTGGGTAGCAAATTTCAGAAATTACTTACAGTCTACACAAAATTATTCTTTCGTTTGTCTTTTTTGACAGTTTTAACTTTAGATTCGTCTTTTCCAGTGTGCAAATACTCGAAAAAGACGCGTATAACATAACGGTAACGTGAAAGTAAATACTCGTTAAAAATGTTTACAATCCTGTTCAAAATTAACTAAAGTTATTTTTATTGCCATATTTGAAATATACGACCCCAAAATAGCCGATAAGGCCCATGGGTCATTAAAATCAGCATGAGAAAAATCATTTTGGTTTATTAGCGACCATCTTGAAAAACGGCCGCTATTTTGAGTCCGCTGGGCCAAATATGTCGGAACGGCGGGTCAAATCGACTATTTTGGTCTAATAAATACGTTTGCAAAAGGATTTGCTTTTATCACAATTTGCAGTTTATGTTATTTGCAATTTCCTATGAGCAATAAAATTATAAAATGCGGGTTACTTTGCTTTGGCGGGCGTCCGTCTGTTCAGCGTTATCAATGTATGCGACTTACTCATACATACGTGCGTGGCCGCTGCCGGCAAGCATAAATTACCTACATTTGTGTAACGGCATAGGCTCAGGCCCCTCTTAATATATGTACATAATACTGAAACAAATGCCTACCGTTACTCTACAAATGACGACGGCAGATATACACCTTAATAGCAGTAGCTTTAGCAAAACCCAATAGACCTAGAACAAAAATAAGCAAGCTTCTTGAAGGGAAGGTTTTATTATCACAGCGGCTGATATGACATTATTGCATAAAATAATACATAACAATTTGATTGTTCTCATTTGGTAAAGAAACTGTCGTTGTTGGTTCCGCCACGAAGGGTTCGCTCTCCTCGTACGTTCGAAATCCCTCGCGTGAACACTAGTTACGCCCAAAAATCTGATGCACCTCTTGATGGCCACATATAACACTCGATTCGAAGATATCGACATTTTTTACTTGAATCAACCTAAATTCAGCGAGGCTGTCCTTAGCTCACTAGGCGTCTAGGAAGCGATTATATAGTGAGTACACAAAATTGTTTCAAAACACTCAGAGCGAAAATGAGAATAGCAAAGAGTATAATTTGAATACCTATATCCTATCCTACATATATCCCATCCTTGCAATAGTTCGATTGTAATTTAATTTAATTTAGTGCAATGCAACTTTTGATTTGCCGTATAAGAAAATAATGTAGGAAACAATTAATCGGCCAGCAAAACACTGTATTAGAATAATTAGTAATAATTAATGAAGCGCTGTATGTTTCCCGAAAATAAAATAAATAAATAAATTATCTTCTTCTCACGATTTATGTGTTGTGGGGTCAGGACATTCGATGATTGCTGGGGGCAATATGTGTATAGCTTGAATGTGCCATTTGGTACAACCTATAATAATGACGCTAGATCACATCTTGCATAATTTTCCATACAAGATTTTTTTTAAACTCCTTATAATTAGACCCCCCCCCCCCCCATTAAGAGATTGTTTTTTTTAACATATATTCCTATACAAGAGTTGATAAATGATAATGATGACTGAAATTATATCTCAATTACATAAAAACTTATTAACACTGAGCGAAATTCGAGTATGTTTACCAAAATAGAAACGCCTTAGCAACAGAAGGCGTTTCTATCTGCGATAGCTGCTTGCAGAAACTATCGCTGATGCATATCGCACGATTAGATATTAAAACAAATAATTACACAAAAATGTCAACGTCTGTAGAAATGTTGATATCGGAGATAGATTAGGAGGTTTTTTCTGGATTGTTCAGGGTAGAACGGCTTCGAACCAGTAAGTTTAACCCTTCGTGTACAAGGTGGGGTATAACATACCCCAGCAGATAATAACTCGTAATAAATAAAGACGCGCGAGTTCGTTTTCTCAGTAGCTGCAAATGCGACGTTGCTGTTCCGTTTAGTGCAATTCATTCAGTCCGGCATCAGTCTCAGAGCTCGCGACACGTGAGTAAAGTGCGGTTAGGTATCACAGAACCCACGTGGTATAGATTTTTTCTATGAGTTCCTAAGAAAAGACAATAGATTGTAAGAAAAGACAATAGATAGTTTTTTTATTAATAAAGTCTATTGAAATGTTTAAATAAATAGGTATTTTACTTAACCCCTAGAGCCCCAATTGGCCGATATCGGCCACAACACGATTCAGCGTGACGGCCCCGTTTTAATTTTATTTTAATTTCATTTGTTTTATTTTATTATGTTTTATTATGTTAATATGTTCTATTTTATTTATGGGTACAGTGCCTTGGCAGCTATTAATATTTTGGTGAAACAGTGTCGTAATTCAATTTTTATACTATTTTTTTTTGTGACATCAACTTGTCAATCGGCTGAGCGGCCGAGGCCTGAAGAGCTAAACCTATTCAGTAATAGTTATTACAATAAATATCCTATTAAAAACTATCATAAAGTTTTAATTTGTTTATTTTATTTCATTTTATTTTTGGGGTATGTCAAACTTCGCCTAGTATGGCAATGTATAGAAAAGTTTTTGCTGTGACCAGGGATGGATAACAGGTTATTGGCCTCTGATCTCAGGGGACGGCCGTACTTCGATAGATCAGTGAAACTGTTATCTCTTCTAACAAAGAGATTATGTTATAATACAGAATCAAAAACGAGGTGCGCACTTTCGCCTCATCTTACTCTCTACGCAAAATAAGAAAAAGTAACGCTATCTATAGCCTAATAGTTGCCCTATACAAGAACATTTCTCTTTTATTTCTATCCAATGTTGACTTCCGGATTTAAAAAATATTTTAACTTTTTTATGTAAATACATTGGCATCTTGGCATACATTGATTCATGCCACGTGTTTTTATTTGCATTAGTCAGTGTTATGAAGTAGTTTCATTGAAATGCAGTAGTTTGCCGTGTATTAAAAACCTTGTTTTTAAACGTTTGATTAACAGACATGGTATAACTTATAAGTGATAACTATCAATTGTTAACATTTTTGATTATATTAGCTATAGTTTGATAAGCTATACCTATTTTGACATTCTTGTGACTAGCTATTTTTTTCAGGCCAAAACATGTTTTAGATTCTGCCATTCCTGTTTCCGCATGTCTATCAGACCCAGCCTGAATTGGTGAACTGAAGTATGGGTTTATTGTAGACTAGTTTTGGTTTCATTTTTGTGTATTTCAATAGTTTTAACATTGTATTACAAGAAGAAACTGTTTTCATATTTGCCTCGTGACGCCTCGTCCCAGACGACCTGATTATATAATAATGTAATAATGATAAAATTATATAATAATGATATTATTAATAATAATATAATAATGATATCGCAATTATATAATAATGATAAAATTTGAATTGACTATTTCTATTGAGACATTTCTATTTGTAATCTTATAATTGTGATATTTCTGATTTGACTATTTTATAACTGACTATTCGTTTTTATATTTAATTTTTGACTATTTGTATTTTTCATCTATACCTACTTAGGTATTTTAACATCTCAAATAGTTTTCTTAAAGGACCTCATATTTTTACTGTAAATTTATTTAATAATTGTTTTTTCCGTTTAAAAAAAAAGTCAATCTGTTTAAAAAATAATTTTACCACATAAGGTATAACAGATTATCTTGTATAAAGAATTTGAATATACCAGGAGTAGGGATACCTAACAACTGGTTTATTTTATTTAAAAAAAATAAGCAAAATTTAAAGAAGCGAAATGTTTTATTATTTTATTTTCATATATTTTTATTCGTCAAAATTTTGTTCAAATGGTTTAAATTTAAAAAGGTATTAATTTTAAGGACCGATTCCATTATACAATTAAGTTATATACTGTAATATATATATGCTGTATTTATATACTGTATTTATGTAGGTACTGTATTCATATACTGTAAAATAACGCTTGGCTCCAGTATCATGCTGGAACAGTACTCGCAGGACGCAGCATTTTTAATAGATATATAAAAATAATTTAACAACATTAGGAAATACTAGATAATGCCCTGATGCGAATTGACCTGATCAGTTTCGGCCGCCAGTTTAGATCAGTTTCGGCCGCCAGTTTAGATCAAAGAACCCGGTAACAGCCAGTTCACCGCCAAACCATTTTAAAATCCAAATACATATTGAGGCTTGATGAGTTCCCCGATGAATTTGAAGAGCCATTACATACATGCAAACTAAAAATGTTTTTACTTCATTATCCGTACCCATATTATGTATAATGTTACCGATCGTTGTAATTTGTGTTTGTCCAAAACGCTCCTCATTATTTGTCGATTTACACGTCATAAAGGTAATAGAAATCTATGTAATTATACTACACAAAACATCCTATTTTGAACAAAAGGCATTGTCTTGTCATATCAGCATAAGCATAGTTATAGCTAATCGGTAAGTGGAAGAAGAACTGTAATATGAACATCTCATGCCCTTCTATTATTTCTCGCCACACATAGTCGCCATACTCAAACCATTTATTATACCTATAGGTATTAGATTGCTCTACTCCATAAACTATTTGGCAACCCTTCTGCACCGACGAAATGCAGGTGGCATTTTATTTGACAATGAGTAATAACTTTGATAATGAATGCTTTTTTAAAGGACTGATTGAATATAAAAACCCAATAATTTTACCAATCATAACAATAACGACATTCAATTATTAGTGCCATCTATCGCATTTTAATATATCATGATTATATCACAAAAATAATACGGAGAAATAGAACGCCATCTATAAATAAAATAAAATACAAACGGAGCTGCCATGGAATTCACCGACCGAAGTCGGGCCCATCATATAGTGTTATTACACTTCTGGGGGGTGAGCAGTGGATTCCGGACTAATGACCGGCTGTGGTAGGTTTAGGACAGCTGTCTTGCCACATGTGAGCGTTCACCTTACCACCCATTCACTCCCCCTTCGTAGCCATAGAATTTGAGATGCGGAAATCGCGGTCTTAGATATTTTTTCTAAGAAGAAGTTGATTATTTTCCTGGAGAGACCAAGATCTTTAAAAAGGTGAAACAGAGATTTAGCTGGCAGGCCACGAGCGCCAACTTCCACCGCGTGAAGGTGAACAGTGAAGCCGTTCCTGGTGACAGCATTTGCGAGATCATGGTATTTATTTAATTTGTACTCGTGGTCTTTTGGGATATTTGATTCCCATGGAACAGTTAATTCTACGATAAGGCCGTCTTCCAAGATAGAGAGTAAAGAGTTATATCTGGACTCAGGGTCCCAGAGTTATATCTGGAAGCTATCTGAGCTTAAAGTGTGTAATTATGGCGTATAGATACCTGTATAGCAATTAAAAACATTACATCTTTATGTAACTAATAATAAAATATTAAGAACTATGATTTTAAAATTAGTTTCTTATTATAGTATTATTTAATACAGTACAGACGTGTTTATATCGCCATTTACAGTGCGCCGCCATACTGTTATACTACGAAAGTCGCCATATTGAACATAATAATAGAATATTAATCATTTTTTGTAACTATGAGTGCCATCTATACGTTCCGTGTCGTAGTATAATCCTTGTTGCCAAATCGTAGTGCGACGTTAATCAATCTAATCTAAAATCAGTTCCTAATATTACTAATAGATGCCACTACATTGTCATTTAATATTAATATTATACATACTTAAAAAATGTAACGTGAAATTTAAAAAGATGTCACTACAATGTCATTTAATATTAAGTTTATAATAGCAATGTTTATAAGATTGTTGTACCTTTGTTTCTTGTGTGGCCGCAGCATGTTGCAGTTAATGGCAACATTAGAATATTATGTTGTTTTTATTTGTCATATGGCATCACGGAAAAAAGGGCTTCTTCCGGCGATCTCGGCCAAAATTATACCGTGTGAAAGTGCTCCGTGAGTTTTAATCAATTCCTACTGCATCCCGAACATCAGGCCAGCAGAAACACCAAGAAAACCAGTCCACTACTCTACAAAGCAATATAATCAATGGTTAAAATCAAGCATTGAGCAGAAGGATTCAGACTCCTACGCTGATGTATTTCCGTGACCTATAGCACCACTGTGACCAGAGAAGCAGCATCCATTCTACTGCTAACATGCTCTGCGTAACGTAGGTTCGGGTCAAAAAGTATACCCAAACAAGAATGGGCATTTTTATAAGAAAGGTGTACCCAGAGTGTAACGACTAGGGACTAATAATAATTAATTGTGCTTGTGTAAATTTGTAAAATACTGACTTACTAAATAAAATTAATCTCCGTGTTCCTTCCAAACTCAATAGATTTAACCCTGCTCTTCCTTCATGTTCCTTATGCTGGTACCAACTATAGGCAAAATTCATTTCTGTGGCGAACAAGTGACAATTTCAATGATTTGATTAAACGATTTGACTTTGATCTATTCTGTACGAGTATTAACTCAGCTAGGCAGCGGCTGAACAGTGAATTCTTTAGCACTAATTTTTGAATATTTTTTTATGTATTTTTAACCGATAGCTTTAATTGAAAGGTCACATATGTTTCTACAACGTCACTTAAACGTGAAAACCTTTAATTGGCTCTCTGTTATACTACTCCGTTTTTTTGTTAAATTATAATTAGCTGTTGGTTTTCCTAAAAATAAAAAAATAAATAAAAAAGTTAAGAAGAAACAAGACGATTCAACTCGTTAATCCATGTTGTATTGGTATTATACATATTTGTTAAATTGTTTATCGTGGTTACATAACTACGGTTAGCAGAAGTTAACAGGCCGGTTAGTGCAAGTAATAGAATAAGCCCGATGATAAGCAAGGAAGATTTCGCTGGACGTATAGTTTATAATCGATAAAAAAATGAAAATAATAATAATAATATCGATAATTTAAAAAAAACTATTTTATTAACCTGCTATCTAGCCAAAACATATAAGTATAACACTAAAAATTTGCTAAGACGAGAGCAAACGGAACGTTATAACGCCCTGAACCTTGCTGTGATGTACCAAAAAGCCCTGCAAACCTAATGCTCAAAAAATATATGTTTAGAACAATCCGTCAACCACTGGAACAACACGCCAGGGTTGAATCATTCCAAAGCGCTAATAAGGGCTTACGACTGTAAAGCCGGATCTGCTGTGCCGCGTGTTTTGCTAACATAATAACCAAGGTTATGTTATTTTGCGGCGCGGCCTAACTGTTTTGTTCGATGTTTGTGTTTGCCGAGTGAATGGATAACATCCCCAAGTTCGCCTGCGAGGGGCCGGGGGGACAATATCATTCATTTCGTATTTACGCTCGCCAGAGACACATCTCGTCAAATCTTTTTGATATTGTGTCTTGTTCTAGTGTATCGTTTTAATGGAGTAGAATAAAGAAAATACTTTGTATTTTATACAATTGATACGAGAAAGACCCTTTATTTGGGACGTTACATCAAATGTAAATAAAAATAAATCTAAAAAGCTCGATGCGTTTCTCATGTCAATCTCATGTCAGGTGGAATAACGCCGTGTCGTTTGTTTGTTTCTATCTGCCAATATTAATGTTAAAAGCTCTTCATAATCGCTCGCTGAACAACGTAAAAATATTTTTAACCCAAATCTGTCTTCAATTTGCAATTCTTGTTGAAACAGCGGGGCTGTAGGTAGAGTCTAACACGGAATCTATTTCTATTTATTCTGTTCAGAACTAAATCCACCATTGCCAAAACCGTGGACACGTCTTCCCCGTCGGACTCATTTTAAATAGAGAAGTTACTAACAAAAATGATCTATACTGGAAAATCGCAGTGGACTGCCTGTTTGCTAACATGTTTTATTAGCATGTTAGCAAAACAATGTTTTGTTCGTAACATGGCGCATCGGACCCGGCTTAAGACTGCCCGTGAGCCCTTATGGCTAAATAGAAACAATCTACGCATAATGGTGAGGGCGCTCAAGGGGCATTGTGGCCTGAACAAACACATGTACAACCTCAAGCTCCGGGACACGAAAATGTGCAGGTTCTGCCAAGGGGCAGAGGAAACTCCCCAGCACCTCATGTGCGAGTGCGGCCCGCTGATGCGTAAAAGATACACCCACTTGGGTGGTCATTACCTGCAACCTGAGAAGGTAAAACAATCTGGTGCCAAAATCCTGTTGCGGTTCCTAAATGACACGAGGCATAGCGCAGAACTATAGTAGGTGGCGAACACAATAGATCAGCAACGGTGGCAGTGTTACAAGGCTCAAAAAGAACTTAGAAAAACACCACACAGCAAATAAAAAAATAAAAAAAACAGTATAATACTAAAAAAATCGTCTGCGTCACCCTAAAACATTCCCGGCAAGTAGCCAAGGACTTATAAAAGGATTTTGAATGTGTGGTCCGTTCGGGAAGGAGGTTGACTTAATTGAAAAGGATATTAGGCGACGATCGCGCTATAAAATCCGTTCGATTCCAAAGTTCAAAGTTCCAAAGTTCAAAGTTTATTTAATTCCAAAAAACCCTGCAGGGGTATAGAGCTTACAATTAATACATACATTATTTATAATTCCTATTATAATCATATATCTGGCAAAAGAAAATTTTATCACAATACAAATCTGAATATATAAAACAAACTATTACATTTACTGAATATAATAAACAAACTATTACAAAATCAACTATTACATTTTCTAAATATTAAAAAGAAATTCAATCATCTTAAACTTCTGCATATCATATGTTAAAAAATAATATGCTTGCATAACTTTACTGTTATAATATGATATAAGATATATAATATGATATAAGATATATAATATGATATAAGATAATAAACAAAATGAAACATATTGTAATATAATGCAAAGGAATAATACTATAATATATCTAGATCTTTATATTTATACGTTTGTGTATGTATGTATATGTATGTGTGTATGTGTATAGGTATCTATATGAGTAGTTACGTCAGTTAGGCTTCTCCACCCGTCAGAAATGTATTCAGAGTATGCCCCAGAAAAGTCAGAAAATAAGTCGTATGCCCAGATACAGGCTATATTCGGCCTAGTTGGGTATGCGCTGAGCATGGTTATGTGAATGTGGACCGTCGTTTACTTCGCACCATTATTTGTTATGACCATTTTTATGTGTTTTCTCATTATGTTTGAAATAAAATAAAAAAAATAAAAAACAATTACGCAAATATACTGATAGACAAAAATTCAATGTGATTACGGCCCAACGAGGCATTTGTGTACCAAATTTGAAGTCTATAAGTCCAATTGAAATATGATCTACGTCATATGAGTCATATCTACGTCTATGGGCACTAGTCATATTTTAATCGAGATTGCAATATGGCTAGTGCGCCCCCTGGTGAAACGATTACAACCACAACCTTTTTAACTCTTGCCATGACCAAATGATGCCTGCATGCCAAATTTCAGCTCCATTAGATTAAGTGTAAGCGCTATCGTGGGGCAATACAGACGCGGAGACACACAAACGCACAGACAGACTCGCATTTAAAAATCGTCTCAGGGTGGCTCAAAATATATAATTCCATCCTCATCTCGAAAAAAAAATTGCGCATTTATCATACTTTCTCTCCCCGTTGGTTGGTGGGCTGGGAAAGTAAAAGGAAACTATTCCTTTACTAACATTATAACTAATTAATGTTTATAAAATTCCATAAATCCTAGAAACTTTCGGCATCATTCATCTATTATTCGCATTGTTTTCTACACAACGTATGACTAAATGGAATTAATGATTCGTTGATAGATCATTTCATTCATTTTTGTTGCTCCTTTAAATATATGTTATTATTTAAACCGACTGAAAGATAAGATATCTGTTGTGATATTTCTGAATTATTTGAATGAATATAAAATTAGGAGAATTAGAATCCGTCAATAGTCGAGAGCAAATAAGTCATCGATTGTTGACAGTATTCATTACCATGTTGGAATTTTACGCATTCATTGTTCGTTCTAGGAATGTTGTGTCACATAATCGGTGTTTCCCATATTCGTATTGTTTTGGTACTTATTTATGTTAATTTATTTGACTTAAAACAGTGAAATACAGCATTGCTTACAATCCATGGTTAGTAAGTGTTAGTTAGCATAGTCGAGTTAGACTAACACAGTCGTGAACGTCAAATCGTGCCCAAAGTACTCGAGCTTCCGTGCTATTATCATCGTGACCAGCTGGTATTCTATCCCGATTCTTTATAGTACTTATGTACTAATTAGTTTAGACTTTATGTGGCCATAAAATCACAAGCATTCTTTGGTCCATTCTGTATCTGGTCTCATGTAATTCTATCTAATTCTATATCGAATTACATTTGATACACAGTTGAACTTCCGTGCACACATTACAAATATTTGCAATCAGGCTAGCAAAATGGTCGGTTTTGTTATTCGCATATGCAAACAGTTTAATAATATTCATGTAATGTTTCTACTATATAATTGTTTAGTCCGTAGCATACTTGAATATAACTCGGTCATCTGGTGTACAAGTGAAAACAAATACATTCAGATGGTAGAGCGTATTCAAAGAAAATTTTTAAGATATATTTATTACAGAAAATACAATATTTATCCATACTTATTTCCGACAGATTTTGTGCTAGGAATGGTAGGATACAACAGTCTTGAAACTCGTCGATATATTTCACTAATTATATTTGCATATAAACTTATTCAAGGAACGATTTATTTGCCAGAGATACTATGTAAGTTTGAATTGTACGTACCGGTAAATTACACAGCGAGGAGATCGCATCTATTGTTTAATGTGCCGTACCACCGTACAAATATTTTTGTAGACAGGCCAGTGGGAAGGGTTATAGCTCTACTTAATTCCTTACCCACTGAAATAGATATCTTTTGTACATCCCTTTGGCAGCTAAAAAGGCATCTCCCTGTTATCTCATGTTTATCATAATCTGTCTTTTATTTAGTTTTATATTTTTATGTTTTTTTCTTGTTCAATGTTAGCATTAATTTAGTTATGTAGTCATTTATTTTTAGACTTACACTCCAGCTTTAATATTGAAGGGCGAATTGGATTCATCTGTAATGCCCTTGAATACTATTTGAAACTAATAAATAAATAAATAAATATGAAAGAATAAGTCCACGCTTCCATGCCACACCATTTTAAAAATGATTTGGATGCCCTAAAAGCAATAAAGAAGTAACTGTATGTACGTGGTGATAAATTTAAATATTGTAAAAACGAACTAATATACTGTATTAATTACTGAACTAATATACTAAAAGCAATAAAGAAGTAACTGTATGTACGTGGTGATAAATTTAAATATTGTAAAAACGAACTAATATACTGTAATTTAAATGTACCTAAATATTAAGTTTCTATAATCTGTTAAGATTTTTTGGAAATAAATTGAAATTGAAAAAAAAAAAATTTTGAGCGACTTCAAAAAAAGAAGGAGGTTATCAATTCGGTCATTTATGAACCGATTCGGAAAAAAATGTTTTTTTTAATTTAATAGGATATACTTCCAGATTAGTCCCAGTTTCATAAAAAATCTGTTCTGATGATGGGATCCATGAGGAATTGAGGGAACTCTCAAATACTATAATATGAAGTTAAAAACTTACATGTTTGTTTAGTTCCGATGACAATGCAATTTTTATGGCAAGTATGACCTGATTCTACAACTTGGGTTGTCGACTACAACGGGCGAGCCCGTCACCTCAGGAAGTTTTAACGATTAGTCGTTCTATCTCCCTGGACTGAACGTAAAAGACTTGGGACAAAACAGTCCACCATCTAGCTACGTCACAAGCCCGTAAGAGCCCAACGCCAGTAATGTTACCTGGCGGGCCGACACTCGCGCCCTTACTTCCAATTGTGACCAGATTACTCCGGTCTCTCGAGTGGTTCCGAGTTAGAGGTCGCTTGCGCGGTCATCTCCCTTACGAAGCGGTAAAACGGTGCATACCGAATCTATCGCGGACTACAGCGTCCTTTGCCCGGCTATTTACACAGGATCGGATGGCCGATGGTCGTTTCAAGAGCAGTCGCCGTAAGGTCCGCAACCACCCCCGCTCTATAGGAAACAGTACTGCTTCCAGACTCCCCCGACTGTTAGTCAGGGAGCTAACGGGCCCATGATGAGGTGGCCACGATGACCCATGTGTTCAGGGTCGGTCACACTCACGGGTCAACACCCATCCGATGGCCTCCACGCATGGGGTGCGAACCTGGGTAGGACACTGGGTCAACCAGTCTCCCCTGGGAATCAAACCTCTGGCGCTCCTGGACGGTCTGCGCACCGAGCGGCGCAAGCCAATCGATTGTTAGTCGGAGAGCACAACTTCGGGAATATTTCATTCAATGTTTAGTGCACACCGCGATAACCCTCATAAGTTCTTCTCTTACTACAGAATGTCTGTGAACTCATTTGATGAACTTCTATCAATTATAAGCCAACGTATCAAGAAACAGGATACAAATATGCGAAGATCTATCACACCTGCAGAACGTTTGGCTGTAACTCTCAGGTAAATAAAATAACATTATTTTATTATGTAATCTTTTTTATTCGGGTAAGTACTGCAGTACATTAAAATAATCATCATTTTCCGTTGATGTGTCCGTGTTTCTAGTTTATGATTTTACTTCTTTCATATATCTATCTCTAATATTCTTCCACTTCTTCATCAGATCCTTTACTGCAAAAAAGAAGAAATATATTAATATCGCATCTATTTATTTTTCAGATATTTGGCTTCGGGAGCAACTTTCACTGATTTGGAGTATGCTTTTCTAATTTCTCGTAAAACCATACCATTTATTGTAAAAGAAACCTGTCAAACTATTTGGCAAGAATTGGCACCTTTAGAAATGCTAAAACCAAATAAGGAAAAATGGATAAACATTGCTGAGATATTGTACAAAGAAGCAAACTTTCCTAATTGTGTTGGCGCCATTGATGGCAAACATATTAGAATTATTTGCCCTCCGAATGCTGGATCTAAATATTATAATTATAAAAAATATCATTCAATTATTTTATTGGCAGTGGTTGACGCAGACTACTGTTTTACATTCATTGACATTGGTGCTCCAGGTCGAGAAGGTGACTCGACAATTTTCAAAAGTTCAAATTTCGGGCAAAAGTTAACTCGTTCTCAGTTAGATTTACCAGAGCCAGCTCATCTTCCTAACAATATAGGAAAACCTCCTGTGCCTTTTGTATTTGTAGGTGATGCTGCGTTCGGTTTAAATGAAAATGTTATGAGACCATTTTCTTTACGAAACATAACAACGCCTAAGAAAATTTATAATTATCGACTGTCTAGAGCTCGCCGCTTTGTGGAATGTGCATTTGGTATCCTCAGTAACAAGTGGCGAATTTGTCATTCAAGCATCATGATCAATCCACCGAGTGCCAAACATATTATAAAAGCAGCTTGTGTATTTACACAACTTCGTAAGACGCAGAGATGGTTATCAATTTGAAGATACGATTCGATGTGATATGGAAGAATTCGATGGAGTCCGGGCAGTTGGAGGCCGATC
Source organism: Micropterix aruncella (assembly GCA_944548615.1). Classification (NCBI taxonomy): domain Eukaryota; kingdom Metazoa; phylum Arthropoda; class Insecta; order Lepidoptera; family Micropterigidae; genus Micropterix; species Micropterix aruncella. Next base: position 17,554,505 of record OX155961.1, read on the forward strand.
TAGTGGCATTGCAGTAAGAGATTCGTTTGTTCAATACTTCAATGGCCCTGCGGCCGTTCCTTGGCAAACCAGGATGATTCATTAAATTAATACAAGAAATAAAATAATAAGTAAACTTACCAGCTTTGTTTTTATCTTCTGGGCCTAAATCAGCCCAATGAGCAACCACTTCCTGTCCTATCTCCATCCATAATTTCACTTTTAATTCCCGATTGGCATAATCCTTCGACTGCACATCATACAAAGCAGGTCGATCTTGTATTTCAACTATAAACCGTTCCGTATCGAACATTTTGACGCGATATTAGCAACGCAAGCGCACGCTTGACGAGTGAGCGCCTTCACAAGGTCCCGCGCAGAATGACGCAATAGCGGGAAACCGCCTAAACGAGTTCAGTGAGGCATCTATCCATATAGGTAAGCATCTATCCCCAAAAAAATTGTCTCGCAAGAACTATTTTCTGCAAAACCAGTAATAGTTAGGTAAACAAATACCGATTCTAATGTTTTTAAATCATTAAACTAACTATATTAATATAAAATTTAAATTATGGTTTAATACTTTATTCATTTCATTTTTGTACATTTAGCCCCATTGTTATCAATGTTATAAGTAACTCGGAAAAATTGAACACCGAAATGCAGCTAATGCTCATTGCCCACCTAACTAGGACTATTACAGGGATAATCTGTGCCAATATATTTGGTATTAAAATAATGAGGCTCTTTCAAAAACTGGGGCATCTATCCCGGTTTTACCCTATCTCGCTTATTTATTGAGGCCGAATAAAGGTTATTGCAGATTCGGAAGCAGCGTGATCAATATAATTGGGTGACGTTAAAAAATCAACAATGTAAAACAGGTTCCTTTAATGCAGGGGTCTCCAAACTACGGCCCGCGAGCCAAATCCGGCCCGCCGGGGTCATCAATCCGGCCCGCGACAGCTAATGACCAGTGCCATCAATCCGGCACGCGACAGATAATGGCTTATTGTTGTTTGCTACTGTTACGATAACACTTCACGGGAGACAGAACGACCATATTTCGTTATAACTTCCTGAGGTGACGGGTTCGTTCGGTGTAGTATAAAATTAGAAATTATCAAGAAAATTTAACAAGCATAATACCTAACGAATAATTGAAACGAATACCACTAACATTATAAACATATCAACATACAACATATAAACAATATAACATATAAAATAGTAATGAAATTTATGTAATTGTAATTTTCCACTGACAACAGTTTGTAATTTGGACAAAATTATGTATTAGTCAATGGAGGAAAGTGGGGGGGGGGGGGGTTCTGGACGGCCGACTGCATTGCTGGGAGACAGATTTCACGTTTTGGCCCTTGGAACTTACGGGAGGAATCAGTATGGCCCTAAGGCTGGAAAGTTTGGAGACCCATGCTTTGATGCATTAATACCATATGAAGGGTCCAGGCGAAGAAAGAGCTCAGTCATATTTTTTGGTGAAATGAGTTAACGATGCAATCTTGTAGAGAATTGTACGTAATATCCAATGGTGAAAGCGACAAGGACATAAACCTGCTCAATCCGCTGCAATCATCGTGGGAAATAAACCGATACGGGGGAATAACTGGATTAGTCTAGGGCAAACTTTTTAATAAATTAAAATTAACAATATCACTGATATAACAATATAGACAATATAAATGATATAATAAGGAATACATTATTTCCTTATTACCGTTTAAAACCTTTAAACCGCTCTCCTTGGAAATTTATTTTTTTGTGACTGGGCTTGTTCTTCATCTGGGCCCTTCATATATTATTATGGTGTTAGTGAAAAAACAGACACAGAAGAAATCAAAATTATGCCAGCAAGACGCACTCCATCGCAGGTAAAGTGATTTATCCGGCACGTTAAGGGGTGCTGTTGTCGAGGGCGGGGTGCAAAACAACAAGCATCATAAAACCCAAGACACATAGAGTTGCGTCAGTTAAGCTTGCTTCATGCAACGGCTAAAAGTCCTAATGCTCCGCACCGGAGTGCGGAACTCTCTCTGACTGAGAAGTCAGTGACATACTCATATGAGATAAGAAAGATGAGCGTCATATGACCTTGACTTTGCTTGGGGATAGGACTGACATCCGACCCGATATATCGGGACTGTCGCTCTTATTGTATCCTTTGTCCCGACCGTCCCGAAAAACACTAAAATGACCCGGTATCTGCTCAATTCGCACAGTGAATGAATGATTTAATAAACATAACTCCGGCGGTGGCGATTCGAGAATTGTTTTCTCGCTTACAAGAGCAGATAAGTCGGCGGGGCTACGTACCTCAAAAACTCCTGTCTGAACGTGCATCTGAAGATGGAAGTCGACGAAGTCTGTGGAAGAGAGATAGATCTACCTTTTTAATAAAAACCTTTTTATTTAACTATTTTTTAAACCATTTTTAAAAATATATTTACTTTTTTTCGGAAATCCAGAAAGAAAATTCAAAATGCTAAAACTATGCCAATATTTGTTTGCAATGCCAGCCAACAAGGCTACAGTGGAAAGGGTGTTTTCTTTAATGTCAGCCGAGTGGACAGATGAAAAAAAATGTTTTCTGCCAAAAACTCTAGTGTCGATATCAGTGACAGATGAAGTATTGGGTCCTTAACCCATGAAGTTGCTGTTCTATAAAAAAAAAATGTGCCAAAAATTTTGTTTGAAAATGTCATTGTCAGCCGATGACACTATTATACTATTCAAGGGTTCAAACACATTTGAGAAAGCAAACGAGGGCATGGAAATTGTTAAAAATTGGCTAGGAACTTTATGCTGACGCTTAATGTTGGCAAAATCAAATAGTAATTTTATACAAATGCCATTTAGAATAAAAACCAGAGGTCAACCCACTACTAATAAAACTATTGCAGTACACGAATGTGATAGCGTAGACTGTAGAGTCTTGTAACTGACAGCCTCTACATAGAGAAATATCTTGAAAATATCTAGGCATCACTCTACATTGATTTCTCCGTAGGGACTCTCATAAATAACGTGGCTACGAAGGTGCGAAACCTTGGATATGTTTTCAAAGAACTGAGGAATATTCTGGATTCCAAAACACTATAAACTGTTTATTATGTGAATCCCTTATTACTTACGGCATAATTGGATAGGGTGGATGTGGTAAAGCCCTGCTAAAGCCATTGCAAGTTGCGCAGAAATTTATATTAAAAATTATTCTACGTAGACCATATCGCCATGACGACTAATGAACTTTATAAAGGAGCTGAAGTCCTTGATTGTAGGCAACTTTTTCTAAAAACTTCCCTCTTAAAGCTATTTTTGGACAATAACTCAAATTTAGGAATAATCAGAACCGATGACCAACGAGACAAGTTTTAGAAAATAGCTTAATTATACCCAGAAGGAAAACATCATCTGGACAAAGATATTACTCTTTCATTGCGCCGAGATTTTACAATCTGATCAATAGTTAAAAATAAATTAAAGAAATGGTTATCGAATCATGACAGACTAACCATATATCAAATGTTAGAAATAATAGTTTAATAAAACTTAAGTGCACAAATTATTAAAAAAAATTTAAACATGTATTTTGAGTATATTTTAACAATGAACAAACTAACAAAAAATATATAAATTTGTTGTTATATATTATTTTGACAATGAATTGTACTTTTTTGACTAGGTATTTTTATATTTAATCCTATATTACTTAACATAATATATTAAATATTAATGACTGTTTCTTTCTTTTCTCTCATATAACTTTATTTATATTTTATTCATATTTATATTATTAAATTTTATACTATATTTATTGCCGATTATATAATGGAATTGCATATTATTTATTATATTATCCTTTAATATTACTTATTATTTATTTTTTTTAAGACCACATTTTAGGGCAATTTAGTCTTACTAGCATTTTACTAAAACTTGTACATTTGTAAGCAATCAAACAATCAAGCAAACTTGATTGTAATATAAGAGCTATAAGTGTTCGAACAATACCCTAGAACGGGCTAGTCCCAGTTGGGTGACAGAAATAAATAAGCAAAAGGTTAAGGTTTTGCCATTCGGTTCCTGTTATTTTTGTAAGCAAATCAATGTTTTATAGTAATTAATTTTTAAATAAATAAACAAATAAAATTTAATTAATAGAATTATTGACCCCTGTTATCTTTGCAGATTTGTCATTTTAATGGGAGTTGATTAATTCCTCTACTGTAAAACTCTCGTGGACGGGAACCAATGAATGCTTTGAAGGCGTTTTCCACCGACTCTTCAAAGTTGTTTTTTTCCCTTGAAAAAAGTTATCTAAATTCTGAAAAAAATGTAACTCTATTGGAGCAAGGTCTGGCAAGTACGGCACGTGGCAGTACTCAGTCAGTCACCCATTCAAATACTGACCATACCCGTTGCTGCTTAAATTCGTTGACCAGACAGGAACCAGTGTTTTAACGCGGCTAAGCACTGGCAGAAAAATGTAGATATTCGACAAATGTTCCAAGGTTACTACACGACTGCTCAAATAATAAAATGGAGTGTAACGTTTTCAGGGTTAAGGTATGTATTTATGTAGTCCGTTTCTTTATTCCACCGTAACTTCTAAATGCTTGTTCTGAACCGATTTAGAAGTGTGTGGTATTGTTAGAGTGTTTATTTCATCCCGGATGTCATAGGGTACCTAAACTGTCCAAATTTCAAATGAATAATTGTGCAATAGTCCAAATGTAAATAAATTAAGATAAATACATAGTGTTTAGTAACAAATGAAAGGCCTGATCGAGTATATTCCGAAAATACATATATAGATATCTATTTGAAAAATGCATAAACCTCAAATATTTAATAAAAAAACGTTTTACCGCACGAGCACCGAAGGCAACCGACTGCGTGCATCGACGGTGGCGGTCGGCGCGAGGCTATATAAAGCGTCACGAGTGGAGCGCGATCGTCACAAAATACCTGCCGCAGGAGGTGCAGCCCTGCGACACCACACTCAGAAAACCAGGTGAATAGACCCGGCTCACGTGAAGCCACGCTAAAGGGCAATCGACCAGCGGAGACGTCACGGGTCTTCGACAAGGCCCGTCTACTGATTCACAGAATGCGCAATCGTCTTTAAGCATTGGATGATGACACGTTTTACTCTATAAAGAGTAACACGTTAACATCGTTACTCTATTGCTCATGTTACACGCTCCAATGGGGCCGTAATGGAGCCTCCGTAAATTGAATTCTGTTTCTACGAATTCAACAAACACCTTTAAAAAACTTGCTTTTCAGCGCGAACAATTACTTTCTAATAATTATAAAAACAAGGGTTCACTTTTTGTAACGGCAGTTGCGTTTTTTATTTTTTAAATTATTGTTCTGGTTTTTAATTGATGTTTTAAATGTCTCAGATATTTCTTTCAACTGTACTTAGGCAGGATAGTTTTGAACTTGTTTTGAGGTCTATTTATTATACTAATATGTGTATAAATCGTTATGATAAGGTAAATAATTAAATATTTAGAAAAACTACTTTATATTAATATTAATTACATAACATTTTATCGTAGACAATAAACAAATCCCCGAGAGAATAAATACATTATCTATAATGATTATATTAACCCCTGTCTACCTACTCTTGCACAAAATGTGTACTCACTACAATGTCGGACGCGTCTGTCAAGTTGGTAAAATTACCAAAAACATCCAGAAAATGATTATGAAATGATAGCACTATCCATTTCAGGAAACTGGTTGTAATTATAACGCATTCGGAAATGATCATAGTTGTTATTGCAATATCCGTTCATCTTTCATCAAAGAAACATATTGACATCGTTGTACCCTATCTATATTGTGTCAAGAAAACGATACGATAAAAACCGCTGTTGTCTGCCTGAAACCGACCCCCCGCAGAACTGATGATTTAATTGAATCGCATGTGTTGCTATCGGAGCTGGGACATCCCTATAAATGAGTGCGATATGCCTCAGACGGCGCACAACGCTACAGATAGCCGCTAGTTCCGCAACGGTCGGCCCGCGAAATCTTTCGAATTGGAACGCGCTGAAAGCGCGCCAAAAACTACCAGTCTGCTGTTTTACTGTTTTTTTTTATACGCAGTGCATGTGACGATTTTTTAAATTATATTTTTTGTGAAAACGACTGTAGTGCGTACTCAAAATAAGATTGCGTTCTCTGGGTTAAAATTGACGGATGACAACGTAAGTATACATATTATTGTCAATTTAATAATAACGGAAATGAATAGAATCATCAAAAATGATCTTAAATCAAATAAATGAAAGTCGTACCTCATATAAACATCCTACATATGTAAACAAATATCGGCGCAAGAGATGAACAGAGGGTGGTTTTTTTCAGTTAAAATAATATATATTTATATTCTTCCAAACAAATAGTAATTACAGAATCATACACGATCTGAACTGAATTTGTCTCTTTTTTTCGTGTAAGGCTTTTTTTTATTTTGAAATAAAACGAAAACTCGGAAACTGTGAAATATGAATTAATGCAGTATAGGAACCTTTCACAGAAATCGAAAAAATAAAGGAATACTACTAAATTCGATCATTGTAATGCCAAATGTGAAAGAAAAAAGCTTCGTACGCGTAAAATTTCGAAACTTCAGCTACTTTCACAGCTTGATGTCGTGTGGCATCTTGCTGTGGGGTCATGCTGCTGACGCTGAAAAAATATTTATACTACAGAAACGAGCCATCCGCGCTATTTATAAATTAGGTGCTAGACAGTCGTTACGCGGAAAATTTAAAGAAATCAATATTTTGACACATGCATCTCATTACATCTATGAAAACTTAATGTATGTGCATAAAAATAAAGAACTGTTTTTAAAAAACTCTGATAGGCATGGTGTCAATACTAGAAATAAAAATAAACTTGCTGACCATAAAAGTCGACTCGCCAAAACCACAAAATCATTCAAAGGGCAATGTACACGCTTCTACAATAAAGTCCCAGAAATCGTGCAAAATTTATCTGTGATACAATTTAAGTAATTTATTAAGAAGAAGCTGTACTCAAAGGGCTACTATAAAATAAATTATTATCCAGACGACAAAGACCCTTGGAAATAAAATGGTTTGCTCGATGATTTATATCACGTTATATGTCACAATAATTTGTTATAATGTCACAAAAATTTAATTTTTATATCATTTATGTATGTTTGTATATGCATTATTGACGTCAAAAAGTTACGATTTCGTACTATTTTGAATAAAAAAGTTATGATTATGATTATGATAAACCAAATTTACATACAAAAAAAAAGAAGTTATTTTAAACTCAGTTTTTAAGCTTGTTTAAAAAAAACAATCTAACCTGCCGCCAAATAGGTGTGTATGTATTATTTAAAATTTAAAAAACCTAAACTTCCGAAATGTATAGGTTTGGCGCTTTTTTGAATGCCTATATCTCGCTTATTTATTGAGACCGAATAAATATTATTGCAGATTCGGAACAATCTAGAAGTGGTTCCTATACTGCAATAATACCGTGAAATAATATTGTTCCTAGCCACAGTTACCATATTTGAATCGCTGACTATGTAAAGGGAAATATTGTTTTTATTTAATTTTGAAGTGCCTATACACAAATAAGAGTATATTAAAAAATATTCTTAGGTTGGTAAACCTATTAATAAAAATTCTTACTAGTAGATAATGCTGCTATTCTGAAAACTAAAATATGCGAATGGCAATATTTTCAAAATTGCTACTGTGTAAACCAACAAATAAACAAACATACAAAGAGAACTAATTGATAGCTTATATTAAATACTCTTTCGTGGGTCTTATTTGCGCGCTGGTTTAGGCAGAATTAATTCGATTCAAATCTTTATTTTCGAAATCACACAGTCTTACAGTGAATACTTACCGTAAAATAAAAAAATCGGTTGTCTGTAAAGTCGGTTTACTGAGTTAAACGTGACAACCCAAAAATATATGCTTTTATACTCACTGAATTGACTACAACATGTACCTAAATGTATTATTGTATAGCAGTATAATTGTATAATTGTATAATTGTTTATTGTTTAAAGTTAATTGTTTTTTTTTATTTGAAAGTTTGAAATCTCAAACTGTTAAATAACGGTTTGAGAAGCGTTTGAGCACGCTGCGCCATCTAGCGGTAGGTAATACGTCGTAAGTAAACAATATCAGCGACATTTTACCAACCGCTAGATAGCGCATCGTAATGATAGCTTTTCATACTTTTTTTTTTTTTTAATAAAAGTTGCTTACCTTGTTGCACTTAGTTGTACCCTCACGAAAATTGTCCGTTCAGTAATAACATTCCGTATATCAAGAATACATATAAAATTATGTCAAGAATTTAAATCAATCTAGTGATTTTCATTCGTACTATTTTAGACTGAGGTTAGTAAATAATTCATTCGCAACCGGTAGATGGCAGCATTTATATTGAATAATAAATATAATAAATGGAAGGCCTCAGAGCGAGGTAACGCCGCATGAGTCATGTTTTTTCGTGCTTGCAGCCAGCTCCATCGAATTATAAGACGTTGTCAAGTCAAAAAGTAAAACCGTCTACGGAACTCAATAAAAATACAGAAATCCAACAGCCCGTATGGGTTTAACGCCTTACCGCGAAGCACCGGAAAGTTCTACCAGCAGGCCATCCTTGCGCTTTTATTACCAGATTTCGAAAATATTCTACATCTTACAGTCTAGCAACAGTTTCAAGGTCGCCTGCGCGGCCTCTACCAGACGTTAGCGGGAATTCAAATTCAATTTATTGCGAACCGAGGCGCCCTTTACCCGTCGAGCTCTCACGGGTCAACGGATCTTTTCTCAGGATAGATGCCGCCAGGTCAACGTCTATCCCCGCTTCTTAGGAAACGTACGTTTCTCGGCTCTCCTGGTTTTTAGCCGGATTGCGCAAACCATTAGACGCCGCACGGTTGCAAACCGCCCAGTTTCCGCCTACGACTACAGCCCCTTCCAGGTTAAGTCCTTCTTTGAGGAGGCTACCGGGTGGGAGCTGAACCGTAAGTTCAGTCGACCGTAGACACAGAAAGGCCCAAGCTGCAAGGAATCATTAGGAACCAATATTGTGTAATATGGATATAAGACAAAATTAAAAAAACACAAGTTTCCAAAGTTACCTTTCTGCAGTTAAAGAATCATCTCTCAGGACTCTAAAAATGGCAGTGTGGATTGTTTTTGAAAGATTTTAACGAAATTTTTAGACGCAAAAAAAATCATATTTAAGAAAGGCAGCTGTTTTTCTAAAGTCTAATAAGAAAATCGACATAGTTAACGAATAGCTAAATGTCTTCGTACTCACACTTAATATCGAAAAAACCAATTTTAAACATAGATAAGAGAGGACAACCACAGATAAAAAATCTATAACTATCTATAAATGCATGAGCCGTTATCAATGCAATTGTGAGCCATTACAAAAAGTGCTGTTTATAAAATACTTGTGCCAGTTATAGATATTAAGTAAATCAAATCAAATCAAGTTTATTGTCTTCAAAACCTTTTACATAGTTGTTAAAACTAGATCACAATACTTTGGATAGCCGCTTAAGATTAAAATAATTCTAAAAATCGATACTAAAGGTTTCTAAAGAGTGTCACCACATAATTTATAATCGTATTAGATACTTCAAACTACATAGTCAAACTACAATCAGGTAATTATTTGACATGATACAGTAAGAAGAATTATTAAAATACTAACACCTTAAGAAAATTTTGACGTGAGGATTAGTAATTGAGTTGTCATGAAATATAAAATTATATGGTCCTACACAATACAATGGATTGTCGAAGAGAAAATCAAATAGTCGTAATAATGACCAAGATGCTGCCGTGTGCTCTACTTTTCGCTACTGGTCCAAGCAATATATTTTTTGTAATGCTGCAGGAAATTATACTTTGTGCTTTACCTTTAATAAATAAAATAAATAAATATAATAGTCAATAAAATGGTAAAAATGTCAAGCTAACTGAAGAAAATCAGAAATGAACTTGTTAGTAACCTAATTAAAATTCGTCGTAGCTCAAATGGGCTGATCATAGACTTATTATCATCAAGGATCAGACGTCTGGGGTATATATTTTTAAAAATCGGTCGTGTCACCCCAAGAGTTTAGTAGTATTTTCTTAAATATGTCGGATTATAAATATTATTTGCGTCGCTTGTATGTATAAGAGATATGCATACAATGCATGCATACAATGTATGCTTTAACGATATTGACATATTTAACCATCAGAATTGGAGGTACGTGAAAAGCTGATTATCAGATCGGATTGAATTAGCATGCACAAGCACTCACAAGCACATTCGCACTACAGATACACACACCCACACACACACATACATACACGCACACACCCATACAAACACACACATACACACACTCACACATACACGCTCTCCATCACACAAACACACACTAACATCCATACACTCGCACATAGCGATTTTAACTGTTACTTTTAAATTCTCTTTGGTTTTATTTATATTGTATTGTTTAGCATATTTTGTAATCCTTATATAGCGAATAATTTAAAACATCATTGGCTTTGTTACTGGTATATATATTATGCTTATACGTATTTTTTTATGCTGTATGTTTTTAAGAAAAATAAAAAAATAAAATAAAATATTCCAACCAACCTGATTTCCATATGATTAGCGCGCCCTCTGGTGGACTGATTTCAACCACAATCTTTTCAACTCTTGTCATGACCAAATGATGCCTGCATGCCAAAATTTCAGCTCAATCGGATGAAGTGTTTGGGCGCTATCGGCTTATTATTATCAAGGATCAGACGTCTGGGGTATATATTTTTTAAAAATCGGTCGTGTCACCCCAAGAGTTTAGTACTTAGTATTTTCTTAAATATGTCGGATTTAAAATATTATTTGCATCGCTTGTATGCATAAGAGATATTCCAACCAAGGTGATTTCCATATTCCATATTTCACAACGTGATTTCGGTCTAACAAGGCATCTGTGTACTGAATTTCAAATTTCTAGCTGCGATATATCGAGATTGAAGTATGATTACCGGGCCCTCTGGTGGACTGATTTCAACCACAATATTTTTACTCTTGTCATGACCAAATGATGCCTGCATGCCAAAATTTCAGCTCAATCGGATGAAGCGTATGGGCGCTATCGTGGAGGATTACACACACACACACACTTCAGTTTAGGGTCAAGTGTATTTATCCATCTTCATCTCGATTTTTTTTGCGCGTTCACAATACTTTCCCTCCGCCTGGAAAATAAAATTAAGGAATATTCTAGACCCCAAAACATTAAACACTACCTATTTTGACTGGTGTCAAAGTATCTTGTGTTACTGGATCATTGGGTGGGGAGGCGGCTACAAAACGATTATTTGTCCAGCAATGGTAGCTCAGAAGCTGATAATGAAAATTATAAATAGTAAACCCTACAGATACCCGTCGGAAAACCTTTTTGAAGAGTTTGGTCTACTTGCACTGAGACAGCTGTATTAAATTTTTTGTATAATTTTCATTCAATTTCATAATAACAGTAACTACGCATCGGTACACCGAATAGAGCGATCCGTGGTGGATATGATACACTATCGTTCAATGAAGACATTCTTTGGTAACGTGTTAGTAGCTCACTTTCATTACGTTTTATCTATGGGGGCTGTATTTGCTATTTTTGCTAAATTTATTTATTGATTCCCTATATTTTTTCGATTAGTAACGTAAAATTAAAAATAATATTTATTTCATTTACATTGAATAAATAATCGTTTACCAATTTAATTAAATTTTAAAAAAAAATTTTTTTTTTTTTATATAATTCTTATTTTTTTATTTATAATCATATTAATTAATAATAAAATATAGACCATAGCTGGAGGACCCCCGCCGGAGTGGGCCAACAGCCGCTGGATTATTGTATGTAATAATAAAATAATAATAAATATACTGGGTCAGTTTTTATTTACCGGCATCGGGGCTGAATCAATACGAGCAAATAAGCAACTTTTGATTAATAAAATATGGCAAATTAAAAATATATATATATTAATTTTTATGCTTTTTTTTGTTAGATTTATATATCGTATCTATTGAAAAAGTTTGAGAAGCGTTGAGCGTGTTGCGCCATCTAGCGGTAGGTAGAATATCGCTAATAAACAATATTAGCGATATTTTACCTACCGCTAGATGGCGCAACGTGCTTAATGCTTTTTATACTATTTAGAAAAAAACTGATTTTCAACAATTTTATTGTTTTCGAAAAAAAACATTTTTTTATTTGATTTTCCCAATTATTGGCATCAAAAGTTTCTTATTTGCTCGTACTGATTCACCCCTTTGAGGACGCCTGTAACTAAAAACTCACCTGTAGGTATATACTTATTACAAACATATTTTTTGTATTATTTCTTGTAAATAGAATGAAAATTCGCAAGTTACAGAAAATTCAACAAAACGGTTTGACCAAAAATCTTTAAACAACACTAAGTACCTTTCCGGTCACTACCAACTGACATAATATACTCGTATAATCTTATCTCAAAATAATTGTTATTTTTATGTCAATTTAAATTATTCGGCACCGATTCGAAAGGCCGCGCCGCGCTGTCTGAATGAAACACTAAATACTATTATTTGCTCTGCGAATTTGCTGTATTTGGCTATTTTAGCACAATTTAGCCATTGTAGCAAAAAAACTAACATATATTTATTTAAACAATTTTACACATTTTTAGATTACGTGTAAAATGGAAGATAATTGAGTAGGTACACGCGTATACTTTTTTTGCAAGGATGAATCCATTCATGAAGAACTCATTGAAATGCAGCCTCAAAACTGGCTACGAGGAAATACTCTCTGCTTTTAAATATGTATCTAGAAAACGATAATTCGTTCAAATTTTATATTTCGATAAAACGATAGTTCGCATAATGCTAGAAAGGGCAGAATCCAACAAGACAAACCTATGGTTTTTATAGATTTGGAGAAGGGATTTGATCGTATCTTCCGAGAACTTATCTGGGAAGCACTGAGACAGCAACTAGTACCTGAATACATTATTAACGTTATTCAAGACATATACAGATCCGTCACTACTCAAGTCTTTCGTCCTGCAGGTAGAGGTGAGATGTTTGAGAGTAAAGTCGGGTACATCAAGGCTTCACGCTGAGCCCATTGCTATTTAATACCATCATGGACAACCTCACAAAACACTTAACTGTCAAAAGTCACTGCCTTGGAACATACTCTACGCCGATGATGTTGCTTTGGTCTCGGACGATGAATAAGAAGAATAAGAATAAGAAAAATTTATTTTCATAAACCCGATCTGGGTATAGAAATTACATTACAAAAAATTATTATATATATAATAACATTACGAAATTACAAAAAATAGTATTTCTACAAATGAAATTACATTTCAAATTATAAAAAAGTGTATAAAAAGTTCTGCGATCTAAGCTAACAGTGTATAAAAAAAGTGTATAAAAGTTCTGCGATCTAAGCAAAGCATTCGACTGTATAAACATCAATACCCTGGTAGACAAGCTAAACCATTATGGAATTAGAGGAGTGGCCAATTCACTCATTAAATCGTACCCACAAAACAGGCAGCAAGTGGTGGAGATTAAAATAATTAATGAAATTGAGGAAAAGGCTGAGCAATCGAGTTGTGAAATAGTAAACATCGGTGTGCCTCAGGGCTCAACATTAGGACCTCTCCTCTTCAAACTCTATTGTAACGATTTAGCAACTAACATAACTTGTGCCAAGACTGTCCAACTTGCAGATGACACCACGTGCATTCTTGAAAGTGACTATAGAACAAAAATGGAGGATCCAACAAGCGAAACACTTTTTGAAGTCAATGATTAGTTTAGAGTGAACCCGATGTCGCCAATTTAAGCAAAGCAGTGTTGATAAACTTCTCAAATAAAAAAGAAAAACAGTTAAATTACTCTATCGAGATTGCCAAGTCCACTAAATTTCCAGGAACTTACACCGACGAAAACATGTCACGGAAAACCTACATAGACCAGCCCAAACCAACATTGTGTTAAGCCCGCTATGCGGTATCCAGATCGAGAAAGATATTGGACGAAAAGAAAATTGAGGGTGCATACCATTCTCCGGCCGAATCCCACTTGGGACATCGGATCCTATTGCGGGCAAATGCCACTGATATTAAAGAGGTATTTATTTTACAAAAAAGAGCCGTGAGAGCAATACGCGGATTAAATAGTGTCATGTGACCCGAATAATTTTAATATATCAGTTAATTTTATAGATTGCAATATTATTATTTTACCAATATACTTCCGGACGATATGGAGAGATTTGTTTATATAGTGGGCGCCAGCCCGGAAGAAGAAGAAGATTTATTTCGGATCTATGAACAAGTGCCAGAGTCCTTCCACCGTTTAGAATTCTTCTGGGGCAGGGGTATGTAGGCTGCGTCGGGATTTGCGTCGGTTCGCTCAGTCCATCTCAGGCACGGGGGTATTTAGAATCCCTTAGTGACCCAGTCTACGGTAAGATGACCATCCCTATGGGATGAACGGCCTTTTATGGATATTGAATTGCTAAATTATTTGAATCATTTCCCTTACTAAATAATATATATTATTCTCGTTCGAACGCCCTCTAGCGGTGGCGCGGCGAGTTACTTAGCAAAGATTGACATCATTTTGCTCAACCTGCATTGTGCTACTAATGCCCGCGTTTCGCCGCTAGATGGCGCGGACGCGACGGCGGATTCGGTTAATTTAAATTAAATCTTGCTGGAATATGCGCAAAATTGACTTGTAACATAAATAAGTGTGCTTTATTTTCCTTAATAAAGAATTCTGAATTTAATGAATTTTCCCAAATAATAATGGAAACTGATTTTAATATCTTATAAATGTATCTCAACCAATCCTTTCCTTTTATGGTTTTTTATTCTATTTTATTTATATGAAAAAAATGAAAATGAAATATATGATATATGATGATATTAAAAATGAAATTATTCTGATATTGAGATGATTATGAGTAAAATAAAAGATACTTTTCCGACCCAAATTTACTATTTATTTTTCTATAACCTGTTGCGAAGACATTTCCCGAAACTATATGTGTGATATTGAATATTTATATTATTTATGAAACTTAATTTTTAATCCGTCGATCGTCGAAGGCCTTGCGAGATTTTACGAGCGTACGTTACAATTATTACATTTTTCCCGTGTTTCGATGAGCATTATTCGTAACTGGTTTTCCCTATTTTTGCCCTACAATGATTTGGCAATTTTAGTGTCGGGTACGCTGCACTTTCAACTATCGTAAACGACGGTAGTCTTTTGCTCTATCATTTTCCCTGATATTTAAATTTGGAAATATTACGTATTCCCTGACGATGACTTGCATTTATATTTATCTATAATTTGGTATTTTACTTCATAAGCTATTTTATTAATTTATCTGATTTTTTAATTGCCTCGGGAAGAACTCAATGCCACTCTGACTCCGCCACGTTTTAATCCCAAGATTGTCTAACGTGGATTTTAATTATATTTATATATTTTTACAGCCTACATTTTAAGTAGAGATCGCCGAAATGATTTTTAGATTTATTGGCGGTGTCTATCGTTGATCCTATATTCGAAACTACGGATTCCTATATTCAGAAAACGGGTTAGCACGTATATGTCGTGCAAGACGGGTCTGAAGGACTAAAAAGTATTGCACGATTGTGGTATTGCAAGTTAGAATAAAAGAAATCGAATTTTACTTTAAAAAAAACCGAAAATGAGAATATAATCTACTTGCCCCAAATAGGATGTGGAGATCACGCTGGAATGCTTTGCCTGCGCCGCACTTGATTCTAGTTATAATTTCTAAAGATGACTTTGACTTTTATATTTTATTCGTAGATGTAGGTAGGCCACTTCGAAGTCGTGAAATGAGCTCCGGCGGCCGGTAATCGCCGCGAGGCAAAAACCGACCGCCGCGCTGAAACGACGACCTTCCCAGGCGAGTGCTTCGGGCCAAAAAAAAAACTCTCACTAGCGATTCTCTACACCCGTGTTCCATCTAATCGCTAGTGATGCCTATTGTGCGATAAGATTCGCTTGTATCCTATATTATTGTTATTTTATTTTTGTTAACTAATTTTGGCAATAATTGTTTATTATATTGTTTGTTAAACCCGTAATGGTTTTATGACCATTACATGCCGGAAAAGATGTTCAGTCTTCGCCCACGAAGACCTTAAACACCAAAGACTAAACGAACTACTATAAGAATCTACCACCTAAAGCGTAGCCATCGCTACGGTTCTTTAGTTGCCGTGCTACGCTTGCTACGACATAAAAATTTCTAAAAGTTTTATTATATTTTGTCTTGACAGTTTAAAGTACATTATTATTAAGAGATAACCCCTGCTTCTAGTCTCCTATTATTTAAAGAAATTATATTTTATAATAAATTTTCCGAAGTTGGAAATTTTTGAGGTTTTCCGATTTTCTACTAAGTTATTAAAAGAAAGCTATTTATCCAAGTTAGAAAAAATGCTCTGCGAAACACGTCCTTTATAACCTTACATTTTACAATTTTGATACAGTGAATACAGTGGCCTGTGTCGTCTATTCCGCTCCGTCCAGGGTCTTGTCATTGTCTGCCGTTTTGCCGTATTTCCTTTTATGAATTTTTCCTTCATTTGTGTTCGTATTTGCCCATATGATGCTCAATTGTCGTCTTTGCCTCGTTACGTCCGGAACTCGTCACCTTGGTAAGAGATGTAGAGAAGAAAGTCATATTAGTAGAGGTTCGCTCCCAAAGCTTTTTGCTTCGGAGCTTGAACACGAAAATGTCAATTTATACATGTAAATCTGGACACATCATCAGATGCTTTTATAAAGTCTATCGAAGTGTAGATGTACTGTTTCAAAAAAATGTTTAAAATTTTGTCCAATTTCTAACTTCTTTATCCCGTTTTTCCCATTTTTGCCCCTCACTGCACAAATGCCCTTTTTCAAAAAGTTGCTACACTGGATTGAAGATCAATGCACTGTCGATTGGTATATTAGTCTCTATCTACACAATGCAGTCCGCATTTTCTCTCACAATCTTGGGGAAATTGTCTCGTTCACGCGCTTGTCCGTTTTCGCTTTACTGGTCGGTCCACGATACCGTCCCTGGTAATACTGCAGGTCGCATGTTGCCGGTGCTGACGTCATAGGTAGTTTCGTCTATTTACGTGCCTCCTGGCCTTCCTGTTGCGGTGAAAAAGGAAATAGTTCGACTTTTTACCTTAGGTTTCTGCGTGGTCTGGAGTCGGATAAGCGTGATTGGATCTTATTTACTTCGGTCGATCCTCGGTATCTTCCTTTGCTATTTGTATGGGTGTGCTGCGCTTTCGAGGAGTCGTGAGCCATTGCTGCTGATCTCTGTCGTCTGCGTCGTGGCTCTTCCAGCTGCCATATAGCGTTTCCATTTTGTCCTTTTATTATCGGCGTCCTCTTTCTCGTCGCTCTGTCTCTTTCTGGAATGTATAATTTTCTTTGCTGCATCATATGGTCTCTTATTTTTTACTAGGATTGCGGTTGGCTGGCAATTCATTAGGAAGGGTTTGACAGGAAGGGCATATTCTCGTATACAACTTTATTTTTATTTCAAAAAATTTGACGGAACAAAAGAGACGTGCTTCTGCGTTTTCTTTACAAATTACAGAAATTTTTAAACTACTACATCTATTCTTACTATTTAATAAAAAAAACATTTTTATTTTACTTTTTTTTTTTAAACAAAAATTCTCACACATTGCTTTTCAAATAAGCTTCCAGTAACTAAATTTAAGACTATATTTTATTAGGTGTTCGTATGGATACACCTTCCGATTTTTCAGATTTTCTTCTTCAAACAAGTGTTGAGGTTTTTCGTATTTCAATATTTAAGTAAAAAGAAAAATAAACATTTTGATAACGCTCCACTTCTTGTGAGAGCTTATCTTAATTACTACAAAATCAAATGTTACAAAGTAAATTATGTCTCAACGTCGATCTTTATTTATATGTGTGGCTGGCTTAATAAATTATGGGCAGATTTCTAGCGTGATATCTTTTTAAGAGTATGGAAAAATTGAAGAGTGTATATTTATATGAAATTTATGTGTTGTGAGACGTGGACAGTATCTCGCACTTTTATATTAAATTTATTAAAAAAAATTATTTATATAATTTACACCAAGTATTTTTGTTAATGGTATGTCATGGTGAGGGTTCCAATGACATTGATAATTTTTCATATAATAGATTGTTCACCATCTCAGTGGTATTGGTCTCCCCGAGTGAAATATAAGATATATATATATATATATGAGATTTCCCTTTTAAAAATATTTATAAGTTTTTTTGTATAGAAATGAACTATATATTGGTGACCAGTCTCCGTTGAAACAATAATAGACGTCGATCCACATAATTTTAATTCATGCGGAAGCGTGGACACTATAGTCTTTAATTTAATAGAAAAATATGGGAAATCTTTAGATTTTTTTTAAAAAAATTTTTTTATGATACTATATATGGTGACTGTTCTGCGATCTAAAGCGCATATTAACTACGTAATTTACTCTAGTAGTAGTAAGTTAATAGTAAATCTTATATACCTTGTTCGGCAAGAATTTATTTAACTTATCAGGTTTTTAAGCCTTCCGAATTTAGTGTTTGTGTTGAACATATATTTTACTGAGATGTTATTATTGTTGTCTTGAGTGTGAATGATAAAATTTTCAATATTTAGCTTAAGTTTTTTTCTTTCGTGACCCGTTCATTCTACTTTCTTACGTCTGCATTCTAGGTCTTCCTGACATACAATCTTTCATACTAAAACTGGCTGCCTCGTATTTACTATTTTTAACGATTCTTGACAGTACAAATGATTCCTCTCTATAGTATTGTACATTTCTCCAGAAATTACGTGTTCAGCTAAGATTAATTCGCTACTAACTATAAGCGTTTATGGACAAACTAATTTTGAGCAGCGTTTCAGCGGGACATAACGGAAAATCTATAAGTCTTTTTTGAAGAAAAAAGACAATAAAAACAATTCATGGTATGGAAAAACATTCCATGTCCTGATAAATTCAGGATCGGATGAGATCTTTCTGTAGCTATATGTTGTAATATACAATGGTTTTTTTTATCGTGAGCCTTCTAGTCGCTAATTAGAAATGTCAGCAGTTTTTGCCATGTAATTACATAATAGTAGGAATAAATAATAATAGTAGAGTTTATTCATAAATGAATTTAGGACTTGTCCGTGAACAATTTTAATTTGAACGCGAACGGCTTAACGTCCGGTATACTCTATTTAAAATATAATACTATAAAATAATTTGTATCCTTCAGAGCTGATCAAAGTAAATTTTAATTCTACCTGTCAGGTGATGTTTACAATAGACGGGTATCAAGCACCCAGGTGTTTTTACTCCATGAGCAGGGTTAGATCACCGAACCCTTCAGATTTTGCTTATATGCTAATATATAGTATAAAATGATAGGTATAGAAGTATCTCAATCCTTAGACTTATCCGCATGGCTCCTTTTTACTATATTATATGTTAAATATATACATATATATGATATTTTATATAAATATATTTTGACGCGAAACTTGGTACTATTCTTTCTCCCTATTTTTTTCCAGTCAATCCGGGTTCTTAGCCGGATAAGATGTTAAGAAAAAAAATTTTTTTTTATTTAAAAAAAAATTTTTTTTTTTTTAATGATGTTATCTATTGTATGTGAAATTATATATTTATTTATTTTACTTATTGAAAATTTAGTGTTGTATGTGTTTTTATTTTTATCATGCTACGCCCTTATGTGTTTGTTACTTTTTCTTTATGTGTGCTTATTATTTTTTTTTTTTTTTATTTAGCCATGAATACTTGTATCGAATACTTATATACTTTATCTGTTACATTTATTTACTTAATATTTTGTATTTTTGCTCTGTTTTTATATTTTTTCTTTTACTTTTCACTTGCAATTATCTCACGGTGTACCCAATATAGTCGTTGCTTTTTGTGATTTTGCATATTCCGGATTACATGTGGATATTATGCGACTGTTATTTGCAATGTGAAATGTTCTGCGTATTTTTTTTTTTTGTGTGACCCTAATTTTTACACAGGTCTTTTATGTGGTACGTCCCACGATTTTTGCCGTGTTCGTCAACCAATACATAGGCTATGGGGGACTTTTTCGCGATGATTTTGCATTTTGAATATCTGGGCGCTAGTTTGTTTGAGAAAAACTCTGCTTTTCGCGATTGCATGTGATTTTTCGCCCATACGAAATCACCGACTGAGAATTCGACGTGCTTTCTCCTCAGGTTATATTTTGAGGCGTTATTTTTGAAAGCTTCCATGAGTCTTTCCCGCACGACGTCATATGCGTCCGCGAGCGTCTCGAGTCCTTTTGCGAATTCCTGTGGACTGTCTATTGCTATTTTGGATTTTTCTTTTGGAATGAAACTAAACATTTTATGGTAGCGGCCATCAACCATTGGTTCACGAGCGTACATAAGGTATGATGGGGTAAAGCCTGTTGCCAGATTTTGATGATTATTTAACGCGTTTTGGATTAAAGATAAATGTTTATCCCACGATCTTTGATCTTTTCCTGCTAGAATTGATAAACTCGTTTCTATAGTTTGATTATAACGTTCGACTGCGTTCGATTGAGGAGCATATACGCATCCATAGAATAATTTTGGGATTTTATATTTTTCCGTAAAATTTTTGAATGCTTTTGACCTAAAATATGATGCGTTGTCTAACGTTATTACCGCAGGTGTTCCGTACGCCAGAAATACGTTATTTTCTAGGTGTTTGATAATATTGGCTGAGGTGGCTTTTCTTAACGGGAATAGCCAACAAAATTTTGTAAATAAATCGATCACAGAGAGTATATAGGTGAAGCCGCTCAGTGATCTTGGCATGGGTCCCACCAGATCTATACTGATCGTATGCATTGGAGTGTTCACTGTTTTTGGAGTCACCATGAGCCCATGTGCAGGTCCTGTCTTTATCTTGTATGCTTTACAAGTATCGCAATTTTTGACATATGCCTTGACTTCCTTTTGCATTCCGGGCCAATAATAATATGTTTGTAACTTTCTCAGGGTTTTGAAAATGCCAAAATGTACAGCAAACTCCCCTTCATGGATGTCTTTTATCGCCGATTTTCTGTCAGCATATTTGAGTACCAGTCTCCACGCATTTCGGAGGTTCTCACCTTTTTTGGGGGGAAAGTATTTGTATAGTTTTTCCTCCTCAATTTTGTATTCCGTGGCTGTATAAGGTTCTTTTTCTACGGTTTTGTACATCCGATCGTACCAATCATCTTTCGTGACTTTCGTGGACATTTCCATGCATGGGATTCTTGACAGTGCGTCCGCTACCACGTTCAGACTGCCTTTTTTATGCACGATTTCCATGTCGAATTGCGAAAGCAGGGTGCTCCATCTCGCCAGACGACCTGTGGGGTTGGTGAGATTTGTCAGCCACCTTAAGCTGCTGTGATCAGTTATTACTTTGAACCTGGAACCTTCTACATATGTCCTGTAATGAAGGACTGCTCTCAAAACTGCCAGGAGCTCTTTCTCTGTAACTGAAAAGTTGCTCTCTGCTTTGCTCAGTGTGCGCGAAAAGTATGAAATTGGCAAGTCCATTTCCTCTTCTTCCGAATATTGGGTGAGTGCTGCGCCTACGGCTATGTCACTTGCATCGCAACTTATGGTAAATTTCTTGGTGAAATCCGGACATCTTAGTATGGGGGCCGATATTAGCGCTTCCTTGAGTGTGTTGAAAGATTTTTCTGCCTCTTCGTTCCATTCGAAATTTACTTTGACGCCTTTCTTTCCTCCTGTGAGCTTGCATAAAGGTGCTGCTATTTTTGAGTATTCTTTTACGAAGCGTCGGTAGTAGCCGCAGAGACCGAGGAAGCTTCTTACACGTTTCACGCTGTTTGGTCTTGGGAAATCTCTTACACATTCAATTTTTCCAGGGTCCGTTCTCAGACCTTGCCCGTCTACTACATATCCGAGGTATATAAGTTCTGGCCTACAAAATTCGCATTTTTTGAGATTTATTGTTAAGCCGGCCTCTTTCAGGTTGTCTCTGACTCTTACTAATGTGTCGATATGTTCGTCATATGTGGCGGAGGCTATTATTAGGTCGTCTGCATACGCGAATACTTTGCTGTCGTATTCCGGTCCGAAAATTCGGTCCATTAATGCTGCGAGATCTGATGACGAGTTGCATGTACCAAAGGGCATGCGTACAAATGCGTACATGCCTTTTCCGGGCACGGCGAAGGCGGTTTTCTGAATTGACGATTTTTCCATGGGAATTTGCCAGAAGGCTTTTGACAGGTCAATCGATGTTAGGTATTTTGAATTTCCAAGATTATCGAGGATTCGTTGGGCCGATGCCATGGGGTAATGGTTTTTTATTGTGACCTCATTTAACTTTCTGGAGTCTAGACATACTCTGGGCGTTCCGTCTTTTTTATTGACGACCAATATTGGGCTGCACCACGGCGATTTGATTGGCGTAATTACCCCTAATTTAAGCATTTCGTCTATTTCCTTTTTTACTAACTTATCCTTTTCCGGCGCTAGGAGGTATGGTTTTTGTCTGATCGGGTCTCCGGTGGTTACGATTTTGTGTTCGATCAAGTGAGTCCTTCCCAGCCCCATCTTTTCAAAGGAGATATCTTCGTATAATTTTTTGACTTCTTCTAGGCGTCGTAATTGATGTGGCGTCAAATCGTCTACGTTGATTATCTGTCGTCCTATTGTATGACTTAGTTCCGCGAGCTGTATGTCCTTTTCCTCGTTGACGGAAATTTTCACGCCGAATCGGCTGATGAATTCGATTCCCAAGATGATGTCCTTTTTTATTGTTGGGCAGATGATGAAGTTTATGTTCTCTCTTCTTCCCTTGTATACTACTGGCAGTGTTACTGAGCCGAGTATCCGTTGTCCAGCTCCATCCGCCGTTGTTATGCGGTTTTCCGGGTGCATAGCCTTTTTTTTGATTGACGTGAAACGGCTGTGTGTTTGTCCTCCAAGTATACATATCGCGCAGCCCGTGTCCACCAATCCTTTGTACGTTTTTCCGAGGATGGAAATATTTGCATGTGGGCGCACGTCGTAATCTTGTGTTTTTGTTGACAAAGTAAAGTTTTCCACGGTAGCGGCTCTGTCTAATTCCGGTTCCCGTGGCCAAACGCGTTTTTTGGCTGATTTTCATGTGGCGGTGGCGGAGGGTTGTTGCATCTAGTGCATGAATGGGTGTAGACGTTCTGCAGCTTGCATTTGAAGCAGATAGGTATCGGATAGCGTTGACATTCTTTGTACGTGTGACCTTGTGTGTCGCATTTTCTGCAAAATTTCTGTTGCTGAGGGGGGTTTTGGTAGTGCCTCTCGTGGATTTGTGGTCGTTGTGTAGCGAACGATGGCCTAGCATACGTGGGCCTGTTGTGCTGCTGTGGCGGTGTCACATGACGTGGTCTGTAGTAGTTGCCTTGGGGAATTTCCGCTATCTCCATCTGTTCGTTGCTGATGTATTCGTCGCTCTCCTCCATTGCTGCTATTTGGGCCTTACTGTGTATTTTTCCTGAGGGATTTTGGCGATGTTGGGTGGTGCTCGATGCTGTAGTTGTTGGCTCTAGCGCGTACTGCTCGAAGTTTTTGGCTACGTCCAATAAGTTTCCTATCCCTTCCAGTCTGGTGGTCCCTAGCAGTGTGTGGTATAGCGGTAGCACGTTCAATTTTATAATCTCCAGAATAGTGCTGTCTCTCAATTTCGGCGACAATCTGCTGTTGATGCTGTCAATTCGGGTGACGAAATCGTTCATCGTTTCTCCAATGTTTTGTTTCGTGTTCCGCATTTTATTTTCCAGACGTGTTTGGTAATTCAATTGCTCATATTTGTTTATCAGCGCGTTCTTCAGAATTTTCCAGGATGTTGCGTGATGTCTTATGCTTCTGAACCAGAAGAGTGATGATCCTTCGAGAAGGTCGGAGAATCCCTGTATTAGTTCCTTTTCCGAAACTCCCCTTGATTGAACTTTGTCCTCTATCGCGTCGATGAAGTCCAAGACAGGTGTGCTGCCATCAAACTTCAAATTCCATTTGTATAAGCTGGGTGTAATCTTGTGCTTTCCACTGTTCGAGGTTTGGAAGATTCCCGATTCCGCTGCTGCATCTGGCGTTTTGTTGCTGTTTTTCCTGGTATATAAATCCTCATCTTCGCTGTTTATTTCCGAAGTGGCGTAGATCCTCGAATTATTCGTTTTTTCGTAATGAATCGATTCTTCCAGTCTTGAGATATTACCGTGAGTTGGATTTTCAAAGTCTTGTTTTCCCCGTTGTTCCGAAATTTTGTTTTTCATATTGGTTTCCTCGCGTATATTTTCCGGTGACTGTTGACGTCGTGATCTAGCTGCCGTTTTTGTTTTCCTGGGTGCCATTTTGCGATTGCTTCCCGATATGCTCAATGTGTCAACCACTTACCAAATTTATGTGTGTAAGTGTTTTGAGAAGAAAAAAAGAAATTAAATTCAAATCTTGTTATAGTTGAACAGTGTGAAGTCGTGTGCTAGATACAATTTAAAAATTTCAAGTGTGTAAGGTGAATGCTGAAAATTATTAGTACATATATAAGTGTTAAAGCTAGAAGATGATTCACATGAAAGAAATACAAGTTAAAGAGAAAAAAAAACAAAATTAAAATTTATTAAAAAGAAAAAAATTTTTTTTTTTGAACCACCCTGTATATCAGGGTATATTTCTAAGTGTTGATTCTAAGTTATTATACGTTATTTAAATTTGCATGAGGTTAAGTAAGTTTTAAATTTTACTGCGTGTATTATTTTTTTGACACCCTGTATTCGTGTGCACCTCTAAGTGTAGTTCCTTGTTACCATAATTTAATATTATTATTTTTCAAAATTAGTTTGTTTCGTTTTTCCTAAAGTTTATTCCTTTCTTTACGTTTTTGTTTGCAGTGTTTTGTTTCTCATTCATTTACTTATTTTGTCACTATCAGATATATTAAATTTCCTGTAATCGTAATTTTCCTAAGTGCCTAAAGCCCATGTACTGTTCGACGCACACAGTAGTGTTCGTACGTATTTCTAGTTTTCACATTTGTTAGAGTTCCTTATGGTTCACTTGCGACGCTAGGTATTCCATGTCAATGTATAAGTGCTTGCAATTTTATATAAGAACAGAGAAATTTTTGCTATTATTATAGTTGACGCAATGTTTATCTTTCGTTTATAAAAGCTAAAACTGAATCATTTATTAGAGATGTTATATGAAAATTGTATTTATAAATATTTTATGAAAATTTTATTAAAATTTTAAAGTGTTTTAAGGGCGTGCCGGTGTGTAAACGCGTACGTGTGTGTTGTGTTTATTTTATATTTTAAAAAAATTAATTAGTGCCAAGTTCGTTGCCTGTATAAAAATAATAATAAATATTTAATAATAGTTTCGCAACAGTAGTATATTAATATTTTGAAAAGTTGCGATCTATAAGAAAGAAAGGGTGGGAGGGCGGGAAATATTGTTGTAGTAAAAAATAGTTGATATGAAAAAAAAAATAAAAAATAAATTGTATGTATTAGTTTGAAAAAAAAATTTGTTTGACCGTTATGGAAAGAAAATTATGCACCGCGTTGGGCCCAATTTGTAGGCGACCAGCGTGATCGCTTTAAATCAAAAGATAAATTATTTTGAAAAAAGTTGTTTGTAAAAAAAATTATTATGAAAAGATCTATAAGCCCCAAGTTGGAAGCCAATTTGTCATGTGACCCGAATAATTTTAATATATCAGTTAATTTTATAGATTGCAATATTATTATTTTACCAATATACTTCCGGACGATATGGAGAGATTTGTTTATATAGTGGGCGCCAGCCCGGAAGAAGAAGAAGATTTATTTCGGATCTATGAACAAGTGCCAGAGTCCTTCCACCGTTTAGAATTCTTCTGGGGCAGGGGTATGTAGGCTGCGTCGGGATTTGCGTCGGTTCGCTCAGTCCATCTCAGGCACGGGGGTATTTAGAATCCCTTAGTGACCCAGTCTACGGTAAGATGACCATCCCTATGGGATGAACGGCCTTTTATGGATATTGAATTGCTAAATTATTTGAATCATTTCCCTTACTAAATAATATATATTATTCTCGTTCGAACGCCCTCTAGCGGTGGCGCGGCGAGTTACTTAGCAAAGATTGACATCATTTTGCTCAACCTGCATTGTGCTACTAATGCCCGCGTTTCGCCGCTAGATGGCGCGGACGCGACGGCGGATTCGGTTAATTTAAATTAAATCTTGCTGGAATATGCGCAAAATTGACTTGTAACATAAATAAGTGTGCTTTATTTTCCTTAATAAAGAATTCTGAATTTAATGAATTTTCCCAAATAATAATGGAAACTGATTTTAATATCTTATAAATGTATCTCAACCAATCCTTTCCTTTTATGGTTTTTTATTCTATTTTATTTATATGAAAAAAATGAAAATGAAATATATGATATATGATGATATTAAAAATGAAATTATTCTGATATTGAGATGATTATGAGTAAAATAAAAGATACTTTTCCGACCCAAATTTACTATTTATTTTTCTATAACCTGTTGCGAAGACATTTCCCGAAACTATATGTGTGATATTGAATATTTATATTATTTATGAAACTTAATTTTTAATCCGTCGATCGTCGAAGGCCTTGCGAGATTTTACGAGCGTACGTTACAATTATTACATTTTTCCCGTGTTTCGATGAGCATTATTCGTAACTGGTTTTCCCTATTTTTGCCCTACAATGATTTGGCAATTTTAGTGTCGGGTACGCTGCACTTTCAACTATCGTAAACGACGGTAGTCTTTTGCTCTATCATTTTCCCTGATATTTAAATTTGGAAATATTACGTATTCCCTGACGATGACTTGCATTTATATTTATCTATAATTTGGTATTTTACTTCATAAGCTATTTTATTAATTTATCTGATTTTTTAATTGCCTCGGGAAGAACTCAATGCCACTCTGACTCCGCCACGTTTTAATCCCAAGATTGTCTAACGTGGATTTTAATTATATTTATATATTTTTACAGCCTACATTTTAAGTAGAGATCGCCGAAATGATTTTTAGATTTATTGGCGGTGTCTATCGTTGATCCTATATTCGAAACTACGGATTCCTATATTCAGAAAACGGGTTAGCACGTATATGTCGTGCAAGACGGGTCTGAAGGACTAAAAAGTATTGCACGATTGTGGTATTGCAAGTTAGAATAAAAGAAATCGAATTTTACTTTAAAAAAAACCGAAAATGAGAATATAATCTACTTGCCCCAAATAGGATGTGGAGATCACGCTGGAATGCTTTGCCTGCGCCGCACTTGATTCTAGTTATAATTTCTAAAGATGACTTTGACTTTTATATTTTATTCGTAGATGTAGGTAGGCCACTTCGAAGTCGTGAAATGAGCTCCGGCGGCCGGTAATCGCCGCGAGGCAAAAACCGACCGCCGCGCTGAAACGACGACCTTCCCAGGCGAGTGCTTCGGGCCAAAAAAAAAACTCTCACTAGCGATTCTCTACACCCGTGTTCCATCTAATCGCTAGTGATGCCTATTGTGCGATAAGATTCGCTTGTATCCTATATTATTGTTATTTTATTTTTGTTAACTAATTTTGGCAATAATTGTTTATTATATTGTTTGTTAAACCCGTAATGGTTTTATGACCATTACAATAGGAGAGAATCTTGCAAACCACCATTTCGTGAACTAATGATGTAGACGACCTACAACAAAACTTCAACTCCTGGAATGAGGCACTCGAAACAAATGGCCTAAATATTAGTAGAAAGAAGACAGAACCTATGTCCTACATTTTCGGTGACATCGCTAACCCTAATAACATCAAGGTCTCTTTAGGAATTACGCCTTTACCAACGGTGACGCAATGTAAATATTTGGGTTCAATACTAAGCAACGATGGCAAAACTGACAACTATGTTACTCATAGATCTACAACACGATGGATGAGGAGGAGACAACTAACAGGCGTTATGGGCGATAGAAAATGCCCTTTAAGATCAAAGGGCAAATGTATAAGACAGCCATTAGACCTGCTGTCGTGTATGGATCAGAATGTTTGGAGACTAACAAACAACATATTAATAAACTACATACAACAGAAATGCGCATGCTACCCTGGTTAGCGGGTGTCACACTGTTAGGCAAAATCCGAAATGAGTACATAAAGAGAACTTTTAAAGTCGCTCCGATATTGAAAAAGTCAAAGAAATGCGCTTACGGTGGTACGGTCACGTCCAGCGACGCCCAGATGATCACATGGTAAAGCTTGCCCTAGACCTGCCAACGACGAAACGCGTTAGAGTATAATATGCTCTTTTTAAGTGGGTGTATTTAATTTGTTTCCTCGTATCGATGACCTTGTTTATTTATATTGAAAAAAGAAAGGCTTCGATGGTCACACCACTATCTATTTGTTCTGGAATTTGACGCAAACATATTGATTAACCTCTTACCTTTATTAAGGCACTTAAAACAATTGTGTCACTAGTATAGCCGCGCGATGGTTTACAAGTTACGATTTCTAAATTCGGGTGGAAGGAGTGCGGATTTCAATCCCGAGCAAAGCAATATTTTTAATTGGGCCAGATCAATCTCATAAAAAATATTTTTGTCTTGATACAATACATTTAAACAAGTAAATATATTAAAAAGAATAAAAAACACGACTGCCGTTATAGAAATGGCTAGTTGTGGTTAGAAGTGGCCGTTATGGTTGGTTTCCCTTGGGAATCAACCTTCTGGCGCTCCTGGACGGTCTGCGCACAGTGCGGCGTAAGCCAATCGACTGTGCACTCTGACTAACAGTCGGGGGAGTCTGGAAGCAGTACTGTTTCCTATAGAGCGGGGGTGGTTGCGGACCTTACGGCGACTGCTCTTGAAATGACCATCGGCTACCCGATCCTGGGTGAACAGCCGGGCAAAGGACGCTGTGGTCCGCGATAGATTCGGTAAACACCGTTTTACCGCTTCGTAAGGGAGAGGACCGCGCAAGCGACCTCGAACTCGTAATCAATCGAGAGACTGGAGTAATCTGGTCACAATTGGAAGTAAGGGCGTGAGTGTAGGCCCGCCGGGTAACACTCCTGGCTATCTCGCGGTTAAGGCGTTGGCTTCTTACGGGCTTGTGGCGTAGCTAGACGGTGGACTGTTATATCCTCAAGTCTTCTGCGCTCACTCCAGGGAGATAGAACGATTAATCGTTAAAAATTCCTGGTGAGGTGACGGGCTCGCCCGCTGTAGTCGACAACCCTAGTTGCCGTTATAGAAAGTGAACTATTGTATTTATAACTATTTTTATTACGGTTTTTTAATGAAATATTTGTGGTTTATGTATTTATGTATATTTCCGGAATGTAATCAATCAAACCTTTCATTTGTCACTAAAAACGATATATTTATGTAAATTTATTGACATTTAAACATTAAGAGATTTAGACAGCTACTTGGTTTCTGCTCCATATTTTAACACATATTTCGAAGAGGATTATCTCAGGAAGAAGTCCATATCACACAGGTTTTTTTTAGCTGCAACTTTTTTCTCACAATGACTTGAGACTGACCGCATAGCAACAAATGATAGTAATAAAAAGAGGTTTCCAACGACATTGTCTGTTCGTTATTGGTGGTGAAGACGCGACCCATACAATTTTGCACATCCTTCTTTAAAAAGGTATTGACGTTATTAGTCGGGGCGAAATTCTCAAAAATCGCTCTAGAAATGAGGCCTAACGGCAAATCGTGAGACGTTGGGTTTCCGGGTGTTTAGACTACTTTGACATTCCTGAATCCGAATCTCAAATTCAAATCTATTTGGAGAGATCTTTTTATGCACATTATGCATATGGCTATAGGGATACCAAAAACAGCTAAGACATTTTGTGACTTTTGTGACATTTTCACAAATAAGATCTGTGATTTTGGCAGGAAGTATATAAGAGTGGATGTTATATTCGATTGCTATCGTGAAATGTTTATAAAAGCTGCTACGACAGACGAGATCAAAGGACACCAGACCCATTCGCAAGCAACCGAGTTACCGAGATCCTGAAATGACTACTTCCGGTATCTCGATATCTCTGCGGATATCCGCATTGTAGTCAGTGACTTTAAAAACCCATCCAATATGTTTAAAAGTTCATTTTTTAGCACAACGAGTGGAAATACAGCAATCTTACGGTCCTAAATACCGCCGATATCTTGAAAACTACACTTCCGGTTAACCATTTGTCCTGATACCATTCTATTGCACTCAGGAACCCTAAAAACCTCAAAATTGGCAATTGGACATGTATTTTGAAGTGAAAGGAACAAAAACGATCCTTTAATCCAAGGTAAGACGCCATCTTGGATGCCATCTTGAATTTTAGGCAAAATCTGACTTGGCGCGGGGCACAATCGGATTTAGACAGGTCAAATTAGTCTAAAAACACTTAGAAACCAAATGTCCCACGATTTGCCCTTTTAAGTCTTAATTTAGCTTTTCTCTCCCTCGTATATTATTCTTGTCGCTGTTGTAATTTAGAACCAAAAAAAAGTTGCTCTTTTATTTTATTATTTTTCCGCAACTATCGTGACATGCATAGATTAAAAATGGCGACTGTAGATTAAAAAATAGATTAAAAATGCACGACATTTATTATTTTTAATCTATGGGTCATTGTATTTATCTGTAAATAAATATAGTTCATCTACTGTTCTAGCAACCATATAGAATAATAGGTAATTAAGTAAATAACTACAACGTAATAGGTTTGAATTCTTCGACATCATCATCAGTTTGATAATATATCGTATACTGTATTTACTGTAAGGCACTATACTGTAGGAAACAACTAATCGGCCTGTAAAACATTGTACCAAGATAATTTGTACTAATTAACGAAGCGCAGTATGTGTCTTGAAGACAAGAAGGAGTGCCTCTTCTTATAGAGATATTGGTTATCATCATGATCTCGTTGTTTGAGCTGTAAAAATAATTATTAAATTCATTGCTTTTTCCAAACGTGCTCACCTATACTATAAAAACAAGGATAATAAAATACAAAACAATCCTAATACTGTTAGTTTATTTACTGCTTATTGTGATAATGCTGCAATATTATGATATATATATCCTTCTAGCCGTATTCGGCCATAGCGATTGCATTCTAGATTCTTTTTTTTTTTTTTTTTTTTTTTTTTTATTGTTGGGGGTTTTGCTGGTGAGCCCTCAGGTGACTGATGTAGCCGATCTTGGCTTTCAATGTGCGTGCACATTTGGCGCAAGTCAAGACACCATCGACGTAATTATACTTTATGGCCGCCGGTGGTCGGGCCTTTAGCTCGTCGCGCTTGGCATCTAAGTCGAGCAGCCTCTTCTTTTCAAAATCATCTATATTGCCCTGCACTAGCAGTCTCCATCCTGGGCGATCTTTCGCTTTACTCTCCCACTGAGAGGGTTCAATGTCGCACCTTTTCATATGCCTCTTCTGAGTATCCTTGTATCTGAGTAGCTGGCCGCCTTGTTTCCGCTTGCCGTTCTTTAGTTCAGCGTAAAAGATACGCTTTGCCACTGTCTCATCAGGCATACGGGAGACATGTCCGCACCATCTCAGCTGTCGTCGCATCATGTATGCTTCTATTCCGCTGACTTTAGCGCGTCGAAGAACTTCCGTGTTCCTCACACGGTTCGACCACTTGATGTTCATTAAGTCGCGTAGGCATCGAAGGTGGAATTTGTCAAGTGCGCGAATGTGCTTTCGGTATGGGCACCATGTCTCTGACGAGTAGAGGAGGTTTGGGAGGACGATCGCCATGTAGACAGACACTTTTGTTCCCAGCTTGATGTCGTGTGAGCTGAAGACTTTGCTACGGAGTTTACCGAAAGCTGCAGAAGCAGCTCCTATCCTCCCGTTCAATTCAGAGTCAAGGTCACATTTTGCTGTTATAGTGCTTCCAAGGTATTTGAATTTGTCCACTTGCTTCAGAGGAGTCTCTCCGAGCTTAATAGATATAGGTTCTTCATTAAGTGTGTTAGCCATCACTTCGGTTTTCTTCACACTGATTTTTAGGCCAAAGTTCTTACATGACACGTCGAGGTTAGTCATTAACCTTTGCAGGCCATCTGGGCTTTCGGCTACGAAGCATAGATCATCGGCATACATTATATCCGTTATCGTGGCGTATGATACTTTTGTGTGGGCTTTAAGTCTTGCCAGATTAAAAAGAGAGCCATCTGTGCGAAAACGAATTCTAACACCTTCTGAGATGTGTTGCAGAGCATCACGGACTACAACTGCGAAATATAAGGCAAACAAGGTAGGCGCAAGCACGCAGCCTTGTTTCACGCCACAGCTTACAGGAAAGAACCCTGTTTGTTCACCGTTGATTGACACACAGCATTCCATGTCATCATGCAGAAGTCGAATCAGTCTGACAAATTTCTCAGTGCATCCAACCTTTTCCAGAATCTTCCACAGGGCTTCACGTGATACGCTGTCAAATGCCTTCTCTAGGTCAACAAAACATAGATATAGATTTTGACCCTGTTCTCTGCTTTTTTCCTGTTTTGACGAACGGAGAAGATAGCTTCACAAGTTCCTCGATCTGGACGGAATCCGAACTGGGTTTCTGGTAGAATCCTCTCCGACAGGGTCATCAGTCGGTTTAAAAGTATTCGGGCGAACACTTTACCAGGAGCAGAGAGAAGTGATATTTCGCGGTACGAATTGCAGTCAGAACGGTCGCCTTTGTTCATGTACAGCGAGCAGATGCGAGAGACTTTAAAGTCTGCTGGTACACGTTCTTCGACCCACATTCGTCCGAACAATGCCCATAGCTTCGTGTGCAGCTCATCGCCTCCATATTTCAGTAGCTCTCCTGGTAAGTTGCCAATGCCAGTCGCCTTCTTATTCTTCTGTTCTTTTAGGGCTGTAACTACCTCTTTCAAAGAGAGTGGGTCGTCTAGCTCAACAGCACTAGGCAGCGCAGGAATTAAGCCGATGTGCTGCATGTCCACAGATCGATCCACGTTGAGCAAGGTGTTAAAGTGATCCGCCCATCTCTTCAGCACATCTTCCTTGCTTTTCAGCAGATGTGAACCATCAGAGGATTTAAGGGGAACGCTACATCGCTGGGTACTACCAATCAGCTTCCGCAGTTCTGAGTAGAAGTCGCCGAGTTGGTTAGTATTGGCTAACCACTGCATGTGTTGGCTCTTTTCTTGCCACCAAGTGTCCTTAGTTTGCCTAGTCAGTCTACGTAGCTCAGTTCCACTTCTTTTTAGCTCATCTGTGATGTTATGGTGCTGGCGTCCGTGATGTTGCCGACGTAGTAGTTCTCGGTGATTTTTAATTGCCTCTGATAGTATCTCTTCATTTTCGTCGAACCAGTCCTCGTTTCTCCGAGTTTTAATGCCCAGGATCTGAGTACCTGTTTCTAGTACATGAGAAGAGAGAAGGTTCCAGTTGGCTTGAAAATCACCGTCTTCAACGTTAAGTGTACTCAGCGCTAGGTTCATTGCAGAGACGTATCTTTGCTGCGTTTCTTTATTTTCTAGGTGTTGTAGGTTTAGGGTAACACCTTTAACTCTCTCGGTCCTACGCGGTGGGTGTAGGCGAAGTTGCAGCTTGGTAATGACGAGTCTGTGGTCCGTTCAGCAGTCCGCCCCACGCATAACGCGAGTGACGTGCACCTGAGAGATGTCTCTTTGGCGGACTATAGCATAGTCAATCAGATGCCAATGCTTGGATCTTGGATGCATCCAGGTGGTTTTATATTTCGGTGGTAGTCTGAACATAGTGTTAGTTATTGCTAGTCCAAATAACGAGCACAGACTGAGCAAAAGCTGGCCATTGCTGTTCATATTGCCGATTCCATGCCTTCCAAGAACTTTAGGCCACGCTTCGTAGTCCTGTCCAACTCGCGCATTAAAGTCGCCTAGAAGTAAAACTTGTTCTTTGGGTCGTATCTGAGACAAATGTTGAGTTACTTCTTCATAGAACTTCTCCTTGACATCGTCTTCCTTGTCCAGAGTTGGCGCGTACAAGCTAATCACGTTGAGGAAGTTTTTATTGCTTAAATGAAGGCGCAGTGAGGTAACGCGGTCTGAGATGTGAACAGGACATTCCTCCAACTTGTTTGCGATGCTGTTTTTGACCGCGAATCCAACGCCAGATCGTCTGGGCTCCGACGCGGCAGTGCCCTTCCAAAAGAAGGTATATCCACCGCCGTGCTCCACTAGTTCCCCTTCCTCTGCAAGATGTGTTTCGCTGAGGGCAGCTATGTCAACATTATAGCGACGTAGTTCTCGGGCTACTATAGCGGTTTTTCTTTCAGGGCAAAGGTTGGAATCGCGATCCAAAAGAGTCCGAACGTTCCATGCACCATACGTCATTGTTTTGGATTTAATACTATTTTTTGTGTATTTTCGACTACGAGGAAAAGATGCAGTAGCAGCCGTGGTTACTGCTACCCATTGTCCATCGCCATAGGTCTCTTTAGTCTTTTCATAGTCCATTTTTTCCGGAAGCAATCAAGTGCGCAGTCTATATTATAGTGCACAGGTGGGCGCGCGACCACGGGTGCACTCTCTCTTCCTCCCTCTTCTGAACCCGATGGAACGGAGACCGTTACAACCGGAGAAAAGTATGGATGCAAATAATCACTAAATTTATTATTTAAATAATATTAATTATTGAGAAAATTTCAAAATATGCTGACATTTTAGAATTCAAATTTAGATTGAATTCTAAATTATGATATTGCCATTGTTTATATAATATATGGTATTAGATTGCTTAACTCAATAGTACGATTTGGCAACCGTTTTGAAACGGCGAAATGCAGGTGGCACTGATAGCATTGACGGCCAAACTAATAGCAATTTATCAGGCCATCTATAATAATAATCATAATTAATGTTTTTTTCATATAAACAACCGATTGATAATGAAAGCCCAGTAATTTAACTAATGATAGCCGTAATAACATTCAATTATTAGCGCCAATTGTCGCATTTTTTACATAACCTGATTACATCACAGAAATAATACGGAGAGATAGAATGCCAGTTATTAGTCTATCTGAAATGAAAGTGCGTAATTATTCGAATTACGTATTAAAGCCTGTCGCCATATTGAAGATAATAATAGACAATTTTTGGAACTAACTCGGGGGGGGGGGGGGGCTTTGCACTTTTCGGGGCCCCTTTGGGGGGTCGAACATTCTGACGACAATGGGGGTCCTATAAGCTGTAGGTTGTGTAGCTTATAGGTAAATCCTGCACTGAAGAAATGCACTAAATCCTGCACTAATACCTTGATCATGGAGCTGACAAATAAAACAAATTCGAAACAAAATACGCGAAAGACGTAGAGTAAAACTCGCTGACATTGTTCACCAAGGTAACACCCCTGCAGACTAGTCCAGAGTTGCGATGGCTGCCATTGAAGATTAGTACTGGAGCAACCTCCATACTCACCGCTACCTATATCGTAGACGTGCACATCTTGTTCATCGCCATCCGTGCCGCCTTCCGCCGAACGCTGACCTTGCTGGGCCAACCGCCGCCGCCGCCTGCTAGGTACTTCGGGGTGCTTACACGCGTTACTAATATCATGATGTCTCTAAAACTATAGCATTTAAAAATTTACAGTAAATGGTTAATAGTAACGGATAAATTTATTGTGATAAGGATTCTTATTTTGTTGCTAATGTCTTCAACTAACACTGGCTACTTATTTTTATTATTTTTTGTGACATAAAAGCAGTTATTGTGGCTTATATATAACAGTTGGATATATATCTCTTTATAGATCTATTTAAGGCCGATGTTTATGTCATATGTTGTTTCCTCATATATCAAATCGTTTCATCAGAGCACGCCGATAAACAATTCACCAGCTCATGTTTCCCCGACTCGATTTACAAATATCATGATTTCGTATTGAAAACCAATATTTATCACAATAAAATATAGCCTATAGCACTCCTCGATATTGGAGTTTTCCATTAGTGAAAGAATTTTTGAGATCGGATCAGTAGTTCCGGAGATTACCCCCTACATACAAATTTACAAACTTACAAACATTACTTCTTTATAATATTAGTAGGTATAGATGACGACATTTTGATAATTTCATGAATATACGTTAACTGGAAGTTCAGCGCCGAGATCTAAACAGCTTACCGGGTAATTCGCTGGCTCTCGATGAATATCCATAAATATTTACCGATAACCTCCGACTTTTCTGTATTTTTCGCCGTAATTTAAAATTTTCTGATTTATTTACCATGTGTTTGAAAAGCGTCTGGGCGCGGCATTCAGCCGGAAAAAATACCAGGTGCACGTTTTCTATTCCTGTTATTTTTGCGATAATTTTTGGCCAAACCGACGATCGAAGGTTGCGATTATATAAGTATTATTTTATTGACCTTGTCCTAAGTAACGTCCGTTGCTGCATTGAAACACTGATATCCGTCAGATTACCAAAGTTACTGCCACGCGATGTTATTAAAAGCCGGCCGCCTGTAAGATAATTCTGTGGCAAATAGGCAAACTACAGAAAGTAGGTGCTTTAACTTCTTTTATATTGTGCTTCGAGAAATGTAGTTTTGCCCGATGAAAGAGTAAAGTAACGCTGTTAAATGGTCATAATTAACTCATTTTGGCTAAAAAACGACTTATGTAGTTTGGCCTAATTGCCACAGAATTGTTGTTAGACATTAAGGTTGGCCCTTGCCGCAACCCCTTATTGGAAAAGTACAAAATTAATGAATAAAAGAAATAAGTATGTGGGTTAAAGTCTAAAAAATGCAGAAAATTCAAGTACATAACTATGCCTGGATCTTATATAAAAATACTTTTACCCTAGCGCCAGTCCGACTGACATACCAGACTGGCACGATGCGTACTACATTTACCTTAAAAAATAAATATAATAATAATAATAAAACGCAAAAAGGCAATCGGCAAGAAGAATACTAGTATTCTTCTTGCCGCTGAAGAAGGAGCCACGGACTCCGAAACGTCCGGCAAAGGTACAACCTTTACTAACCATACAATAAAAAAAACCTTCTGTAAAAATATTATTAAAATACATTATACCACATTATATTTTATAATTTTTAATTGATAATGGTTTTTTTTATTCTGGTTGTAATTTAAATTTAGCAAAAATCCAAATAAACATAATAATTTACTGACTCACAACTATCTCGCTGTAGTTGTAGGTTCGAATAAATAAATGAAATGAAATGAAAGGAAATCGACACTAGCTGTATAGGCGTATAGGCGTTAACTACATGTTATTATTCAGATTAAGCCGTAACCGCAATAAGGCATGATGTATTTTTAATACTATAATACTGCTGTTATTGGACTTGTAAAATTGTAATACATGTCACGTCGTTAACCCAGTAATGACTGTGTCCTTCCAACCTTGCGTAGATTTAAACCTTGGTAAAGGTCGGTTAGTTAACCGTATTGATAATTAAATGACATAATGCATTTCCTTACTGTACCAATCTAGTAAATAATAAGCAACCAAGCAATTAAGCAAACTTGATTGTAATATTGGAGTCCTATCCACCCTAGAACGGGCTAGTCCCAGTTGGGTGACAGAAACAAATAAGCAAAAGGTTAAGGTTTTGCCATTCGGTTCCTGTTATTTTTGTAAGCTAATCAATGTTTATAGTAATTAATTCTTAAATAAATAAATAAATAAATACAGAATATAACCCATGTGTGTATCTTAGCAATCTCTAATTTTTGAAAAAGTTAGTTCCAGTTATGTCGCGTTAAAGCCCCAATGTCGATTAGAAACAACATGTTTAATAAACATTGGAAATTTATTCGCTTAGCTAGTATAGAAATATAGAAATTATCTTAATCTGCCTCCAGTTTCTGAAGTCTAAAAGGACAAGAATAGCAAGTTATCGATTATCCATTGCTTGACGAATATCATCGGTAACATGAACCAAGGCAGTAGTCGTGCTTTGTTTTGGTCGAAATTTTGATTGCAATGAGTATGAAAAGAAACATGATAAGACAACTGATTGATTTTATGGCACACCCAATAGCTTAGGCGAGCACATGGAGCATGGAAATCAGCCTGAAATTTTCTATGGAGCTTGTTGAGGAAGTTTTTGGTATTGGGGCAACAATGTCGTTCTTCCAGACATAGGGTAGTTCGTCGCTTTTAAGAGAAAGGTTAAAAATAAATGCAACTACTTCCGATGTTTCACTTGAACTACTACCGGATAGGAATAATAAGTTAGGGGATTATGCCGTCGTGACCCACATTTTTCGACTTGATGCTAAGTAGTATTTTCTCACCTCAAAGGCCGATATAGGATAGAAATCAGAAGGTGGGCTTTCAGTTGGGATTGAAGAATTGCTACAGATCGCAAGCAGAGCATTGCTCTTAGCTACGTTATCTAGGATGACAGAGAAGAGAAAAGTGGACATTGAGGGGTGTCAATTACTACAGGCGAACCCGCAACCCCAGGGAGTTATAACGGCATCGTGCCATTTTATCTCCCATGGAGTGAACGTAAAGACTTTGTGGAATTAATCCACGGTCTACGACGCAAACAGCTTGGTCACAGGTTTCAGGTCGCTTGCGCGGCCTGACGTTAGCGGTAATTCAAGTTCGAATTTATTGCAGACCGAGGCGCCTTTTGCTCGTCAAGCACACATGGGATCGGGAGGCCAACGGATTATATCTCGATGATGCCAGGTCAAAAACTACACCCGCTTCATAGGAAACGAACTCCCCTCAGCTATTCGCGGAATCGCGCAAGCGATTGGCTGACGCCGCACGGTGCGCTAACCGCCTAGTTCCGCCCGAGGTGTTCCCGGGATCGCAACCTACGATGCCTTGCTGTCTACGGCTGCAGCTAACTGCAGCTAACAGCACATGGCTTTCTTTCCAGGTTAGTCCCTCTTCGGAGGCTACCGGATGGGAGCTGAAGCGTGAATTAAGGCGACCTAAGAAAACACAGACGGACCATCAGGCCCAAGTTACATGGAGCCACTAGGAACCTAACCATTAGAAAAGCAAGCATTGAGTCATGACGATTTATCAAATACACAATAATGAAATAAATAAGATAAAAACCAATTTAGCGCGTGAAGTTTGCAGCACCCACGTTTCGGCGATGTTGCAACCGCCTTTGTCCAGGGTAGACTAATCTGGACAACGGCGATTGCAACATCGCCGAAACCTGTAGCGCTACAAACTTCACGCGGTAAAGTCGGTTTATATTATTTATAATGTTAATCAACCGCGATAGTCTTCTAATTCACCAGAATCTTTAATTTTATTGACCCAATAAATATTTGTACTTATAAGCTACGTGATATAATCTAACTTAACGATACTATCAGCTTCTTTTAAGTAAGGCTTTCCTTTTACGCGTTTACTCAAAAAAAAAAGTCAATAATTGTTTAAATTCCGATATTTTTTTATTTTCAATATAACGAGCAACCAAGAATGAAGTAGGAATCCCAAGATGTGATTAGTCGGAAGAAATACATTTTAAAAATATAACATTCGTTTGAAATAATTAACTTTTTATAAACATGGCTCTTTCTGACCAAGAAAAATATTTAAAATCATTATACTCTACTTACCGAAACTTACCCCAAAGAAGTTATCACTTAGTTGGACAGCATGGGACTAATCATCACTTTATTGTAAGCTCGACACAACTGGGTGTGGGTTTATTTACTACTAGCTGACCCGTGCCCACTTCGTTGGCACGGGTCAGCTTAATAAAGTCAGCTTAAGGTGACTTAAATATAAAATTTAGACATATGCTGTCGTTGACTTTTTTGTATGCATTACCAGGCTCTACAACTTTTCTTTAGAACTCAATCATATATCTCTCATCGTTAAAGCAGCGTTCGTAAGAAACGTTTTCATTCGACCGTTTTTTCTCCGACTTACTTTGCAAATCCGACTTCCACGAAAAAGTATTTTCAATTTTCGGATTAATATATAGTCTATGATATTCACAAATAACGTGGCTTTCTATTGGTAAAAGAGTTTTTAAAATCGGTTCAGTAGATCCAGAGATTACTTCCTACAACCTCACAAACTGTACCTCTTTATAATAATAGTATAGATTAAGCTAATGTTATATTTTATGTTAACATTATAGATATTTCGTGTTGCGCTTGTTCGAATACTTTTCATCTTGCGATTGTTGCAAACTTTGTAAAAGACAAAATAAATAATAAATACTTGGATCACAAATCATACAAGAACGCAAAATCCTCTTACTCGATCTGTAGCAATACTGTAATATTATATTTTCAATTGGAGTCTGAGAGACTTGGAGTCAGGGCGCGATATTCTGATATTTAAATCTACAAAAGATGCCGAATAAATTAAGTTTTGAAATGAAATAGGTTTTATTATTATTACCGAATGTAGAGAGATCAGATTCTGAGACTCTACGATTGAAAGATGATCATATTATCGAAGAGAAAGATAGAAAATGTAATAAGAAGCCAACAATAGTGTTGTACTTGATTTATAGAAAAAAAATAAAACTAGCCAGGAAATAAACTACGACCAGATTTCGACTATATAATTAATAGTTTTTGTTTGTTAAATGTTTGTTAATATGTTTGTTTAGGTCAAATCTTGCAAGCTGAATTAGAACCACTTCCTATTATCCTATGAAGTTAAAATTGTACATGTTGGTTCAGTTCCGATGACAAAGCATTTTTATGGTGAGCATGACCTGATTCTTCACCCAGGATCAGCTCCCTAAGAGGATACTCTTCCATTGTCAACAGCACAGACACACAATTGTGTATACGCGCGTATTCAATTATGATAGTCAGTTCTAAATTTTACTATGATATGGCTGCTGCACCCAGGGTTGGCTCCCGACGAGAGGACTCTTAAACGGTCAACAGCACAGAAACGACATTTTGTATACGCATTCAATTGTGATAGCTCGTTTTAATTTTCACCGCGACAGGGCTGCTGCACTCAGGGTTGGCTTCCAACGAGAGGACTCCTCAACGGACGACAGCACAGAAACGAAATTTTGTATACGCGTTCAATTATGGTAGCCATTTCTAAATTTCACGATGATATGGCTGCTGCAGCCAGGATTGGCTCGGAACAGAGCATTTTAATAAAAGCATGTTTATTAAAATTCGTTAATACTATTAACTTATGTATTAATGTAATCGTTAAAAGTATGGAGAAAGCATAAAACATGCCTCGAAATCGTCTAAAGACTTGTAAGGGCCTTTTCACATTGCCGTCCGGTTAAAATGACGTCATTACGGTAGCATCGCTACCGGCTTCCGATCAGTACGGCACGGAACGAACGGTGGCGTCGTTTTGACGGACGAGGTCGCGCTGTCGCTGCTCGACCGCACGAGGCCATATTATGGCTTATCGCGTTGTTTCAAGTCGGTCTTTAGCTTAACGGGAAATGTGACAGAGAAATTAATCTTATTCAACTACGTTAATAGATACTTAAATTGCAATTAATCTTCGGGTTATTAATTGATCCGCTAATTGTATTATCAATTTATAATAAACTATCTGATGGGTGATTCTTGAAAACTTTAGTATGCTAAATTCGTCCATGATCCATTTGATTTATATAGAGAAATTTAGCATACTATTTTTTTTAAAGAATAAGCCCACTGAAAGAAATATATTTCAAATTATTACTTCTTTGTATGAAAATAATAAACGTTATTATAATAGACAATTTAATTT
This sequence comes from Micropterix aruncella, assembly GCA_944548615.1. Taxonomy (NCBI): domain Eukaryota; kingdom Metazoa; phylum Arthropoda; class Insecta; order Lepidoptera; family Micropterigidae; genus Micropterix; species Micropterix aruncella. Next base: position 17,596,479 of record OX155961.1, read on the forward strand.
AATTTAAAGGATTTACTAATAATATTAAAATTTAAAACATCAAATAAAATATTGGGCTCGATTGCGTTTCTTTGTGAACTAAAATCGGAAATTAGTCCGTGTGAACAAGACAGGACAATACGCTAGAGCGGAATGTGAGATGACCGGTTGTCACTTTTTCGCATTTTAAAACTTCCCGCCAAGGTCAAATCTTACACCGCACGAAATATGCTCGAATTTATTCGGACGAGTATAAGTTCGACAGGTAGTATCGACGATCGACGATCGACGATCTTTCGTTTCATATTCCGCTCTAACGTATTGCTCTGTCTCGTTCGCTTGGACTAATTTTAGTTTTAGTTCACAAAGAAACGCAATCGGGCCCATTATGTACCTAAATTACTTAATCCACAGCAAGAAATTAAAGTCAATTATTATATGATGTTTACTATCGGATTTCGCCCAACTAAGCGAAGCTTGTGCTTGGGCGGGCATTATATAAACATATACCTAAGTAGTTACATTAACATTACAACTTTACGAATACTTTGGAAAAATCTAAAATGTTAAGAGCAGTTTTATTTAATACACAATTAAAAATGGATTTCGAATATCAAATTTAAAAAAGCTTTAATAATTACTATAAATTAAAGAAGGTAAAAATAGTCGTAGCTATAAAATGATTACAATGTCAAAAATACCTAATAAATACTTATTCATGAATAATAATAATAATATTAACTAAAGAACTAAAAAAGACACAATGGTCCCGATTGCGTTTCTTTGTGAACTAAAACTGAGATTAGTTTCAGCGAACGAGATATAGCGATAGGTTAGAGTGGAATATGATTTAAACGATAGTCGATAAAAAACTACCTGTTGAACTTATACTCGTCCGAATAAACTTGAACACATTTCGTGCGGTGTTAGATTCAGATGCTTTATGAAGGGTAGTTTTAATGCGAAAAAGTGACAACCGTTCATTTCACATTCGGCTCTAGCGTATTGCCCTGTGTCGTTCATTTGAACTAATTTCCGATTTTCATTCATGAAGAAACGCAATCAAGCATAATATTTAAAAGAAAATAAGAAATAATGTATAGTAATTCTTGAAATAGGAAGAATAAGAAAGAGATTATAAGAGTTAAAAAACCTAAATCACAAATAAATATATTTAACTATAAACATTAGAAATAAACAAATAATACACATGACTATAAACAAATAAAAATATGTAAATTATGTAATTACATAAGTACGTACATAGTAAGTGGCTGTAATTTCAAATAATTTAGAAGCCCGTGTAGTCTTTCATAAAAGTTTCTCGCTGGAAACGTTAAATAAGTCGATATTCTGGAATCGATTATGTATTAGGCGGTATGTGATGGAATTTTGGTCATATATAGTAAAGACGGGAGGAACTTCGAAAAGACTACGAATTTTTATTTTTGTATTTCAGTTTTTCTATCATTTACTTTACTTGCTCAATTTACTGTTATTGTCCTTTGAAGAAAATGGCGGTACTTAGAAATTTCCTTTTACAACTATTATTTAGTATAGGTTAGCTGTACGAGATTGCTGTATGATAATAAGCCCGAAAATTGTAAAATTTCGGAATAAAGAGTAGAAACAAACAATCATTTTTTTCTAGACTAAATAAAGCTGCCCTGTTGTATGGCAATCAAACAATATAAAGTTAAAGGTGTCGGGTCGGTGTCATTTGCGGAAAGACACAAATGAATCTGGAACCCTCACCCGATTCTTTAGCGAAATTTTCAGTTTATCAGCAATTGTATCAGAATGTTACGTATACAACAGAATATACGTATACAATGTTGTAGGCGAAAAAACTCATTGGGTCCGATTGGGTTCCTTTTAACACTAAAACTGAAATTAGTTCAAGCGAACGAGATAAAGCAATACGTTAGAGCGAAATATGAAACGAATAGATTGTACGACATTAACGATCTCTAAAAACTGTATGCATCTTGACTATATCTCTTTCTGTAGGTAATAGGTTTTTAATCGATTTTCAATTTGACTAAAATGTATCGACTATTTCTATTATTAGGTAGGCACATATTAATTATATCTTGACTATTTTTATTTGCAATATAATCACTAAGACATTTTATTTTACTTTTTGACAATCGTCACATTTTTTTTGTTCCTTTTGACGATACATTTATTAATTTTATACGAAAAAAAAAACATTTTTATTGGTATTTTAAAGAATTAATTATGTTCATTATAACCCTGTTTTTTTTCTCATTACATTATTTATTATATTCAATGTAATAGAATCACTACTCATTGAGTTAACTTACTGGGCCCGATTGCGTTTCTTTGTGAACTAAAACTGAAATTAGTCCAAGCGAACGAGACAGAGCAATACGTTAGAGCGGAATATGAAACGAATGATCGTCGATAAATACTACCTGCCGAACTTATACTCGTCCGAATAAATTCGAGCATATTTAGTGCGGTGTAAGATTTGACCTTGGCGGGCAGTTTTAATGCGAAAAAGTGACAACCGGACATCTCACACTCTGCTCTAGCGTATTGGCCTGTCTCGTTCACACGGACTAATTTCCGATTTAAGTTCACGAAGAAACGCAATCGAGCCCACTTTCTACATATCTTACTCTGTTTTTTTATCTGCTAAACTAAATGGTGAGACTCGATTTAATTCTACGATAATACATTCTTACGAGTAACCTTTTATGTTTTGATTATTAATAGAAGAATTTGATCATTAATGAAGAATTCGATCATATCACGGCCAAATGTATATGTAATGCGGCTATGTCTATACAACTATATATTACTTTTTAGGAAAATAAATTATTTGATTTGATTTGATTTGATTAGAGCGGAATATGAAACACATTTCGTGCAGTGTTAGATTACGATGCTTTATCTTTTGTTAGTAGATTTAATGCGAAAAGTGTCAAGCGTTCATTTCACATTTCGCTCTAACGTATTGCCCTGTCTCGTTCACACGAAATAATTTCCGATTTTAGTTCACGAAGAAACGCGATCGAGCCCATTATATCTCAGGTGCATCCCGGTATAGAGAAACTCAGACACAATGCGGTGTAAAAGCTTGCTTTAGAATTGCTGTGCTTAAAATCTGATTATCTCCTAATTTAATCGAATTTTAATATTTGACCATTTATTATGTAGTTATTTCTTTTCGAGAAACATACAGTATACGAAAAGACATAAGTTTTTAACAGGATACGGACTATCTATTCTCTATTATTGTGAATTACTTTGTGTAACAGTACCATATCAGCCACTCTGCGTCGATACCATATACATAGTTATGCCCATACACCCGCTCTCATTTACCCAGCCAGAGGCCATTACCTCTTCATTATTTATGTACTACATTCTCATCTGTTTAATTTTTCATGGTATCAAAGGTTTTTTAGAATCAAGAATAATAAATACATAGATATTGCTTCTGCTGAGCCAGTTTCTCATTTTATAAAGCAGCCATTCAAGCAAATACCACTCAATCTGCTTCTGTATTTTTAACCGCTGCTCAATAAGCTATGCTAGATTAATGCGTGCTGTGACGAACGGTTTTTTAGCAACTGGGACTATTCGTGTAATTTTCTGGCCAATGTTGATTCGTCGTAGGGCTGTAATCAATAGGTTCTGCCGTCGAATATTAACAAGTCATTATTACTTCGGATGCATATTGTCTTTATTTTGATTTTACGTTTACATGCTTTCATTTTCGTTTGCCCAAGCCAGGTCAAAGGCGTGAGCAACACATCGAACGTAAGACTCGGGTACGTCGCGGACACGGAGTCCGTTTAAAGAACTTTCATACAAAATGTAAAGAAAAGACACGACGCAAACCATACAACAAGAGCTGTCAACTACAACGGGCGAACCCGTCACCTCGGGAAGTTTTAACGATATTGATCGTTCTGTCTCCCGCGAGGTGAGCGCAGACGACTTGGGACGAAAAACAATCCATAGTCTAGCTACGCCACCTGCCCGTCAGAGGCCAACGCCTTACGCATGGCACCAGGAAAGGTACACAGCGGGCAGCATCACCCCCTGACTACTAGTTTGGAAAGATATCTCCGTCTGGAATTACCCTTCATGATACCTCCTACCTGCTGACTGGTTACAGGATCGAGGTCGCTTGCGCGGTCCTCTCCCATATGAGGCGGTGATTCGGTATCAACCGAATTTATCGCGGATCACGGCATCCTTTGCTCGGCTTATTTACCCGGGATCGGGTGGCAGAATGGTCGTTTCAAGAGCAGTTGCCATAAGGTTAACAACCACCCCGCTCTATAGGAAACATTACTGTTTCCAGACCCCTCCGGCTGTTAGTCGAAGTGCACAATCGATTGGCTGACGCTGCACGGTGTGCAAACCGTCCAAGAGCGCCCGAAGGTTGACTCCTGCGTCCTACCCTGGCTCTCCCTTCTGCGTGGAGGCCGCCGGATGGGTGTTGACCCGTGAGTATAACCGACCCTGAACGAGTCGGTTTTCGTGGCCAACTCCAACAGGGCCCATTAGCTCCCAAACGCATACAGTATGTTCTTAAAAATTTGGGTCCGCGTCCCATCTACGCTCTGTGTCCATCGTGTGTGAATACACACTCCATAATGTTTTATAAGCGCAGCAGCCATATCATTGCGATACTTAGAACGGGCTGCATATACAAAATTTCGTGTCTGTGCTATTGACCGTTAAGGAGTCTCGTCATCGTGAGCCAACACTGAATGCAGCAGCCATGTCATTGTGATACTTAAAACGGGCTATCATAATTGAATGCGTATACAAAATTTTGTGCCTGTACCGTTGACCGTTGAGGAGTTCCCTCGTTGGAAGCCAACCTTGGGTGCCGCAGTCCTGTCTCGGTGAAACTTGCAACGGGCTGTCGTAATTGAATACATATACAAAACTTTGTGTCTGTGCTATTGACCGTTAAGGAGTCCCCTCGTCGGGAGCCAACCCTGCGTGCAGCAGCCATGTCATGGTGAAACTTAGAGCTGGCTATCATAACTGAATGAGTATACAAAATTTCATGTCTATGCTGTTGACCGTTGAGGAGTTCCCTCGTCGGGAGTCAACCCAAGATGTAGAATTAGGTCATGCTTACCATAAAAATAAATACATTGTCATCGGAATTGAATCATCATGTACATTTTCAACTTCATATGATAATATTTTAGGAGTTCCCTGAATTCCTCATGGATCCCAACATTAAAACAGGATTTTGATAAAAATGGGACCAATCTGCAAGTATATCCTTTAAAATAAAATAAGAATTTTTCTGAGGTGACGCACATAAAAAAAATAAAAAAAGATACAACCAAATTGATAACCTCCTCCTTTCTTTGAAGTCGGTTAAAAAAAAGATACAACCGAATTGATAACCTTGTGAGAATGGCCACCCTTCACTAGACTCCAATTGCTTGTGAGCGAAGGGTGGTTCTCAGCATGAAGGTTGCTCCGTTAATGAGAGTCGTAGATGTCCGTGTAGAAGAGTTTATTCAGAAGATTGAAGAGAAGTGAGTCGAAGTCGCCAGTTCTTAACGCCTTGAGTTGTGTTCGCCGTTGTGTTGTAGTGTGGGCGCGAGGTGAAGCCGTGGCGGTGCGTGTGTAGTCGAGGAGCGAAGTGTGTAGTCTAGATATCTGTCCACTGAGGGGACGATGTGTAGAGCGCGGTAACTGTCTGCCGAAGTAATGATGTAGAGGGGCTCCTACAACCTCCTCCTTTTTTTGAAGTTGGTTAAAAAGGCGTTTGATCGCAGCGCTATCACAGTAAAACTGTCTTTCCGCAGTGGTGGTATAAGGGTGTTAATGGTAAAACATAGTTAGCGTAACTCTCAGAGCGTTGTCACGTTTTTAAATCAATTGTAATTAATTTAGGGCTTAAATATAAATTGTGGATAAGCGCGAAACTAGATAATTAACCAGTCAATATAATTAAATTTAAATAAAACACACTTACCGCTTACATTGTAGGAGTAATCGCGCCTGAAAGTTTTCGAAAACAGATTAAAGCCTGAATGTCCAAGCAACTTCAAAGTGTCTAAATTATAGCAGCAGCACTCAAAATTATAGGAGTCTAAATTATAAACTAATTCCTTATCTAGGGATTCGCTTAGAAAAATTTTTTTTTTATATTATTGCTTATATTTAAAAAAAACATGAATAACAATACATATATCGCGATAAATATCAAGCGTATAGCATTCGCCATAGCGTATGGTCGCCCTCGCCACGTGGCCAACGTTAAGCAAATGGCAACGCTGAAACGTTTCTGTTTTGAAAATGCGCCCCGGAGAGCAAATTCAATGCTATTTCCGGATACTCGGGCGTAGCAGGCGCCTAAAATGATCTGCGCTGTCGACTGATATGAATCGCAATAAAATATTTACAGCTTTCCGGCGGATACTGTCCAGTATGGCGATCGGAGACTGCCTCGATTTATCTGCATCCAAGATGTACGGGAGCACTAACCATGAGAAGGGGACCTTGACATTGTTGCTATATTGACAAGTTTATTAGTCTTCTCATGCCAAACTGTAGCGAATCAACAAGAACTATTTTGATACATTCGCTCGGTATCCATTGCATGTCAATATATTATATTAAACAAAACTTTAATTCCAGTTTTATCCTCGAAGGGGTTGAAGAATATCCAAATCGGATTACATATTAATTTGTGTACGTAGCATTCTTGAATATAACTCAGTCATCTATATATCTAGTATACATGAAAAACAATAATACACAAAATGTTAACAAAAAAAAACCGACTCCATTTTTTTATAAGTGCAGCAGCTATGTCATGGTGATACTTAGAACGGGCTATCATAATTATTGATTACGTATACAAAATTTTGTGTCTGTGCTGTTTACCGTTGAGGAGTTCCCTTGTTAGAAGTCAACTCTGGGTGCCGCAGTCCTGTCTTGGTGAAACTTACAACGGGCTGTCGTAATTGAATGCATATACAAAATTTCGTGTCTGTGCTGTTGACCGTTAAGTAGTCCCCTCGTCGGGAGCCAACCTCGGGAGCCAACCTCGTGTAGAATCAGGTCATGCTTACCATAAAATAAATACATTGTCGTCGAAATTGAATCAAAATGTACATTTTGAACTTCATATCATAATATTTGAGGAGTTCCTTCAATTCCTCATGGATCCCATCATCAGAACAGGATTTTGATAAAAATGTGACCAATTTACAAGTACATATATCCTTTCTAATAAAAAAAATATTTTTTCAAATCGTTTCATAAATGGCAGAGTTCTGAGGTGACACACAAAAAAAGATACAACCGAATTGATATCCTCCTCCTTTTTTTGAAGTCGCTTAACCCGTTGAGTATGAGTCAACCAAATCTGGTCGCGAAACAATTATCCGTTGAGTACGAGTCGACCAAATCTGGTTGCGCGTTTTTTTCACTTCTTTGACGTTCTCATATTTATTCATAATTATCTAATTGTTTTACAAAATGATATTTCAATATTCTGTATTCGAAATTTCAATGCAATCATTGTGCAGTTGTTCTTTTTATGATTGGTGTAGTAGTTTCGTAGTTATAGTACTTTAAGTCGATGTCGCTGAAAATCCTGCAAAAGAGACAGATGCATCCATGAAAATACCCATTTACTCCAAGGGTTAATATCATACAATTAAAAATAGGATAAAACGAATTTACCACGTGAAGTGTATAGTACCTACCCGATGTTTCGACGATGTTTGTTTGTTTCTACCCTTTATTGCGAAATTTCACAATGGGCGGGTTTATTGTCATATGACAATTTCTTACAACCAACCCTACTATGACTTGTTTATATGTATGTATTTATTTATTTGTTGATCCCTTACATAAACATTCAAACGCAATAGCACAAAAGAAATATAATGTACAATCCAGAAAATACCGCTATATGCTTCTAAATTTAGGCATACATCTGTCTGTGCCCAGGCCAAATTGTGCATACATTATATGTACAATGTATTGTGCCAAGTAAAGTGAAACCGAGCCCGCCTTGCAAGGCACTCCTGTGATAAGGCGAGCTCACTTCCTGAGTCTTATTGGAGTGCCACGGTTGGGTCAGTAAAAATAACAAATTAAATTTTATATATATTACCTAATAATTTTTACCGCAGATCATCAAACATAATTCGATACCGCCATTTTGCCGTTCCGACGCCGCCGTGCGCATTCCTACGAACTTCGTTTTTATTATTGTAAGCCCAGCATAATGAAAATAGGCAAATAATTACGTATCCGACCCGAAGTCTTCTCAGATTGATGAGTTTCAGGGGTTCATAATTGGCGTTATTATATCGGTAAGATGTGTGTAACATGTGTGTAAGTGTGTGTCTTGTTATTGCATTCGATCGACAGAATTGAAAATGCAATTCCGTTAATTAGATCCCAACGGAAAATGGTGACCCAGCCGGGAATCGTAACCGGGACCTTACAACGTGAGATCAGGCGACCTAACCACTATGCCACCGGGTTGCAACCGCCGTTGTCCAGGGTAGACTACCCTGGACAACGGCGGTTTGCAACATCGCTGAACTTCCGGTGGCAAATTCGTCTTATCCTATTTATAATGTCAAACAACCGCGATAGTCTTCGATTTCAAATACATACAAATGATCGAGTGTAGTCAAAGGAAATTTTAAATATATACCTATTTATTAGAGAAAATAAAATATTTATCCGTATTTATTTCCGCTCAATTTTGTGATTACTTCCGTTGTTGTTTCACCGTTGATTCTTTACGATGTCACCCAAGAAGAAAGTCATGAACGATGCCTCGTCATCCGATGAAGAAAACGAAGATCCACCCCCGGTGCCATGATGATGTCACAGGGACAATTTTCTTCCCTGTTTGCGCCTCTACAGCAGTCAGACCTAGAAATCTGGCAGAAGACGCTATTCGGCCCGCCGCGCCGGCCGTGCATCTGAATATTGATTTACATTGCTCAATATTCTTTCAAAAATTAAATCATATTTCCTTTGTAACAGTGACGTAACGACAGTTTCGATCCCCTTTACCGCAATGCTATAATATCAAGTTTTCTTCCGCAAAATTAACCATTCCTTGGGAAAAGATAGAGTTACCGGGATGTTCAAACACATTGAAAGCAAATTAAGGCTCCCTTCCGAGTTGACGCGACTTAAAATTTAGGTAGTTTTGCAATGCCACGCGCCCGCGCGCTTTCGATATATACATAAAGATGCATAGGTATACCGCGGCGACAAGGGAATACGTCCCACCGTTGGCAGTGGCCAATTACGAATGACGATTTCGGCTTCGCGCGTCGTCTAATATAGTTTGTTAATAAATTACCATGAATAGTTTTTTTAAAAGTAAAAATTATGTTACAATAATAAAATAACTTAAGATCACTGTGTTATTTTTATATCACTCAAAAGTATCTTTAATAAATAGAAAAAAAATAATGTTTGGCCATAACATTTCTGGAAATTACGTAATTTCAAACATTTTTTCTTATATTTTTTGTATGGAAGTTGTATCCAAAACTGTCTTGGTACTATGCAAATAGATCATACGCTGGTGTAAATAGTATTTTTTAATATTGAGAATCATCTCTAGGTTTTTCAAAATTTGAAGACAAATCTGGCTCGTTTTTATTTTTTTGGAAAACAGTAACAGAATAAAGATAATTTTCAATTAATATGGAAATAATTTACCAATTTCGTTTTAGCGAAATGATAGCTTAAGGACCGGGTTTTTAAAATCCGGCATAATTGTATTAAAATTCTTTTTCGTGTTCTCACAACCAGGCAAAAAAATTATGCTTCATATAGCTTTTGACCGCCACGGCCTCTTTAAAGAAAAAAAAATACTTCCATTATATAAAGGAAAATAAGGATTGGAAGGGTGAAAATGTTAATAAATCACAAAATCAACATTTATTTTTTCCTATTTTAATGCGCACACTTACCCTGTCCAACTATTTTCCTAAAAATAAATAAAATGCCACCTGAAAGTACAGGGCCCGGACATGCTCGGTGAGCCTGATAATATGGCCAGATACTGTACTACAATTCGGGCATTTCCTCATAAATTCACATACTTATTTTTCAATCAAAACACATAATTATTTGTTATTATTATGGTTTTAGTTAGGAGCTCTACGGCGAAATTCGCTTTGAGGTTATCCCGCGCTTTTGCAGCTGTTGTTCCGCCGGCCATTTTGCGAACTCCGCCAATCACTCGCCGGCGAATTTCCCGCCATGCGCAAATAAACTAGCGTCTGTCGGTGCCTTTAATAAAGCTGCCACACGTGTTATTGCAAGCCACGTTATTCGACGGCCATCGCTGACTGAAAGCCCGAGCGTATATTTACCTTATGGCTGCCAAAGCCCAAGTGTCTATCTGTATACTACACGAACACCTACTCTTCACTTATAACTAGTACGAACGCGTATTATTTATAAGAGGAAACAAAGGATGCTTATGTGTGGGAGACTGACATATCTTGGAAAATCGAAAATACCGTAACTATTACAGAATCTCTAAGAATGCATTATAGAATATAATACGAGGCGTGTCCAGAAATATAATAGAAAGCATGTCCCCCTTATTACACGACTGCCTAAAAATAGGGTTTACTGTGTTTAGGGTTTATCTAATCGTACGTATGTTTCTTTATTCCACCGTAACTTCTAAACGCTTAAACCGATTTAAAAGTGTGTGGTATTGTTAGAATATTTATGTCATCCCGAGTGCCATAGAATACAATGAATGTCCAAATATTTAGTAAATGGTTGTCTAAATGTCCAAATCTGAAAATGTCAATAAATTAAAATCAATATATCTTGTTTCGTGTCAAATGAAAGGTCTGATTGAGTAAATCCCGAAAAAATATATGTATCTGTTGGAGCCTCGGTCCAACATACCCACAATAAAAAAGTAATTTCTACAGAATCGAAACCGCAAATTCGCTCAAATATACACGAGGCAGCTGCAATTGATTTCCAACTAAATTCGGCATTTTATGCACAGTCAAATGATGACTAATGTCATTTCTCCTGATCGATACGAATTAAACACACTTATTTCTCACCCCACTCACAACTATTGCGTCACTGCACACGTTATAAAACGCAGTACATTTCGATCGATCGATATCATTCCCTGGCGGACAGTAACCGCTCATCTACAAGTCCTCGCGCTCTTCATTACCTTCGAGTCATAAATTATCCGCGACGCTACACACTTCGGACACACAACCACGGCTTCACCTCGCGCCCACACTACCTACGCAACGGCGAAATACCAATCAAGGCGTTACGAACTGGCAACCTACTACAACCTACAACCTTCTGAATAAATACTTCAACTTCAACATCCACGACTTTCAATAACGGAGAAAACTTCTTGATGAGAACCACCCTTCGTTCACAATCAATTGGAGTCAAGTGAAGGGTGGCCACTCTCACATATCCATATGGTCAAATATATGTATCCATAAACCAGAAATATTTCATAAAAAAAAGTAAAAAAATATTTATAAATACAGTAGTTTACTTCTTGTAACTGCAGTCGTGTTTTTATTTCTTTGAATATATTTACTTGTTTTAAGGAATATGTGTGCGAAGTTTTATCGAGATCCGTTAAAAATTGTGGATTTTGCTTAAGAGGGTTGAAAAGGGTAGTAGTTGTTTGGAAAACAATTGTAGGCAGTATATATTTCTTTGATTTTAAAAATACTTGTGCACTGTTTCGTCGAGATCGTAAAGAACATTTGGATTTGTATAAATAATATACATACAAATATACACACATCCATTTTAATGTATATATGTAGATAGACGAACTAACCAAGCTATGTAATACCAGCTATGATCTTATTGCGTATTAGATTGCTCAACGACGTACTACGATTTGGAAATCAGTATTTTACTACGAAACGCAACGTGTATATGTCGCGTATAGTTTCTAAAATTGATTATTATGTTAAATATGGCAATTTTCATGGTATAGAAGTATGGAGGAGAACTGTAGATGGCGCTCTAAACACGCCTATACGGTATAAATAATAATATAATAACAAACGAAAGTTTAACTCATAGGTATTATTATTTTAATATTATTCACATAAAGATGTCAATGTACAGGTTTCAATACGTAATAATTACGCACATTAACGGTTATAGACTAATAGATAGAATTCTATCTTTTCGTCTTATTTCTGTGATGTAATCAGCACATATAAAAATGCGATAGAGAGCACTAATAATTGAATGTTATTCCTGGTTAAATTATTAGGGTTTTTATTATCAATCAGTACATTATAAAAAAATAAACATTAAATCAATCAATGTTATTATAGATGGCCAAATAAAACTGCTATTAGTTTAGCTGTCAATGCTATCAGCGCCACCTGAATTTCGGCGGCACAGATGTGCTGCCAAATCGTTCTATAGGGTTGAGCAATCAATCTAATCACATATCCTACTAATATTATAAACGCGAAAGTTTGTAAGAATGTATGGATGTTTGTTACTCTTTCACGCAAAAACTACTGAATGGATTTTGATGAAACTTTACAATAATATAGCTTACACATCAGAATAACACATAGGCTATAATTTATAAAGATATAGTGTAAATTATCTAAAATATAACGATAACTGTCAAGTAAGTAGGAAAAAAATCTACGAAATTGATATTCGAAATTTAAATTCTAAGCGTCAACATATATTTTGAAAACTATCTCCTACTATCCTACTAATCCTACTAATATTATAAACCCGAAAGTTTGTATGTATGTATGGATATTTGTTACTCTTTCACGCAAAAACTACTGAATGGATTTTGATGAAACTTTGCAATAATATAGCTTACACATCAGAATAACACATAGGCTATAATTTATAAAGATATAGTGTGAATTATCTAAAATATAACGATAACTGTCAAGTAAGTAGGAAAAAAATCTAAGAAATTGACATTCGAAATTTAAATTCTATCCTACTATCCTACTAATATTATAAACGTGAAAGTTTGTATGTATGTATGGATGTTTGTTACTCTTTCACGCAAAAACTTCTGAATGGATTTTGATGAAACTTTACAATAATATAGCTTACACATCAGAATAACACATAGGCTATAATTTATAAAGATATATGGTTTTCTATCATCATTATCACAATTTTCCATCACCACGCGGGGGAAACCGCTGGGCGCAGCTAGTATTTATATGATCAATGATACTATGTAAAAATATGCATATCGATTCTCGAAATAGTCATTATTTTCATTATTTTATCAGTTGTTGTTAATTTTATTTAAATCCGCATAGGCACAATTTATGGAGACGCAACGCTTTAGGTGAAACAGTTCGATCATTTACGACCACCGTTTACAAACTTGACCTCACCCATGACCAACTTGTATGGTCACTTTTGTCTGACCTCCGATAAAACCATTTATGTACAAGTCCAATTACCCACTTATTTACATTGATATAAAAACGTCAATTAGGAAATGATTGTAAAATGCTAATTGGTGAAGCAATTTCACATTACATTCCTTTATTCAACATATATTTAGACAAGACATACTTTAATCCAATTGACATATTTGAATTGTTTATTTTACGTAGTGCGTTTTAGAATAAAATTTGAAAGAAGCTATGGTTGAGTTCTAGTATTTGAAATGCAGCTTTATCTTATAATATGGCGAATACCCTGGCTCTTATGAGGGGGTATGTATAATAGTACTAGAGCAGTAGTTGGCAAACTGTGGCTAGCGAGCCTATCATAGAGGATTATGCTTTTGTTTGATTTTTCAATGCTCTTCCTGGGGATGTAAATTCGACGCAAAATAAGAGGCACTTCAAAAGGTTGCTTACAAATTGGCTTGTGAAAGAGGGACGATAAAAAATTATTGGACATTATATACTAATATACTAATCTGAAAATATTAAAATTGAGATTTTTTTGTTGTATTATATTAACTTTTTTATATTTTTTATTTTGCATTATATTAAGAGAAAACTTGTTTTTTTAATAATTCTTTATCTCAGTTATAAACAAAATATATATTTTATTTTGCTTTGAATTTATTCGCTGACTTTTTTTTTTAAGATAGCATTTTAATTTTTAGGAATATGTATTGTATATAACAGAAATAATATGATTAGAATGTCATCCATTAGTCTATTTAAACTTTAAAGGGCCTAATTATTATGTTTTGAAACCTGAATAGCACATTAAAAATGTAAATGTAAATAATAATAAAATAATAAGAGCTATGATTTAGTCGTAAAACATAGTTTGTTGTTATATTATTATTTTATTTTGAGATAGGACATCGTAACGGCGTGTGTAGAGCGCCAACTATTGGGCTACTGAACGTAAGAGAAGATTATTCACTGTTTGGAATTATGACTGCCATCTATAACGTAGATATAGGCGTTTCGTAGAAAAATCATGGCTGCCTATACTAAGTACGGCATGGAGCAATCTAATAACGTATATAAACAATGATGACAATCTTGTCGATAGATTTTATTGTCCGCTAACATTCCGAGCAGTTTTTTTTAAATAGTTTAGATGCTAGCCTATTTAAGTATAATAATGGTTTTAATAGGCTAATTCAAACAGACGTTCATTTTTTCACACAGTTTTTTTAATCGCTCAAACGAGTCCCAGATATGTTTAAGTACTAATGTAAATAACATCACAAATAAGCGAATTTGATTAAGCATGATCGGCTGACCAATCAATTTCTCCAAGATAAAATACTGCCGATTGGTATTTTTATTTATTTTTTTATTTAGAGTAGGTATTACAAAATTTAAATAGTACATTTTACCATCTCACACTGTATGTAAATGAGGCAATAGCAGAAAACTGATTCTTATTGTGACTGAGACGTGGTTATGACCGAAAGTCGCCTAACTAGGCCTGAGCCTGTTCTAAGGCAGACTTGAGCAATTTTCTTTGTGCATTATGATTACTATTTATTAACAATGCATATATTTCTAGACACAATCAAATAAAACTAATTATTGAAATAGTCTACAAAAAATTAAATTAAAAATAGAAAATTGAAATCTTTTTAAAATAAAAATAAAATAAAATAAAACTAGATCTAATCCAAATAATAAATAAAACAAAATTAACATTAGAATAATTAGAATTAATAAAAATTCAAATTGATTGTCAATTTTTAAGATATCAATTGCTTAATAGAAATGAAAAATTTTAGAATGATATAATTTCGTATTTTTGTCAATTTATATAAATGGAAAGTATCTCAATATTTAATGTTAAAATTATGTAAATTAAATTAATTTAAATTAAAAGTAATTATACTATTCCTAAATAATAATAATAATAATCATCAGAAATATAGATATATAAACTTAAATCAAACATATAATCGCAAAATATAATTAAAAAGGAATTGTAATCAAATACGTAATTAAATTAAATGAAATAAAATAAAATAAAATAATGAATAGGTACAAATTTTTGAAAAATTAAAATATAAAAAAAAAAGAAATCTTATCGCAATTATTAACTAAATAATTATCTTTAATTCATTCTGAATGTGTTGATTTTCTCTTTTAAAAACCATGCTGTCAATAGTTTTTTAAAATGTTTCCCATTTTCTTCAGTTTTAATGTTTTCCGGAAGGGCGTTGAAAAATCTTGAGGCACAAAATCGAAATGATCGTTGTCCAAACGTGGTTTTCATTTTGGGTATCATTACATTCCCATTACAGGAGTTTCTAGTATTGATTATTTTTTGGGTAGCGATCAATTTTGTATTAAATTTTAAATATGATAATGCAGTTTTTAAATATAATTGCATAGTATCCAGAACCTCGTACTCCTTAAAAAGTGCCTTTGAAGGATATCCATACGGTTTCCGCGAAACAATTTTTAAAATGCATTTTTGTGCAACATTCAGGGGAGATATGATGGTTTGTGCGCATCCACCCCAGCCAATTATCCCATAACACAGAAGGCTTTGACAAAGAGCATAGTAAACGCTTTTTAGCATTCCTGGACTAAAGACATTCCTCACCTCTTTACAGACATAAGCCAATTTTCTGATTTTGCAAGCTAGTAACTCGATGTGATCCTGCCACCTTAGACGATTATCTATAATTATTCCTAGGTATTTAATGGATTCTACCCTATCCAGCGACGGGCAACTGCAATGACTTTGATCATTGCAAGTATGTATTTTAATGATATGGTCCGATGACGGTTGGCCTCTCATATTGATACTAAAAGGAATTACTTTAGTTTTATCTATGTTAAGACTTAGTAAAGAATTATCCAGCCATTCCCTTACAATATTTAGTCCTTTATTAGCTTCACTAAAAGTATATTTCCAATTATGGCCTTCAAATAGAATTACTGTGTCATCTGCAAAGGATACTGTTTTACCGACAAGATCACACAGTTTATTCATATAAACTAGAAATAGAATAGGTCCAAGAACACTACCCTGTGGAACACCAAATGATATGGATTCTGGCTTACTGGTGACATTTTTTATCGATGTAATTTGTTTTCTGTCTGTCAGGTACCTTTCAAACCAGTTTAGCGTGATGGACTCACAATTATTAACTAAATTATTAACTAAATACTGAAATTTGGCATGCAGGCATCATTTTGTCATGGCAAGAGTTGAAGAGTGGTTGAAATCGGTCCACCAGGGGGGGGGGGGCGAGCTACTCATACTTCAAACTCGAAATATTGAACTTAGAGACTTGAAATTGCGGATACACAGATGCGTTTTAGGGTCGAAACCACATTGCAAAATTTTGGTTGCAATATCTCTTATAAGCGACAAAAAAAACGACATACATTTTCATTTCCAGCAATCAAGCAATCTTGATTGTAATATTGGAGTCCTTTCCACCCTAGAACGGGCTAGTCCCAGTTGGGTGACAGAAACAAATAAGCAAAAGGTTAAAGGTTTGCCATTCGGTTCCTGTTATTTTTATACGCTAATCAATGTTTCATAGTAATTAATTCTTAAATAAATAAATAAAAATAAATAAATAAATTTCATACTCGACATCAAATAATAATGTCGAGCCGCCCGAGGCTAGTCGATAAATAATCCATATTGAAGAAAAGCCATTTTAATACCACGTAAATACTACAATAATACTATAAATGTACTATACTGGACCGGTGGCATAGTGGTTAAGTCGCCTGATCTTACATTGTAAGGTCACGGGTTCGATTCCCGGCTGGGTCAACATTTTCCGTTGGGATCAAATTAACGGAATTGCATTTTCAATTCTGTCGATTTGAATGCAATAACAAGACACACACTTACAGACATGTTACACGCACACATACATATAACACGTCATAGTAGGGTTGGTTGTAAGAGATTGCCATATGACAATAAACCCGCCCATTATGACATTTCACAATAAAGAGTATGAACAAACAAACAAACAAACAATAAACTTGCTGTTTTATTCGGTCACTATCAGGGGGGGTGGTTAGGGGTTGGTCGAATATTATTCGTCTTCCGATATTCCGGTTGAGGGTTTGGCGCGGGGTGGGGGGGGGGGGTTATCTGCTTGCCGGGAAAATCTTAGGGTGACGCAACCGATTTTATTTCCATACAATAGCGCTCAATTTAGTAATAGTGATTTTAAATATTTGAGACGTTCACATAAAATCAGGGCTACAATTTCTGAATCTTGTTTTCAAAGCTATCTGTTATTCTTATCACGTCAAACATTCAGTTTATTCTCCTAACATAAAATGATGCATACAAGAACAGTTCAAATCCCGGTTTAACTTAGAGTAATCTGGTTACGTCTGGTTAGAGATAGCGACTCGATTTGATGACGCTTGTAGACAAATACGAACTCGAGACATTATCATTTTACTGACTGCGAAGTCAGTAAAATGATAACAATATGTGCATATTTCTACACGAGAAGGGGAAACTTTTCAACCGGTGGGGCGCCTCCCCCCCCCCCCCCCACCGGGGGGGCGTAGAACGATTGAAGGGGGGGGGGGTATATAGCTAGCTAGAAGGAAGGAAGGAAGGAAAGAACGAAGGAAGGATAATTTTATTAAAAATTCCTACCAAAACACTATTTTTTTATTGTTTTATTTTTTAATTTTTACACAGTCGTTCCCAAAATTAGATGTGTTATGTGTATAGGATTCATGTATGTAAGTTTTCTTTTGCTCGTGGATAGGTCTCATTTAGGAGAATTATTTAAGACGGTGGTCACGTTCTGTCAAAACACGGCCGTGCTGTAAATTCTTACTTTGCTAAGTTACTATCAAGTATTAACCTCGACCCCGGAATCGTATCAGAATTCATCCTAATAAATAACAAGAAATAAGGTTAAAAGTACCTGTTTTATATGTATCTGCTGCTACTCTATCAAATATTCATTGCATCATACGTGACATAAAAGCCAATGTTGATGGGTGTCATGATCTAAGCATTGAAGTAACTCTTAGAAAGCAAGCCATGGAAATGACAGTCAAAACGGCATGTTTTCAAGCCTTGACATTTCTTCGTAGGGGGTGTTAGTGCACGCGTCCTAAAGTATAACGGTGGCTTATTGAATGAAGGCGACTTTTTTCGCATATAATTACATAATTGCTTAAATACGGAGATCGGCCGCCCGCGAGTTCGGTGGTATCAGCATTCCAGCGGTAAATCCCCATTCTTGAACCGACCTTGTCGGCTCTTAGAGGCTCTCTATACGATCAAGCATGCTTGTCAAGCTTCGCGTCGCGGGCTGGGAGGGGATTGTAAACCGCAGGAAATATGCAAATATATATTTTTTATATTTACCAAAAATGCCTAATTTTGTAGTTTTATACCAGGGAGTCACGTTAATTAGACGTAATTGATTGGTTGATGATTTATTGATTGATGGTTGATTGAAGATTTATTGATGATTGATTGATGATTGATTGATCATTGATTGATGATTTACGTCATGTGACTTGACACATGACGTCACGTGAGGATGCCACCTATGGTATTATATGAAGAAAAAAATATTGGCATATTTCTGGGAGGGGATCGTAAATATTTGCAATTTACGATCCCCTCCTAGCCCGCGACGCGAAGCTTGACAAGCATGCTTGATAGTCTAGAGAGCCCTTTACGCATATTTATTTAAACAAAATCGCAATATTTTCAATTGCAGTACATTATTACACTATCACTAGATGGCCCATTTCTGCATTGTTTTTAAGTACCCAGAGTTCACTGTACGCTAAGTACTTAATCACCCTCAGTAAGGTTTCCGTCCAGGACACAGCACGACAAGAGCTTTTGTCAAAGTCACAGATGATAAAAATTTAAAAGATGTGCAACAATATGACATGCTATGGAAAATCAGAAATAACTATTCTCACTCTGCTTGACTTCAGTAGCTAGAGCATGAACAAAAAATGTACAAAAAAATACGTCTCCACGAACCTAATTCCATGCACTTTTAACATTTGGGAGTTGCTCGTTTTAAACGTTGAAAATTGCATTCTTTTTAACAAAACTGACGGTACATTTAATTTAAAAATTAAATGAAAACGGATTTTAAACACACCCATTTATATGAAAACTAAGTTTTACTACATTTTTTAATAAACAACAAATGCTTATACATTTAATATTACAAGCTTAAGATAAAAGATAAATTGCATCGCCCGAAAGATGCATGGACAGGACGTTATCACACAATAGGCGCTTCAAAATTTCGTAAATTATGTAAGACGTGTAGTATCTCGATTGCCTAATATGGCATCATCGATATATGATCCCCTAGATAGGCCTTTCGCGCTCAAAAATAACCCCTTCAAAACCACTACTGAAAGCCGGCCAGTAGTAGTTTGGTCGCAGTCCGCTGGCAGACAGCCGACCGTTTCCGGCAGAAGCCACCCGTCCACCGGGCAGTAGAAATGAATTTGGTCGTCTTTTCTACCTGGGCTTATCATACTTTAACACTGTATGGCTTCAATCTCCCCAGTCTGCCCTGTAGCCGTTTATTAACAATTTAAATTAATTGTACCTAAAGATGGGTAAAGAAAAATCTGCCCCGAAGAATATCGGCGCTCTATTCTCTCGCATACTGTTAATTTTTTGCTCTCTTTGTCACATGATTTACGAGCAAAAGGTAGTGGAGCCAACTTATTTGTATGTGAGGGCATATCTAGCTAATATATCGATGAATGGCATACCACTCGATATAAACAGTATCGACAACAATAAAAACGCTATCTACAGTTGTCCAAACGCGGCTGTTTTTAAAAGTACGTTTTTTTCTATTGTTTCAGATGGAATGTTTCTAGGTCGAGTGATAGCGTACGACACGCCCAAGAAAATAATATTAAATAATAATTATCGTCGTTTCGAGGAATAAACACTTAACTCAACATGTCAACTGATGATAGCGAGTGACCGTGTAAGAAGCAGTGTTAACATGGAGAGCCGATTTTCAGTGACCAAGGTCGATGGTGATAAGAACTACTCCACATTCAACAATAGCACATCGTACAACGTTAGCGGACATCACAGAAACCAGAATGGAGGACCGACTAGTATTATTACTATGCCACTTCAAAGCGTAAGTAGCTATATTGTTATGAATCGAGGACAAGTGGAAATACCTATTTTGAAATGTTTGCTTTCCCTATATCATGTTTATATTACTATGTTCAAATATTTATCAGAATATTGCAATCGGTTTCGATGTTATCCAATTCAGAATGCCTTGATCCACATCTAAGCACATTGTTATATAATAATAATAATATTATGACTTTGTTAATCCAAAAAGGTGAGCTAATTCCTAAATAATGCAAATACTAGCTGAGACCCATCGAATTCGACGGTCACTTTATTGACCGTAATGTTTCAAAAATAAACGGAAACACACTTATTATTTATGTACATATTTCTTTGGATTAATTCGATTACTTATTCGATTACTAATTCGATTCGGTGACTTGCTCATTTGACCTATGATCATGAATGTCACCAAGGTCTTGGAGAAAACGGACAGGAACAACCGAAGAGTGACGCGGACGTGAAATAATAATTTCTTTATTGTGAACTGTAAGTAGGTCGTACAAAATGGATAGGTACTATTTTATGCGCTATACAGTTTACCAATCCAGGCGTACAATATTTATTTTTCTATAATTAAATATATTTTCACTTCGCAAGTTGGAGGAAAACAAATCCGATAAGTATTACGTTTTAGATATACTAACAAAAATAATTATTAGAACTTAATTATAGAAGACATATTAACAAAAATGATTAATATCTACAAATTTAGTAAATTCCAATTACTATATATAAAGTAAGTGTCAGTTTGTTTTTAAATTAAAATGTCAAACTGGAATTTTTAGGCTATCTACGGTTTGTCAGATTTAGAGCTAGAATGAAATATAAATGTTTAAAGTTTAAAAAGTTTGAGAATTACAATAAGAATACGTTATATTATTTATTTGTCATTATCGTTTAAAAAGTCATTCACGCTATAATAGCATTTATTTTTAAGCCAGTGCTTTAATGTATGTTTGAATCCTGGTTGTTGCATTGGTTTGATATTTTGTGGAATAGCGTTAAAATTATAAATAGGATAGAAAACGAATTTATCGCGTGAAATTTGTAGCACCCGACGTTTCGGTGACGTTGCAGCCGCCGCTGTCAAGGGTAGACTGAAGAGCTGTCAATCCGTTGTTTTGCGGGTAGGCCGCATACCGCTGCCGCCACTGCGTAGGTTATAACGGTGGCGGGGGGGGGCGGGCTCGGAGCGCGCAAAATTTTAAAATTGAATATCATATCAATAGAGACGACGGTTGCAAACTCTCTTCTACGTGGAACCCTCTTCTTAAAATGTTCCCGCCGCCGAGAGCCGAACGCAAAGACGTAAGACAGGATACAATGAGTGTTGTGTGCAAGACGGATTTAAAAAAAAAAAATGCGCGCTCCGAGCCCGGCCCCCCACTACCGTTATAACCTACGCAGTGGCAGGAGCGGTATCCGGCCTACCCGCAAAACAACGGACTGACAGCTCTTCAGTCTACCCTTGACAACGGCGGCTGCAACGTCACCGAAACGTCGGGTGCTACAAATTTCACGCGGTAAATTCGTTTTCTATCCTATTTATAATGTCAAACAACCGCAATAGTCTTCGATTTTATGTAGCGTTAAAATATCTAACACAACAGAACTGTAAAGGCAGGTCACTGAAATGGCAGGTGACAATAAACAAAATTATTTACGCCAATTCAGCGTATTCAGTTATTTCCAAGTTAGAAGGCATGAGCTCCATCTTAGTTGGCTGCCTTGAAGTTGACGCTTGAGGGCTGTATGATCTGCGCCTCTTTGTTTGGTCGTAAATTAAATTATTTTGCCTTTCTCGTTGCGAGTATTCTTCATCGAGCCTTGATACAGTTGTATATTGTCGTTGACTGGCTCTTACTCGTCTTCCAGTAAGGCGTTTTTCTGAGAGGTTTTAGCATTTTCGGATTTTGAGCCATTAAAATCGATGGTAAAGGCCCAACAGTTCAAAATCACAGGTAGTTTTAAATATTGCCTAAAATTACAAAACTTTGACACAATGTCAATGCAGTTTAGCAATTGTCCTTTATAGGTACACCTGTTTAGAGCAAAAAAAGGTCACGCTGTAATCTAGCAGACGGCAAGGTGTAAACATTTTGCTGAGGTGTCTAAAAAAATATCTCGATCTGTAGATCATGATAAAATTGTGTTATCAAAAAAGAAAATTAAAAAGTCATTAAAATAAAAAAAAATACAAAATTTTAGCTCCATATACTGTTCCATATATAGCTCCATATATAGCTCCATGTAAAGTTCGCGCGGAGATCCAGTACATAGCGCTATAATTTTGTAATTTTCTATTTTAATGACTTTCTTTAATTTTCTTTTTCAATGACACATCTACAGACTGAGAGATTTTTTATACACCTCAACCAACTACCTAAAATCTAATCTAAACCTAAAATTATTATATAGATATAAAAAAATATGAAATGTAAAGAATGGTTTGGTTGGTTGTAGGTTACTTAACCCATAAAAGGAATCATTCCTTCACTTACTTCTTTTAATAATGATTGTCATATATAGATGATAATAGCATGCCAATTAAGCGTGCGTGAATCAAGCGTGCGTGATCAAGCGTTTTTGTTTGCCTACAAAAGTTTCGGGAGGTTTTCGCTTTTTCGTATGTTTAAAAAGTTTGTATAACTAGTAAAGTCATTTTCATAACGTCTAAAATAGTGTTTAGTTGATAACTAAATTAATTGGGTGAGCACTGTTAGATTGTAGTTTCACCGGTTTAAACGAGTTATATTCTGTATGAATTTTGTTATAGCAAATATCCGAGAAATCCTAAACCGTTTGAATTAACAGAAGATTCAGAAAATGATGGTCATACTTCATCAATCAACAACCAATGCTACCTTCCAAGCACAATTTAATGGCTACCATTAGCATTTGCAAGCATCGATATATAAGGGCCTAGATAGGCCTTTCGCGCGTAAATGACCACTCCAATACCAATACGAATGGCCGCCAGTACTTCCCGGTATGAGCGATCCCGCGACGAATATTGCCGTGCTATTCTCTCGCTTTCTGTTCAATGTATTGCTTTCTCTGTGACATGTTTTTACGCGCAACGGATATGACCAGACTCATTTGAACCTGACGGCATTTCTAGGCCTTATATATCGATGTTTGCAAGACCAGAATCAGTTGATCGAAGAGTCCTAATAATGCCTGGACGATGTAGATCTGGATGGGTTCCAAGATAGAAATCTACAGACTTGCGTATAGCAACATCTTGCGGTGTCGACTACAACGGGCGAGCCCGTCACCACAGGACGTTTTAACGATTAGTCGTTCTGTCGCCCTGCAGTGAACGTAGAAGACTTTGGACAGTACAATCCTACGTCCAGCTACGTCACAACCCGTGAGAGTCCAACGCCTTACCGCGAGTTAGCCAGGAATAAACCCGGCGGGCTCGAGATACTCGCGCCCTCACTTCCAATTGTGACCAGATTTCTCCGGTCTCTCGATTGGTTCCGAGTTCGAGGTCGCTTGCGCGGTCCTCTCCCTTATGAAGCGGTGAAACGGAGTGCACCGAATCTATCGCGGACCAAGGCGTCCTTTGCCCGCCTCTTACCCGGGATCGGATGGCCAATGGTCAATTCAAGAGCAGTCGCCATAAGTTACGCAACCACCCCCGCTCTATAGGAAACAATACAGTTCCCAGACTCCCCCGACTGTTAGTCGGAGAGCACAATCGATTGGCTTGCGCCGCACGGTGTGCAGACCGTCCAGGGGCGCCAGAGGTTTGATTCCCAGGGGAGACTGGTTGACCCAGTGTCCTACCCAAGATTCGCACCCCATGCGGGGAGGCCGTCGGATGGGTGTTGACCCGTGAGTGTGACCGACCCTGAACACATGGGTCATCGTGGCCAACTCATCATGGGCCCGTTAGCCCCCGTATAGCAACATTAGGAGAAACACTTCCGCTTTAGCCAGGACATTGGTATGAATTCCTGCTGCCAGTACACCAAGCGAGAGTTTTCTCGGTAGCTGGCGTATTGGTTACGGATAAAAGATCAAAATTGCATATTCTTCGGAAGAAAGAACGATAATTTGCCAAATACAATTATTATTATTTAGTGAAATGAATATATTTGTTACTTCATAATACAATACATCGCGCCACCCAGCATTATGCCACCGATACTTGAATTTTAACTGATTGCAGCTGCTGCCATTTTTGTGAGCGGCGCCCATATCTAAGTGTAAGATACAACTGCTAAGTGTCTTGTAGAGGGTTGACTTCGTCTTTCGGGATAGCATAAGGGATTTAATTTGAGATTGGAGCCCGAATCTAGTTACTGCTTGTTACCGATCTTTTCCATCCTCGTGGATTAGCATTGACGAACAGGACCCCACAATATAAGACTAGCTCCCATAAGATGTTATTATTTCGTTTATAGAATTTCTCATCGGAATCTCTGGATGCATCGTCGCAAACCTGGTTGCACGACGCGGGTTGGCGACGAAAACGGAGCTTAGCGCAACTTACGAGGGAGGCCCTTCCTCGACTGGACAACTATAGAAACACCAAAAGGGCACTCAAGAGGCCAAGTTTGGGAGAGCTGCATGGAGACGTCAAGGACCATAGCGTGGTGAGTGTAGCAATCTTTTACGTTAATAGTATTTAAGTTTTGAAGGACACAGCTGTGCCAATCTTACCAGGGGGGGGGGGGGGGGGTAGAAATGTCCCATCATTCAGTTTTAAGCAGATTATTGCACAGACCGCGGCCCGCCGACACTTTGTGGGCGGCCCCCGTCCTCGAAATTATTTGAAAAATATTTTTTCAATATACCTACATAGGTAGAAAACAGTGCACGCTCGCCGAGCGCCTCACCGCTACGACGTCTCGTTCGCACTCCGCAAACATTTTCAATCATGAATAATGCTAATAAATGTAAGAACAGAAATCGTCTTAACAACGAAAATCTTGAAGGCATTTTGCGCTTAGCCACTACTAAAGTGACCCCTAACATACAAAAAAATGTGTCTTCTACACAATGTCATGTATCTAACTAAGAATACAATTTATTCTTAGTTAAATATATAGAATATTCTTAGTTAGATAATAGAATAAAATACATGTTATTCCTAGTATATTATACTGTCATATGGATAACAATGATACGTATTTGTAATCTAAAATTTTCCATTCTTTAACTATTGTATTGGCACTGATATATTTTATATTATTATTATGACATTGATACACGTGAGGTTGAATGATCCACATTTTCAAAGAAGCAGAAAATAAATAATTATTCGAAGACCATAACCATAACATTGTTTTATAGGCCCTCCGTTAGTTGGAAGAAGGTGATGCGGCCCTCAAGTAGAAAAAGTCTGTGCATCGCTGCACTAGAGCGACGTGATATCTTTAAAACCTTTAGGATTACCGTCAAGCGTACTTCTCCGGGCAGTCAAGACATTGTCCAATCTGACTCTCTTATTGTTCCTAATTTAGTAATGCTACAGTAGACAAAAACGACTCCGTTTTTATATGCAATTTTATTTTACGCCATTGTTTTCTTTTATTTTATATAAGTGTATTTTATTGGGGAATTAATTACTATAAAACATTGCTTTGCTTACAAAAATAACAAGAACCAAATGGCAAAACCTTGACCTTCTGCTTATTTGATTCTGTTACCAACTAGGACTAGCCCGTTCTAAGGTGGACTCTAATATTATAATCTATTACGTACAAGTTTTAGTAAATATCTAATAACACTAAAATGCCCTAAAATGTGTAAAATGCCTTAAATATTAAAAAAATATATAATAAATGAAATGCAATTCCATTATATAATCGGCAATAAATATAATATAAAATTCAATTAAATGATACAAATAAAGTTATAAGTGAGAAAAGAAAGAAACAGTTATCAGTCGCTAGAATGTTGAAATCTAGAACCTTACGACATTTGGCCCCAATTCTACAAACCTTCCTAGCATTTGATAGAATCAAAATAATAAAAAGTCAAGGCAACACCGCTCTCAAGAGTTTCATATTCTTTGACTCAAAATAATTATTATTTCAAAATCTTTTACGCTTTGACAAACCTTTGAATTCTTCTTTTAGTCTGTGAGTCGCCAGTAATTTCGCGCACATGCTGCTGCTCTGGTCATAAGTAAGACCTCTCTCCGCAGAATAAAGAAGAAACCAATAAATTAAATTTAAAATTGAAATTAAAGTTGTTCAGTTTCTGAAGTCCAACGATTACAATTCATGATTACACTTACGCCGAAACCTGTTGCAGAGGCGGTGTGAAGAATTTTCCCCAAGAAAACTGTTTTAACTATGGGTTCCTTTCTTACCCCGACCACAGGATATAAGGCCACTGTTTTTTTTTTATCATGTGGGGGCCATTTAAAGAGTAAGGTTTGCGATCTACGAACTCTAAATCGTCTTAGTTCAAAATAATTATTCAAAATAAAATAATTTCGATTACCTACTCCACAGTTATGCAGGCGAATTTTCATGTCGCTGAGACTTATTTAGGTGAGACCATGTCCTGTAGAAGTTCACCAACTTTGAAATATGATATTCAAAATCTAAAATCTGCATGCCTACACTTTATTTTGATTACAATAAATACTGATTTAAATGACGAGGCACGAGCATAATAAGTTTCTTACACATAACCGCAGCCTGCGACCTACGATTTTTCCGAGCCGGGGCAAAAACTTAACATTGGCGCCCCTCCCATCCAGCATTGGTATGATTATGGGATATTAGTATGATATGTATAATATGATTGATATATTGATATGATATTGATATGATATTGATATGATATTGATATGATATTGATATGATATTGATATGATATTGATATGATATTGATATGATATTGATATGATATTGATATGATATCGATATGATATCGATATGATATTGATATGATATTGATATGATATTGATATGATATTGATATGATATTGATATGATATTGATATGATATTGATATGATATTGATATGATATTGGTAGGATATTCAGCATTTGAGACAATGAGAAGAGAAAAAAAGTCACAAAACAAGAATACCTACTGGTTTTTTTTTGTGACCGGGGAATAAGAACCTTTAATAAAATTGCACTCTTCTTTACCTTCAATCACTGTACATTTACATATATTCAACCAGTGTAGACAACGCACAAGCCAGACCACCTTTAATCCTTAGGTCCTAGGAAATTTTACTATCAAATCTCGCTGCATATTTACACGTTCATTTATCCTTTCTGCGGAAGAATCAGTTACCAAATCAATTAATAATGCTAGTGACACGTTTGGAAGAGTGGTTGTTGACAAAGAAAAACAACGCGAATTACTCGCACATCTAATCAGCTTGACGTTCGGCCGTTCGGGTATAGCTCCGTGCCCTTGCTCGTGTAGCCCCAACCCCGCTCGTCTAGCTCCAAGCCCTTCTGTCTGTGGGCAGGATTTTTTTCTAGGCGCGACGGGAATTTCTCTGACGGAGACATCACACATATTGCACACGCGTTCAGAAATCAACTTAGGATGCGTTTCAAAATCAAATTAACAATCGATAGTACGACACGCTTTAGATGCTAAGTGCTTTAGTGAAACAAGGTTCTAGACGTCCGAAGAGATTTTAGTCAGGTTTTAGATGTCAGAAGGCTTCAGACACACACATGAGTTCGGCGCCCCCTTATATTGCCGCCCGGACTGGTACCCCCCCCCCCCCCTAGATATTTTTTTAAGTAACTCTATTTGAAAAAATATATTGTATGCGAAGCACAAAATCTGATCAAATCATTCTTGTAAATCATACAAATCATGAAATAAAATACAATGAAATAAAAATCTTTTTATTGCACAATAAAACATTTAAACCAAAATGGCGGACTTATTGCTAGATAAACAATATCTTCCAGCCAACCAATATGTTAGTGTAATAAGGAGAAATGAAGGCAAAATAGAGTACTATAAGATACGATAAAATATAAAATCAAATTTAAATTATAGCGATTGTTGCGCATTGTGATACACATTAATATATATAAATTAATAAATAAACTCCCAAAATAAGGTAGGGAATGGAAAGGAAAAAGAAAAGTTTAGAATGGTGTACGACAGGGTTCCATAATTTAAACTATTCGAGCGGGTCCTAAGAGCAAGAATATCCCTAGTGGTCTAATGTTTGTTGCTGCTCGACGGGTAAATGTCTTAATGAGGGAAATTGTATAAAGCTGGTATCCTTACCATGTCGTCCATGTACATATATCAGTGCCTTTTATACGCCAAAGAGATTTTTTTAAATTGCGAGCTTCACTCCACTCGACATAGCCATAATACGCGACATAAAAACAATGTATTATAGCCTAAAGTACGCTTGACTAATAAGTAATATCAAAAAACATTTTTATATATTAGTTTTAAATTGTTCAATGCTTTGCCGTTATCGACGAGAAGACTTGAGATAGCAGCATATAAAATCTGCTTGAAAAATCAGTTAGTCAAACATGACAAGCGGTTTTATCATACGGTAAATTATGATTGTAAAATTTGACATGTTCCTCAGTATTGTGACATGCTTTTATGGAATGAATAAATGATGATGATGATGATGATGATGATTGTCGTAATTACCCTTGACATTTCCTCAAGCACAAGGATGAACTACAATTAATATTATTTTAAAGTTATTCTTTTAATGACTTAAGAGACCCTCGTGCGATAACATTGGAATTTTACAGCTGTCGAGGGAGTCGTTCCGATTTTTTATGTATGTACTTAGCAGTTCACGCAATTTGAAGTGTCACGTTTGGATGACGGTTGTATTCCAAGAATGCAGTTAATTTATATACAAGTCAAATAAGAGCGGTTGAAATAATAATTTGAGTAAATATAGATAATGCCTTTATCACATTTAGTGCTTATCATCCTGCGGTATAATATAACTTCCTGTGTCTGTCGCGGGCTCTTCTTCATTTTGTCCGATTATTTGGGATTGAATTTATTTATTTATTTCATAAATAAATCAACATTATTGTCATGACTAACCTGTTCAGATGTAATATAACGTGGAAGCACTCGCGGGCTCATCGTTTGGGTTGCTCGGGTTCGCTCAATACAACCTGAAGTGGTTCAGCGACGTGTACGAGATGAGATTGCAATACTGATCGATATTGAGGAGCAGGCTGAAGGTCAAATCCGCTATCTGGAACCCGCACGAGGAGCTTTATACACGAATGTTAGAGAAAGTACAACACTGTTTCCTAAGATGTGAGGGACTAACCCTCGCTAGACTCCAAATTGTTCGGTGTGAGGTGGTGGTATCAACTTACGAGTTATCTCCGTATTGAAAGGCGGTTTTGAATGAAGGAAGGAATTTATTGATTGAAGGTTTGATATTGCCAGTTATAGCGCTTCCCGAACAGTTTACGTTGACGCGAGTGTATAGATGCGCGACCGCGGTTACGAGGATATATGGATGAGGATTGTATGTGTGCTCCTAGTATCTTGTACTGGGCACGGCTCGAGTCCGTGGGATTGCAGACTGATGCTGGGGAGCTAATGGGCCCATGATGGGTTGGCCACGAAGACCCATGTGTTCAGGGTCGGTCACACTCACGGGTCAACACCCATCCGACGGCCTCCACGCACGGGGTGCAAACCTGGGTAGGACTCTGGCCCTGGTCAGTTTCCCCTGGGAATCAAACCTCTGGCGCTCCTGGACGGTCTGCACACCGTGCTGCGCAAGCCAATCGATTGTGCTCTCCGACTAACAGTCGGGGGAGTCTGGAAGCTGTATTGTTTCTATAGAGCGGGGGTGGTTGCGTACCTTACGGCGACTGCTCTTGAAATGACCATTGGCTATCCGATCCCGGGTAAGAGGCGGGCAAAGGACGCCATGGTCCGCGATAGATTCGGTATGCTCCGTTTCACCGCTTCGTAAGGGAGAGGACTGCGCAAGCGACCTCGAACTCGGAACCAATCGAAAGACCGGAGAAATCTGGTCACAGTTACTGGTCAAGTTAGGGCGCGAGAGTCGGGCCCGCCAGGTAGCATAACTGGCTATCTCGCGGTAAGGCGTTGGTCTCTAACGGGTTGTGGCGTAGCTAGACGCTGGATTGTTTTGTCCAAAGTCTTCTACGCTCACTGCAGGTCGATAGGACGACTAATCGTTAAAACTTCCTGTGGTGACGGGCTCGCCCGTTGTAGTCGACAACTCAAGTTGATGCTTCGTGACTGGGGAAGATAAGGAAAGGAAACCAAGGAGCCGGATTCGTTGACTTCCTGTGGTGACGGGCTCGCCCGTTGTAGTCGACAACTCAAGTTGATGCTTCGTGACTGGGGAAGATAAGGAAAGGAAACCAAGGAGCCGGATTCGTTGACACACCTCGTGAGAAGGGTACCGAATATGCCGTCGCAACCTTGGGGGAAGCTGATCACTCGGGGAATGATAATTTGGTTGCTTTTTCGCCGGTTTATATAGGCCGATAAATGATACAATCCAAAATATTCCGAGTAAAAGTATTGTTTCATCGTGCTGATTCATGGCTGCACGGGTTAAAATAATAGCTGAATTGTGTCAGTGTATTTCACTGGAAATCGATGCATTTGTTGATCGCATGTAATGGACTTAAGGTCCATTACAGTCTCCAAGCGTTGCAGATACAATCCGCTCTTGCATACGAGTAATTTTGTTTGAAGTATAGTTGAGTACATTTTTCTTCGACCGCACTTTGTAGCTGTCATCTGCAACGGGCGAACCCGATACCTGAGGCTGTTATAACGATATAGATAGTAGTGATGGGTGTGATCACGAATAGCAATAACAATAACGTGTGATATTTGCAATCACGAAGAACGCGTTACGAGAATTTGAAAGAACATGCTATTTGAATCACGGCTACGAACAGCACCGCGTTGCCATCACTCGGCGCCGCTACGACGCGACCGATCACGCGTGATTATATGATCAGTGATTGGCCGTTCTCACTGAACGCCGTCGAACGACCGCGCGGCGCGCCACTGAACGATGATCGGTGAGCGCCTAATTGAACCGTTCATTTGGTTTCGTTCATTCTTGATGTGATCGGCGATCAGTGAATCAGTGATTTGCCGTTCGTTCTGGGCGAACGCCCGCGCCGGCTGGACGATGACTGATGAGTGGCGCGTTCATTTCGTACGTAACGTGAATTTGGACACTGTTGTCGCATGAATTTGGACACTGTTATCGCTCGTGTCGTAATCGTTCGTGTAAATGAGTTTGCTCATGATTTGTTAAAGCAATAAAATAACATTATTTCAGAAAGACGAACTCGGCTTAGCACCAAAAGAGCAAGAGAGATAATCTTTCTGAACGTTAATTCTTCTAATTACTAATAAATATTAAGCAAATATAATGCGCGTTTCTGTTATCAGTTATCACATTGACGAAACTTTGTTACTTAACGTTTCACAGTACATTTCAGTACAATCACGAAAATCACGAGTAGCAGTTATTATCACGCGTGAAAAAATACCAGTAACGTGATTGTTGCGTGATTTAAAATTGAGAATCACGCCCATCACTAATAGATAGTGCTTTTATAGATCACACAGTTTAGCTCCGCCAACATGTCCGTGAGAAGCCGACGCCTTACCGCGAGGCACTGGAATGTAACCTCACGCCCTTACTTTCAGATTTGGCCAGATTTCTCCGCCCTCCGGCCTGGTCACGGGTTCTAGGTCGCTTGCGCAGCATCTACCTGACGTAAGCGGTTATTCAGTTTGAATATCTTGCGGACCACGACGCCCTTTGCACGCCATGGTCACTCAGGATCGGTTGGTCGGCGGATCGATTCAAGGGTTGAAAACGTCAGGTCGACAACTACCCTACGCTCATACGTCTCCAGACCCCTCTGGTTATTTGGCAGATAGGCATTCATTACCTAGCAAACCGGATGGTACACCAACTGCCCAGTACCGCCCGAGGTATTCCCCCGAATCCGCGATCGTCTGATCCCAACCGCCTTCGACTGCAGGATTACAGCCGTAAGCCCCTCTTCGGGGAGGCTACCAGATAGGAGTTGATCCGTGATTTGGGCAGGCCAGATGACATAGATTTTTGGCTAGCACCACCCAAGGTGTACGGTACCATTATGAACCTCTCTTCGACTGCAGCGTGAAATGCATACAATCCATGCACGCAAATAATGATCGAGGAAGAGTGGATATTATGTATATACGGGCCCAAATCGATTTCTTCGTGCCTGATAATTGTGCTGGCTCTGGATATCACAGTTGTTGGCGGAGCAGTTCTCCCACAGAAATATTATTGCGAATGGCACTGGTGGCGAGGTGATGTTATTGTTATATTGCAATATTACCTATTTAGTACACGTGTCTGCACTGAGAAAAATAAACCAATATAATACACGGAAATACGAATGTTTTAAAAAAGATTGCGTATATAACGCGGACTGTGATCCATACGTATAAATTAACATGACGCGTAACGGTGTTGGTCTAATGGTACTAATTTAAAAATAATAAAAAAAATAAAAATAATATTGTATATTTATATAAATTATTATGCATATATTAATAGTATCATATTTTTATTTATATTAGTTCATATATTTTTAAGCACTGCTTTTAAAATTGTATTTATATATTTTATTGAATTATAAATATGTTTATACCATTTAGCATTTATTATTTATTAAAATCGTATTTACGTATATGTGTATTTGTCATATTGTATTACCTACATTGTATTATTCTTACAAATTTAGTATTTTGATTTGTATTATAGTGTTATTTATTTATTCTGATATATTATTCAATCATTCATTGAATATAAAAATAAAAAGTTTTTTACTTTAATTAGGCTAATTGTTACGTAAGTTGTTTTACTTATTTTAATTATTTACTCTGACCCGCTTAGATACGGGACATTTAAGTCCTAGTTAGGTGGGCACTGAGCATTAGCTGCATTTCGGTGTTCAATTTTTCCGAGTTACTTATAACATTGATAACAATTGCAACACCCTGTGTTGCAACCATCTACGATGTGTCCTTTCCTCTCATAAGTAATAAATAATAGTAAACATAAATAAATAAAAGCTAAAATAATTAAAGTCAAACAATGAGTGCCAAACGCTCTCTATAAATAAATTCAGACGCGCTCTACGCACTAATGCATTTTGGAATATTCTAGAAGGCCATTAGGTAGGTAGAAATCGTATCCGATAATCACAAGCCGTCCAAAGAAATATACTCGCCGGTCATTACTTTTGGGTTGTGAGCGGTCCGGGGCGGGTTCGCCTCGGGCCGCCGCTCAGATAGAAGAAAACCCTACTTCGAATCACTCTAGTTTGTACGGATTTTAAAAAGAATTTTAATGTGTTAAATTCAGTGCTCAGATTTCCAAGGTAGGAATTTAATTATATATAGAGGATACTTAGCTCATGTCTCCAGAAACTATAAGGTGTTTTTCCGTCATTACAGAAAACGCACCGTTCGGTTCGGGGACTGGTTTTTTTTTGCCTTTTTTCTTTTTTTTATGTTAATTCTTTTCCTTTCTTTAATTAAATTTTAGGATTAAATTCTCTCTTTATTTTTTTTTGGAAATTATTTTCATAGCATATATCATGTTCATTGTCTTTATATAATGAGATCTCGTTATTTAGATCGGAATACTGGGGTATTCGTCTTGTAATTTGGCAGGCCGTAGGGCCATATAAATATTTAATTATATAGGAAACTAGCCAATATATTCTTCTTCATTATTCAAGAGAGGTAGCGCGACACAACCCGGTTGGTGCTCACACATTTTGATTTCATATTTTCTGTTCCTGGTTCTTTCAATTTCCCCATTTCTCCATGTAAGAAATAATTAAATTATATATATAAAACCGGCTGTACAAACCGGACATAAGGTAGACGGAGTTTGGCTAGGGTTCTTTCGGAGGAACGTGACTACCTCGCATATAAAAATTTTAATTAATAAGTACCTTATTTATTACAATGGTGATTTCCCATACGCTGAAATAGGTACCCCTAGAAATTCTTTATAACATACCCAAATAAAACTTATAAAAATTCTTACGTGTTCCGGTAAGATTGGTGCAATAGGTACGGTGCGATACTAGTATAAGCAATCCTAATTTCTAAAAAAACAAAAATTAATACTAGCATTCGCCATAAAAGAGCGAGATTAGAAATAATGGTCATAACCCGCAGGGGTGAAAGGTCGTAAAATAAAATTGTGAAAATATAATTTTAAACATCGTTCTAAAATATTTTTTTGTTATTTTGATTTACATTTCCTCCTCCATAAAAGGAAATTGTAAAATATAATTTTAAATATTGTTTTTAAACATTTATATATTGATCTACATTTCCTCTTCCATAAAAGGAAACCGAAAATATAATTTTAAATATTATTTTTTTAAACATTTGTTTTATCTCGATTTACGTTATCCTCTCCCATAAGGGAAACTGTAAAATATAATTCTTGTAAATATTGTTTTAAACATTTTTATTATTTTGATATACGTTATCCTCTCCCATAAGGGAAACTGTAAAATATAATTCTTGTAAATATCGTTTTAAACATTTTGTTATTATCTTGATTTACGTTCTCCTCTTCCATAAAGGAAACTATAAAATATAATTTTTTTTAAATATTGTTTTCAAACATTTTTTTTTGTTTTATCTCGATTTACGTTCTCTTCCTCCATAAAGGAAACTGTAAAATATAAAATTCTTTTAAACATTGTTTTAAACATTTCCATATTTGATTTATATGTCTTCTTCGTAAAATAAACTGCGAAATATAATTTTAAATACCATTTTAAATATTTTCTTTATGTCGACTTACGTTTTCCTCTGTTGTAGAATAAAAACGTAAAATACAACTTTGAATATTATTCTAAATATCTTATTAGGCTCGATTTACGTTTCTCTTTGATAAGATAAGATTGGAAAATATAATTAAGAATATTCGTCTTCAATACTTTTTCTTTGATTTACCTTCCATACGTCGTAAAGAAATAAAGCGCATATTTTAAACCACTTCAACATTGAGTATAATTTCATTGAAGGAAAAAGGGGTAAAAAGAGACTATACAAAATAAAAGGAGAAATATATATTTAATTATCCTCTTCCGTCATATGCTTACTCCCTCTAATTACCTTACCTAAATATATTCTATCTTCCTTCCTCAATTAGTCTGTCAATTATAATTTGCCGTTCCCATCCGTGGCATCTTCCTCGTCCATTCCCAATTATAATTATCAATTTTCTCATTTGTTTAATATCCCAGATTTTATTTGATTTTCCTAATTTCCTTTGAGGTATATTCCCATTCCGTATAATTCCACATTTTATTTTTATAACACGATTAGTCATTCTTTTGGGCAGACGTCGCCTCCCGCAAAGCGCCATCTATCGGCCGCGGAGTGAATCATAGTACCCCGTAGTAGTCGGTTCGCCCGTCGAGAGGGCGCTGATCACGGCCCCGCCGATTTCTGTTTTGTCGCCGCCAGCCGAGCGCGGAGACAGTTTACGAGCCAGAAATAAAGTAGAAAAAATATAGTTGCATCTCGACATTTGGAACGCAGAATTTCACCAGATTTTAAACTCTTCCCTCTCCATATACCGGACGCCTCATCAAGGCGAGTCTCACTTCACGCAGGACATCGCACTTTTAAATAGCGCGCAGATTCGCGCGCTCCGAGAGTTCTTCCCACGACCCGTCTCCGATAAACTTACTTGAATGAGCAGCCAGCCTCTCGAGCGATTACCCTGTACTCCCGTAAAATTCGCCGCGCAGAAGCCTGTTTCCGGTACGGGATCTGCTTGCACAACCAGCGAACCGCCCAGCGCCTGGTGGCCTGGCGCCCCATGCTCCTCGTAGCTACATTATCCCTCAATAATAGGTAGACATCTCTTATTGGCCACCAAAACGCTGTTTTTGCTTAATTAATAATAATAATATCAACATAGTATAAATTCGCATAAATAAACATCAATAATAGAGCGGTTTCGTTGCAGTTTTGGCGCCTCAACTTGGGGCTCAATTTTTTTCAAACTAAATAGATACACATCAATTTCGAATAAATTGTACATTTTTTTTAAATAATAAAACTAATATAGCCGCTCTGGGCGTTGCAGTTTTGTCGCCCAATCGCGGGGCTTATTATTGTTATTTATCTTATATAGCCCACGTTGGCTGCAGTTTTGACACCCAACTTAGGGGCAGAATTTTTTTTCAAAAAATATAACAATAAAATACAAGTACAACAACCCACCCACCCACCCTATTTTACTGTGTATAACACATTTTAAAAAAATAAATATTTTATATTTATCGCATCGCACCGTCAACCAACCTACCGAACCACACACACAAGACACAACAATTTTCTTTTATAGCAATAATTTTCCTTAAGTTCACGCATATCTTGTACATTTTCAAACATTGTTTTCACATAATACAAACTGGTCATTATTTATCCTCGGAGACAGATCGATTCCGACGCGCCAAACAGGCTTAGCAACTGAAGGTATCGTCACTTAGTTGGTAAAAAAAAATTAAAACAGCATTTTCCTACAATTCGGCACACCGGCCGTTATCATATTAGACAACGCCAGCTACTTCAAGTCGCGCAAATTCAAATCGTTCGCCGAAAAGTACAAAATCCCTCGTTTGTTTTACGGATGCAATTATGCTCCCCAATCGAATGTTGTAGAAAGGTATAACCAGACCATAGAGACGTCTCTCGCAATCTTGGTAGGAAAAGACCAGAGAAAATGGGTAGAGTTTCTGGGGAAAATCCAAAACGCCATTAATTCGCATGTTAATCTAACTACAGGCTTTTCTCCATCTTATCTCATGTTTGGGAGAGAGATGATTATTGATGGCCGGTACCATAACATAAAAAGCTTCATTCCGGAAAATGAAAATGAATTAGACATAGAAGGCAGGGAAAAATTCGCCGAAGGTCTAAAAAGCCTGGCTGACACTTATGACATTGTCCAAGAAAAATTACTTGAGTCATTTAAAAACAACGCGAACAGGTACAATTTAAGGAGGAAAGATCTGCGTCTAGCCCCTGGAGATACTGTGTGGGCAAAAAAAAAAAAAAAATCACACCCTATCTAGGAAAATAGATTTCTTTTCAAGCAAACTTGCACCTAGATACATAAAATGCAAGGTTGTAGCGCGTAAATCGCGAACCGCGTACGAACTAGAGGACGAAACAGGTAAAAACAAAGGAATTTTTCATGTCAGACATTTATTTAAAGGCTAATGACAATGTCTAAAAACTAAATTCATACTATCTCCTAGGAAAACAGTTACGCAAAGGAAAATAACATCGTTTATTCCGAAAGTCGCTAAGTACTAAAATACTCTTGGGGTGGGTCTCGATCTGAGCTCCGTGGACCGGTAAAAGAAAGGAAAAACATGTTTGACAATATATAATAAATGATTAAACACTTTATTAACACAGCAACACACTTACACAAACACATACACGCCACAAAAAAAAATAAGACATATTTAAATATTTTTAAAACTCAAAATACAAGCACAAAACTTTTTTTTTAAATTTTTTTTTTCTCACCAAAGCCGGCAAAAAATAACCAGCTTTGGCGAGAACAATCTGAAGAATGATTGTGTTTCGTCAAGCAGAGAACATAACAAATTAACAAATATATTTTCTCAAAAAAATAAAATAACAATATTATACTCACGACCAAAATATGACTTTTGTTCTTTAATCTATTAAAATTACGGGTTAGCAACACCATACAACCACCCTAAACGGCGACTAAAAAAGTGCAACATTTACTATTTTTTACAAAGCATATGGAATCCCTTATAAGATAAAACGCCGACTCCTGAGGTTAAAACCAGGCTAGGTACAAATCAATTTGGGTAAACAATGCAATTTTTAATTTTATTTTTTTTATGTTCATGAACGAACAACTTTTTTTAATATAAAGTATTTTGAGCGCACAATGTGCAAACTTGCTCCACAATCCGAGGTTAAAACCGGAGGGGACAAGAGGAGAAGGAGTTTTCTTATTTTTTACTATTATTTATTTACAAATATGGAATGCCACTCAAAGAGTGCTTCCTCCAGACGAACGTGTCAGGACGCGCCTAGCGAAACGCAAAATGATCACGACGTAGTCTAATTATATACTTACCACTAGTTATTCTTTCTATATAATTCCACAAATATTGGTCGTGAGAAAATCTATTAAAACATACGTATGTATCACAAACTTATATATATATTCAACAAATCCCAATACCACTGTATTAATCACCTCGACTCACCACAATATAAACATACATTGAAAACCAAATTCAACTCCAAAATCATAATTAACACTCAAACTAAGAATAGGGTAAGAAATAAGTTTGACACAATCAGGTGAAGAATGAAAGGAGAAATGGAAGGAAAGACTTGTATGAGATGAACGAAAGGAGTATGAACAGTCTGCGTTAGGAAAACCCGTTTGATGGAAAATGGAAATATTACACCTACACTATTTTCTAATTTTGTTATAAACAAATAGATCATTTATTTTAGTTTGATTTATCGCATAATAAAGCGACTATGTTTATATCGTATTGACTCGTTCACACAGGATTTAAGTCCAAAATTACAAGCTAGTATCTCGACACCGATGTGAATCGTTTCACCTTACTGGGGTACAAGCAAGTAATGATTATACAATGGTACACATTGACTTTAAACGGTGGCCCTGACACTAAAAGCTCGGCTAAACCAAAATAAAGATCAAACAAAAACAGATTCTGTACACTCAAGGATAGTGACAAATCTCAAGTCCTTATAATATTTCCCCATATAAATTTTTAACTCTATTTATCTGCTTGTAACGAACAAAGGTAGTCACGCACCATTCAGAGACTCCGAACCCAAAACAACTATTTTTAAAAGTCAAATATCAGGAATTTATTCGACATATTTTCATTTTGAATCAGTTATTTATATTTGTCCCTGTTTTGAAGAAAAAATAAACCGGCCCATAAGCCGTGAATACCCAACCAGATTGCGATCGCGCTACGTACGTAGTTTAGGAAATAGTAATAATCGGGATTTATAAGCTATAGATCAGTCAGCAAAGACGTAAAAAAAAAAAAAAAAAAGATATTCTTAGTAAGTAAATGAGCACACCTAGCAATAGTAATTACCAAACCCCAAAAACCAGTCCCCGGCGGAAGAAGAAAGAAGAAAGAAGAAGAGGAGGAGCGTCCCGAGGTCCAGTTTTCGAGCAGCTTCCAGTCGACATTTGAACACACTTCACCACAACCACTGCGGAGCATCCCACGGACTCCGTCAGCTGTACGGAAGAACCCGCGCAGGCCGAAGGCAGCCGCGCGGGGCGGTCGCGCAGATCGTCCGAAAGGGCTGGATCGCGCGATCGTTGCAGCCTACGCACAGGACCGGCACAGTTGGGCGACTACACCCGCCCGGTCGCTGTAGCGTTCGCATTCGCGCAGGGGTACGACTCTCCGTCAGCTATTTCGGCGAGAGACCGCGCAGGCTGAGGACAGCTACGCGCTGGCGATCGCGCAGTTCGCCACCAAGGCCAGAACGCGCGCTCGTAGCAGTCTACGCACAGGGCCGGCGTAGCCAGGTGTCTACACCTACACGGTTACTGCAGCGTCTCGCGTCCACACACGGACACGACATCATAGAATACGAGTATCGCACCTTCATATGTATAGTATACTAGCAATGGACTACAACTATATTTTGTTTTGAGTGTCAAGAAAGACAATAACTTTGTGTAAAGTGCATTTTTCCAGAAACACTAGTGTACGAGGAATTGTACATTAATTCCAGTCAAATTAGAAGTTCATTTTACAAAATTCCATACAAGGATCTACAAGCCGCAATAGCAGGCTCAATCAATTGCAGGATTCCGCACGTCCCAGTCGGACATCCCACTAATATCAGACTTTTTTTTGTTATCATGTTACAAGACTGAACATCCCAGCTGATGGACCTCGGCCAACGCTTCACCGCAGCTCTTCACCTCCGCGCAACTTCGCAACCGTCGGCGTCTACGTCTTCACTTTAGTAATTTTGTAAGTCGCATCCGTACCAGCCACCACATCTGTTAGCGACAACCAAACTTACCGGAATACAACAGCCCATTCATTATCATATTTCTCAAACCTATTAAATTAGTAAAACGTGTTAGCTTCTTACTAGGCATCGTGATGTATGATCGAGGGCGGCGTAGCGCCCTGCGTAGCACTGTAGCATTAGCGATAGCATGTGTTCTCACCAAGCCGGCATTGCAACACCCTGTGTTGCAACCATCTACGATGTGTCCTTTCCTCTCATAAGTAATAAATAATAGTAAACATAAATAAATAAAAGCTAAAATAATTAAAGTCAAACAATGAGTGCCAAACGCTCTCTATAAATAAATTCAGACGCGCTCTACGCACTAATGCATTTTGGAATATTCTAGAAGGCCATTAGGTAGGTAGAAATCGTATCCGATAATCACAAGCCGTCCAAAGAAATATACTCGCCGGTCATTACTTTTGGGTTGTGAGCGGTCCGGGGCGGGTTCGCCTCGGGCCGCCGCTCAGATAGAAGAAAACCCTACTTCGAATCACTCTAGTTTGTACGGATTTTAAAAAGAATTTTAATGTGTTAAATTCAGTGCTCAGATTTCCAAGGTAGGAATTTAATTATATATAGAGGATACTTAGCTCATGTCTCCAGAAACTATAAGGTGTTTTTCCGTCATTACAGAAAACGCACCGTTCGGTTCGGGGACTGGTTTTTTTTTGTCTTTTTTCTTTTTTTTATGTTAATTCTTTTCCTTTCTTTAATTAAATTTTAGGATTAAATTCTCTCTTTATTTTTTTTTGGAAATTATTTTCATAGCATATATCATGTTCATTGTCTTTATATAATGAGATCTCGTTATTTAGATCGGAATACTGGGGTATTCGTCTTGTAATTTGGCAGGCCGTAGGGCCATATAAATATTTAATTATATAGGAAACTAGCCAATATATTCTTCTTCATTATTCAAGAGAGGTAGCGCGACACAACCCGGTTGGTGCTCACACATTTTGATTTCATATTTTCTGTTCCTGGTTCTTTCAATTTCCCCATTTCTCCATGTAAGAAATAATTAAATTATATATATAAAACCGGCTGTACAAACCGGACATAAGGTAGACGGAGTTTGGCTAGGGTTCTTTCGGAGGAACGTGACTACCTCGCATATAAAAATTTTAATTAATAAGTACCTTATTTATTACAATGGTGATTTCCCATACGCTGAAATAGGTACCCCTAGAAATTCTTTATAACATACCCAAATAAAACTTATAAAAATTCTTACGTGTTCCGGTAAGATTGGTGCAATAGGTACGGTGCGATACTAGTATAAGCAATCCTAATTTCTAAAAAAACAAAAATTAATACTAGCATTCGCCATAAAAGAGCGAGATTAGAAATAATGGTCATAACCCGCAGGGGTGAAAGGTCGTAAAATAAAATTGTGAAAATATAATTTTAAACATCGTTCTAAAATATTTTTTTGTTATTTTGATTTACATTTCCTCCTCCATAAAAGGAAATTGTAAAATATAATTTTAAATATTGTTTTTAAACATTTATATATTGATCTACATTTCCTCTTCCATAAAAGGAAACCGAAAATATAATTTTAAATATTATTTTTTTAAACATTTGTTTTATCTCGATTTACGTTATCCTCTCCCATAAGGGAAACTGTAAAATATAATTCTTGTAAATATTGTTTTAAACATTTTTATTATTTTGATATACGTTATCCTCTCCCATAAGGGAAACTGTAAAATATAATTCTTGTAAATATCGTTTTAAACATTTTGTTATTATCTTGATTTACGTTCTCCTCTTCCATAAAGGAAACTATAAAATATAATTTTTTTTAAATATTGTTTTCAAACATTTTTTTTTTGTTTTATCTCGATTTACGTTCTCTTCCTCCATAAAGGAAACTGTAAAATATAAAATTCTTTTAAACATTGTTTTAAACATTTCCATATTTGATTTATATGTCTTCTTCGTAAAATAAACTGCGAAATATAATTTTAAATACCATTTTAAATATTTTCTTTATGTCGACTTACGTTTTCCTCTGTTGTAGAATAAAAACGTAAAATACAACTTTGAATATTATTCTAAATATCTTATTAGGCTCGATTTACGTTTCTCTTTGATAAGATAAGATTGGAAAATATAATTAAGAATATTCGTCTTCAATACTTTTTCTTTGATTTACCTTCCATACGTCGTAAAGAAATAAAGCGCATATTTTAAACCACTTCAACATTGAGTATAATTTCATTGAAGGAAAAAGGGGTAAAAAGAGACTATACAAAATAAAAGGAGAAATATATATTTAATTATCCTCTTCCGTCATATGCTTACTCCCTCTAATTACCTTACCTAAATATATTCTATCTTCCTTCCTCAATTAGTCTGTCAATTATAATTTGCCGTTCCCATCCGTGGCATCTTCCTCGTCCATTCCCAATTAGAATTATCAATTTTCTCATTTGTTTAATATCCCAGATTTTATTTGATTTTCCTAATTTCCTTTGAGGTATATTCCCATTCCGTATAATTCCACATTTTATTTTTATAACACGATTAGTCATTCTTTTGGGCAGACGTCGCCTCCCGCAAAGCGCCATCTATCGGCCGCGGAGTGAATCATAGTACCCCGTAGTAGTCGGTTCGCCCGTCGAGAGGGCGCTGATCACGGCCCCGCCGATTTCTGTTTTGTCGCCGCCAGCCGAGCGCGGAGACAGTTTACGAGCCAGAAATAAAGTAGAAAAAATATAGTTGCATCTCGACATTTGGAACGCAGAATTTCACCAGATTTTAAACTCTTCCCTCTCCATATACCGGACGCCTCATCAAGGCGAGTCTCACTTCACGCAGGACATCGCACTTTTAAATAGCGCGCAGATTCGCGCGCTCCGAGAGTTCTTCCCACGACCCGTCTCCGATAAACTTACTTGAATGAGCAGCCAGCCTCTCGAGCGATTACCCTGTACTCCCGTAAAATTCGCCGCGCAGAAGCCTGTTTCCGGTACGGGATCTGCTTGCACAACCAGCGAACCGCCCAGCGCCTGGTGGCCTGGCGCCCCATGCTCCTCGTATCTACATTATCCCTCAATAATAGGTAGACATCTCTTATTGGCCACCAAAACGCTGTTTTTGCTTAATTAATAATAATAATATCAACATAGTATAAATTCGCATAAATAAACATCAATAATAGAGCGGTTTCGTTGCACAATGGGGCTAAATGTACAAACAAATAAATGAAAAAAATATTTAAAAAA
This sequence comes from Micropterix aruncella, assembly GCA_944548615.1. Taxonomy (NCBI): domain Eukaryota; kingdom Metazoa; phylum Arthropoda; class Insecta; order Lepidoptera; family Micropterigidae; genus Micropterix; species Micropterix aruncella. The sequence continues at coordinate 17,640,481 of OX155961.1, forward strand.
AAAATGTTGAACTACAGTATATTGATATTTCCGTATTAACCAAATGTTGATACATATAATCGAGTAATGGAGTTTCAATTAAATTCCTTGTTATTCACAAAATTACGATTGAAACATCATTATCTATACTAATATTATAAAGAGGTAAAGTTTGTGATGTTGTAGGAAGTAATCTCTGGATCTACTAAACCGATTTTCAAAATTCTTTTACCAATAGAAAGCCACGTTTTTTGTGAGTGTCATAAGCTATATATTAATTCGAAAAATGAAAAAACTTCTTCGTGGTAGTCAGATTTGCAAAGTAAATCGGAGAAAAAACGGTCGAACGAAAACGTTTCTAACTAACGCTGCTTTAACGATGAGAGATATATGATTCAGTTCTAGAGAAGTGCTTGATAGAGTTTGATAATGCCTACAAAAACGTCAGCGACAGCATATGTCTAAATTTTATATTTAAGTCACAAAAATTAGTATTTTATATTAATAAATAATTTAAATCGTTAGGTCATGTTTATTGGTCATATTATCAACAATTATGAATTCTTATCAAAATAAGTAAATTTATCGTCTCGAGTGTAACAAAAGACTTTTTCCTTTTACTGCATATAATTTCCCTTTTACTGCATAAATAGTTAAAGAGATAATACGCTCACAAATAAGACACTCACAAGAAGACACTCACAAATTGGCATACAAATACATACATACATATGCAGTAAAAATATAACCCTTCTTTTGGCAATCAGGGAATAAATCATAGCACTCAGTACTAACCGAACCACACTCATAATTTCATCACAGGTAAAAAGTTTTACCGCCCAACGAAGTGGGCACGGGTCAGCTAATTCTGTATAAAACCGTAATAACAAAATGTTAATGTAAGAAGCAAGCCAATATTTTTAGTGTCTGCTTGGAGCACCAATTGAGGGTAGAAATTCGCGTGAATTGCGCGAATCGCACTCGCTACATGTGACTGCAGCGAATTATTAAAGCGAGTTCAACTCGCTGCGAGGACTCGCTGCGAGCAAATTCGCTTCGTGTGACCGTAGCATAATAAAGCGAGAGGAAGGTAAATCAGTCAACCAGTATCCTAGCAACTTAAAGTCGATATTGGAAAGGAGAAGGAAAAGGATCTAGAAAGGTGAGGATAGTAGTTAGGAAGTATTGCCTTTATAGTCCCCTTTCAAATGTACAAATATAGGCTCCCGTGTGCTCCTTCAGTATGCAAGTGTGGAAGTAGTCTTAATCTCTTCGTTTGACCATGTAGAAACATAATTTTGATGGTGGCACTCTCAAAAATGGTGCGTTTGGGCGCTGCGGGCCAAAAACAAAATGGCCGCCATCAAAAACACGTTTTCCTATTTATATCAGTAACCGTTGAAGATACGAAAAAATGTTTTTTACAAAAAATGTAGCTACACAAATTATACATAGAAAAGGTCCTTACAACTTTCTTTGTATAACTAACCGTTGTCTCAAAAAAAATACTTTTGTAAAAAGAATAATCCAAAAATATAAATTTTAGGGTTTTGCAAGTGAATAATCATATGTACGTCAATGAACGAGAAGCCTACTACACATTTTCCAACTTGGGCTGGCTATAACAGCCTCTTGATAGATCAGCAGAAGCCTGTGTCAAGAGTTACCATGCTACCTATGATCCCAGAGTCACCAACTAATCAATCAGTGCAGCTTACTGTGATGAAACAACTCTAGAAACTAAATAGTTCAGTCCACTATACAAGTCCCGATGTAGAAGCCACTAAGAAAAAGGTAGTTGTCACAGTTGACATGGCTCTTTACAAACCAATAAAACAGCTGGAAATGGCTGTAAATGAATATAAGGAGGGATGGCTTCTGAAGCCTGGTGAGATACATATCATAATTTCTCAGCTCCGGACAATAGGAGAGCTCATTGAAGGTTCAGGTATACCTGAATTGTGGGTTGAATGTGGATTATATTCAGCAGCAACAATGAAACAAATCCTAGACGGTAAACACATCAGAAGAGGAATTGAAGCTCATATATCTATTGCCTCTACACTAACTAACCTACTCTTAGAAGAATTTCAAAAAGAATTTCCAGGGCAGCTAGACTGTTTGAAGCCTCATCTCCAAGAACTAGTAGAAACATTAACAACTAGTGATAAAAAAGAGCTGAAAAGGGTAAATTCCACAATAGTTTCTTCCCTAAAAGAAAGAAAGATTATTCAAAATATTGAAAACTTTTCAGCAACAAAAAAGCAAAAGCATCCTGTTTTCAAACTAGCTTGCACGTATATGGATATGGTGCAAGTAATGATGAATTTCATAAGAGCTGTAAGAACATCTGATTGGAAACTGTATTTAGCACCCGTCCACGAGTTTGTTAAATACTTCTTTACATTTAATAGACTTAACTATGCTAGAATGATCACCTTATATCTTTCAGAGATGGAAAACTTGGAATCAACAGATCCAGAAATCTGGAAACAGTTTATGGAAGGTAATTGGGTAGTGAACAGAAGTAAAGTACCATTTTGTTCTCTATGTGCGGATGAGGCTCTGGAACACCAAAATCGAAAACTAAAGGTACATGGAGGACTTGTGGGTATAACACTCAATGAGAATGCTCGAAATCGATTCTTCCTTGCTAATTCGGAACTAACTAGAATTGCATGTGAAACTGAGAAAATGATTGGATTAAAAAGTACAGAACGAAGTCAACATCACGAAGTGTCAGTAAAACTCCAACAGCGCCAGGGCGATAATGTGCTTACACTAATGGAAGCATTTAAAAACTCAACAAATCCCTTCCAATATAAAAGTGATGACCTCATAAATATCCTCACTCAGCGAGTCTTTCCTCAAGAAGTAAAAGTGTCTTTAGACAGTGTTGCCGAAGTTGGTAAAGATCTCCATAATATTTTCTTAGATCAACGAATTCGTTCAAACACAATTACGTTCTGGGCTCCCATGAAAAAGAATGTCATAAAAACGTGTAAATCAGTAGCTAAGAAGATTAAAATTACCATCAAAGACAAAACCGTTGACATTAAGACAGACTTATCTCTCATTTCAAGATTGTTGATAGCTTCCAGAAGCAGACCTGACATAGATTTGAGGCACAATTTAAGCAACTACGAGTTTTCAGCACTACCAAAGTCGTTGTTTGCAATTGACGGGAGTATGCACCATTGTCTGGCTAAGTACAAACTTACAGATGCTCTAGAATCAATCCAAGAGAAACCTGCTGAAGAAAACGAAGATGATAATACGTCTACAGCTCATGATGTTCCAGTACATAATGACGAGCTACATGGAAAAGCTGTAATAGTAGATGGCATGGCACTTCTTCATACCTACCACAAACCTACAACAGTGAAGACATGTAATGACCTCGGTGTGAAATTCAGCCAATGGATCGGACAAAAATTCAATAACTATAGTGAGGTACATATAGTTTTTGACTCGTACAAAGAAAACTCATTGAAGAAAGCGATGCGAGACATACGGCAAAAAGGCTCTGATCCAATCCAATACAAAGTCAGGCCAGAAACAAAAATTGAAAGCATACCAATGCACAAACTATTGGCCCATGATAAGACGAAAGACGAACTAACCGAGTTCCTTTCCAATCAAATACTCAAATTCGGTGAGACCAACAACAAGAAGTTCGTACTCAGTTGGAGGGACAAGGCAGCGTCATCACATGGGGATGATGTATCCTGTCTTTCAAGCACGCAAGAGGAGGCCGACACAAAGATTATATTACATGCAGCTTATTTAGCACAGAAAGGAATTAAAACTACTCACGTGTTCTCCCCTGATACTGACGTCCTTATTCTAGCACTAAGGCGATATCCACAACTTTTTAAAGATTTTGCTTTCTATCTTGGACATGGTATGAAAGGGTTTGTTCAGATAGGGTCAATTTACAGAGCACTTGGACCTCTGAAAGCCTCTGCACTCCCTGGACTACATGCACTTTCAGGAGCTGATATAACAGGGTCATTTGCTGGCAAAGGAAAAATAAAGTGGTGGAAAGCTTTTAATTCAGCAAGTGATACGATGATAGAAGCTTTGGCTAAATTGGGGACAACACTGTTACTCACTGAAGATGTGAGGGCTAACTTGGAAGCACTCATTTGTCAGCTATACATCCCCAAAACATCATTGACAGACATAGGAGCAGTGCGATGGTTCTTGTTTACTAAAAAACAACATCAAGATGAGAACCTTCCTCCAACAAAATCAGCACTAAATCCAGCATTGCTACGGGCTCACCTTCAATGTTTTGAGTGGAATCAGGACCTAATTCAGCATCCTAATAACCCGTCACCCTCAGATTTTGGATGGCAGAAAATAGGTAGTGCATACGAGCCTGTTGCTTGTACCAACCCCTGTGCACCAAAGCTTATCTTGGAGCTTTGCCTCTGCTCATGCTCAAAAAGACGTTGCTGTCCTCCATGTACGTGTCAGTCAAATGGACTCCGGTGTACTGAAATGTGCAAGTGCGAAGGTGATCCTGACCATTGCGACAATACGGGAGAATGCGAGGAAGACAATGATGAAGATCTAGGTTTAAGTGAAATTGGCATTGACAGTGATATTGATTGTATTTGAAAATTTAACAAATGTAATATTGTATTTCTTCAACAGTATTGTTATTACAAATTAGAGCTTTTCAAGAAATGTCTCTTTCCTCTTTCCAATTCCTACATAAAAAAAAATAGAAAAATGGTATATTTGTTAATTTATTAAAGTTTAATACAGTTATTATTGTAATAAATCAGGAAACATGTAAAAAATTTCAAAAACTTTAAATATGTGCTTGCAAAACCCTAAAACTTCGATTTTTTCATTTCTTAATATTTCTTTTTACAAAAGTATTTTTTTTGAGAAAACGGTTAGTTATACAAAGAAAGTTGTAAGGACCTTTTCTATGCACAATCTGTCAGGCTACATTTTTTATTCAACAACATTTTTCGTATCTTCAACGGTTACTGATATAAATAGGAAAACATGTTTTTGATGGCGGCCATTTTGTTTTTGGCCCGCAGCGCCCAAACGCACCATTTTTGAGAGTGCCACCATCAAAATTATGTTTCTCCATGGTCAAACGAAGAGATTAAGACTACTTCCACACTTGCATACTGAAGGAGCACACGGATGTACATTTGATTACGTGTATCAATTCTCTTTGTGTGTCTCTTGCGTGTATCAAGGTTTTTCAATTCTCTTCCTGGCGACATAAAATCAGCACAGAATAAGACCTACTTTAAAAGGCTGCTTAGAAACTGGCTTGTAAAAAGGGAAGACAAGGAATTTTAAAAATATTGGACATTATAATCTAACCCGGACATTGAATATTTTAAATGTTATATTGTATTATGTTATATTATTATTATTATTTTATTTATTATTATTATTATTATTATTATTTTGTTTTAACGTATATTAAGAGATAATTTGTTTTAGTTTGAACACTATTTTATCTTAGTTATATTTTGTTTAAATTCTTATTCTAATTTTTACTATTTTAAATTGTTTTGTTTTTTTCTGTTTTGAATTTATTTGCTGACATTTTAATTTTCCACTTCTAACTTTAATTTAATTATTAAATTTAAGTATTTAGTCATTTTTAATATGGTTTTGCAATTCTATTATTTTGTGCATACATGGAATATATGCCATTTTTATAAACACGGTATTGTTGCAAGCACATTCAAAAATAAATGCCTACCTTAGAACAGGTCCCGGCCTAGTTAGGTGACGTTGCTACTAGACTATGCCATGTATTCTTTTTTCTGCTTTTGATTAAATTTTGTAAGTATTTCTATGCATAATTCCTACGCTGAAATTGTTTACTGTTATTTTTAATATTTGCATTACTTATATAAATAAATAAAAAATAAATCTTTCTTTTTTCTTTCGTCCATAATATTTAATATATAGTATATTGTATTTTATCTTGCCTTACGTTTCCTTTTATGTTTCCTTGTAACGTTGATCTACTTGTCTATTCCGATTCGCTAGCTTCCATATCCATTTAATATACTTTATATGCTTCCTGCATGCTTTTAGCATTTTTATATAACCCCGTTCCTCCGTCGTTTTTACAAAATATCTCGATTATGACAATCTTCCAATGCAGCATTATTTTTCTAAAAAAATTAAAAGTAGCCAAAAAGGTACGGTCTAATCTAAAAAGTCTCGAAAACGAAGTAGAAATGGTAGTTATCCAGTTATTTGCATTTATTATTTGCCACAAACATCATAGCCATAAAACCGAATAGATATGCACTTTTAACATGCTTAACCGACCTTATATTTTTTATTACTTAAGCTTGCAAATTAATAAGATAATACATGACCTTATAAAAAGTAGTAGCGGGTGTTTGCCTTGTTTTACTGTTTAAAAATAATGCGTATTCTATATTAATGAACTATGCCCCCTATTGCGGTGTTATTGAACCATGCAGTGGTCTACAACCATTATGTAATTATTCTTAAAATTCTATAGCTAGATTTTGTAGAGCGATGATTTTTTTATTTTATTATTGTTAAAAATATGCAGCATAAAAAATAACATATAAGCATAATATATAATAGTAGTAAAGACAATGATGTTTTAAATTATTTCCTATATAACGATAACAAAATATGCTAAACAATACGATACAAACAAAACCAAAAAGATTTTAAAACTTACAGTTAAAATCGATATGTGCGAGTGTATGGGTGTTGGTGTGTGTTTGTGTGATGGAGAGCGTGTATGTGTGCGTGTGTGTGTGTTTGTATGTGTGGGCCTGTATGTATGTGTGTGTGGGTAAGTGTATCTGTAGAGCTAATGTGCTTGTGAGTGCTTGTATGTGCATTCTAATTCAATCCGATCTGATAATCAGCTTTTCAAGTAGGTACCTCCTTAACGAAGGATCGATTATTTTGGTTGTTAAATATGTCAATATCGTTAAAGCATACATTGTATGCATCCATAACGCGCGGCAATAACGAATTGGAACCATAGTTAGTGTTGAACCTTGGTACGTAAAATGTTAAGTGAGCGCGCACGAGTCGGGAAGGCGCTCGTATGCTCACCCTACTCAGGAGGTATGGACTTTCCAACCCAGTATGAACAATTTTATGTAGAAACGACATATCTGATACTACTCGCCGGTCCTCTAATATCTCTAAACCATAGCGTTGCAGACCTTCAGCGTACGACAAGCGGAAATTTAGATGACGTATAAATCGTTTTTGAATACGCTCCATGATGTTGCATTTGACTTTTAACTCCATAGTAGTCGCACCGCTAAGCAAGGTCGTAGCCAGCGGAGAGAGGAAGGGGAGGGGGGGGGGTTTAAATTTAAATTAATTTATTCAAGTTCAAATTTGCAATAGTCAAAACCTAACTAGGCTGACGCCGATTATACAATAATTTTGATAAAGACATACAACCAGACACACAATCATTTTGATAAATCTATTTAACATTATCGTAACTAATTGTAATAATATTACATATCTTAATTAATTACCTAGGTGCATATAATTGGAAACAAAATGTAAATTATCTATATCTAAGATATTCAATAAACTATTGCAAGTAATTTAAAATAAGTCCTAAATAAGGGGGCCTTAAGTACCAGGGTAGTGCCAGGTAAACGCCAGGGCTGGGATTCTGAAGGGACGACACGATTTACGACTGTCGTCACTCCCACGGGAGTGACAGACTTTTATCGTATCGACGGACTGTGAATTATCATACTTAGATTAAATGGCTTATCGACGTTAATCGATAAATAGAGCGAGACATTCTTCTGCGTCTGCATCAACATTGTTTGGGATATTTTTGAAGAGTTACTGTGTAATATCTTTCTTACAAATCGTGTAGAAACAATGCAATAATTTTTTTTCACTTAGTCACATCGAACGTAGGTATGATAAAATAAAAAGCTAATCGTTCACTCTAATAGCCGAGTTTTTGATAATCCTTGAATCGTCAAAAGTAAGGTTAGGTTCACGACAGCTCATGAGATGCCGTCTGGGAAATCGCCGTGATCACGGTAAGTCTAGAGTGCCGTGGCATGCCATTTAGATTCTTATTTTATCGTACGTCTGGGCTGAGTTTATAAGCAGATTTTATTGCAGTGTTCTTATACGATTTGTGAGAAAATTATTACGCAGTGACTCTTCAAAAATCTCCCGAACAAGTTTGATGCAGCCGCGAAAGGATGTCTCACTCTATTTATTGATTAACTTCGATATACCACCTAAACGCAGTGCGATAATTTAAAGTCTGTCAACATACGATAAAAGTTTGTTCGCTCCCATTCGAGTGATGACAATCGTATATCGTGTCGTCGCTTCGGAATCCCAGCCCATGTCTTGGGTGCTTTAAGTACCTCGAGACATTTTAAGACGGCTCTGGGTATGATTGTTAAAACCCGAGAATATATTTTAATGATATTCAAAATTGCGGACCCTGAGTTTCCTCGTGACTATTAGAGTTATGTTATAGTGACATTCAAAATGTATTTACTGAACATTTTTAAAGAAATGCTGATACCTATATACTGAGCAGTTTTTAGCTCTGTAGGCGGTTTTTGCCTATATTTATTTGCACCTACTAAACCTCTTATCTATTTTAATTGTTTATCGTCAACACTTATGTGTACAATACAATTGTTTATGAACCTATTGATACTATGAACCTATTGAACCTAACCAATACAATTGTTTATGAACCTATTGATAAACAAAATAAACATCATGGTCAGAATTTAAAAGTAGAAAAAAAGGTTGAAGACAACTGCACATTTTCCTTGATTTATCCGGCGGCAACTGGCACAGACCGCATGGCGTCTCTTGCCATTTTTTCGGCACTGATAAAACGTACGAGTATTTATTATTGTTGAACGTCTTTCTAAATATCGCGTAACTCTTCTTTTTTTCGTAATGTTTCCGAAACTTGGGCCTGATGGCCTGTTTGTGACTCATTGGTCTGCTCAACTCACGGCTCAGCTCCTATCCGGTAGCTGCAAACGTAGACAAATCGGATCGCTAGTGCGGAATCACAGGAACACGGGCGGAACTGGGCGGTTTGCGTACCAGGCTGTGTCATCCAATCGCTTGCGCAATCCGGCGAATAACCGGGAGAATCTGGAAACTTACTTCTCCTAAAAAGCGGGGGTAGCTGATGATTTGGCGTCACCTATCCTTAGAAGCGACCCCCCCCCCCCCCCATTCCGAGTGAGTTTGACGGGCAAGGGGCGCTACGGATCCGCGATAAATTCGATCTGAATTACCTCTATCTCAGGTAGAGGCAGCGCAAGCGACTCGAATCTGTGACCAGAATGGAGAATGGAAAAATCCGTCTAAATCTAATATTAAAGGCCCGATGAAGCCCGCTGGGTGGCACTTCCCAGTGCCACCGGACTCTTACTGGCGAAGACTCTTACTGGCGACTCGAACTGGCGATGTGACTGGCGACGCGACTCGACTCGACTCGACTCGATTCGACGCGAATCGACTGGAAGAACCAAATGCTCTAACTGGCGAAGGGTCGGAATCTTACTGGCGAAGGGAAGGCGAAGGGTAAGGTGTCGGACTCTTACTCTTCTTGTTGGCGTAGTTTGACTGTGGTATGAGTTTGTCCGAAGTCTTTTCGTTGATCCCACTGGAGATAAGATTTCAACAGTCGTTATAAATCCATGGGGTGGCGGGTTCACCCTTAGCAACTGATACCCCTCAATGTGGGGTATCATTTTATGAAATGTTATACCTAGAATTGTTAAAATTCGTGTCGTCGACAGAGATGCATTCGTCGCAATATTTCTGCAAGTACAAAGGCGGACTAAAAGAGGTTGACACTCCAGACATATTTTGAATAAAAATCCAAAATGTACGCATTCTTTTGCGCATTTATTAAATAACTTTCGATAACATCGTCATAATTTATATTCTTTGCTTATGCTTTTTCTATCTCGTTAGGCATCGATATCATAGACCGGATCTGGCCCATAGACAACCTTAAATAGTTTTTAATTAGCTTTAACTTCGATAACATGAAGGCAATTCGGTATATTTCCGCCTCTAGTTTACTGAGCGAGATACTTGGGTAGGTGACACATCTGTTTGTTTGTTCGTTTCTACTCTTTATTGTGAAATTTCAAGATGGGCGGGTTTATTATCATACGACAATCTCTTACAACCAACTCTACTTTGAATTTTTATGTTTGTGCGTGTGTGTAACATGTGTGTCGTGTTATTGCATTCGATCGATTGAATTGAAATACAATTTCGTTAATTTTATGCTAACGGAAAATTGTTACCCAGTCGGGAATCGAACCTGGAACCGTACAAAGTAAGATAAGGCGACGTAGACAATATGCCATCGAGCCGTGACATGTAGAATGGGCAGGGCCACATCTGCAAAAGGGCCACCGGAATTCAGGACGAAATAGCCGAGATAATGACATAAATCATTAGCAAATTGCTATTTTAGACCCCAACATTTCTGAAATCTATGTAATCTTTTATATATCCACCGTGTCATTCATTCTTTGGCAGCGCAGCCCGTATGAAAGTTCAAGAATATACCGAGGCAAGGGTGTGGCTATGTGGTCAGTGGGGTGCGAGGGAGAAGCCCGCATATGTGCGTGCGGGTCCCGCCCGAGACCCGTGTAAAAACGGCAATCGCCCGCGCCGAATGTTTATATTGTTTCATGCGCCTGTAATGTGCACTTTTGCCCGTATTGCCTGTTTCTGCCTGTACGTGCCCAGTAGAATGAGGTATTTAATGGCTTTCTATGAGGGTGTGGATAACTGCTAAAGCGAAGACTGTATACCATCGTTAACCGGCAATACCAACCTCATGGAGGACGTATGCTTGGTTACTGTCCGTGTCATTCCGCCAAACAAGGATCGCTTCCGACATCCAGTGGAAGCACGCATGATACACGCTCAAAGCCGCACATTGCCTTGCTTACCACACATAGGTTGCCATTGTTCAGTTTTCGTGGGAAAACGATAACAAAAGGAAAATACAAATACGGAGAATCCATTCACTTACCGGTGACATCACCCTTTCCCCTTCCATTTCTCTCCCCTTTACCCGATAGCCTGTTGATTTTATGTGGGGCGGTCGGCGGGCGTCACCATAGCAACGGCCACTCTGTTTACACCCTGCTTGTCCCATGAGGTGACGTAACTAATGACTTCTTATCTCCCTAAATCTAATTGTATGATAGTAGTATGGAAGACTTTGCCACTGATGGACTATCGAGTACACTAGATTTATGGGTATTGCCGACATGACCAAGTGCGTAGGTACGTTTTAGCTTGGATAACCCTAGAAGCGAATATTCACAGCCAATTCACCGGCTCTCTTTATAAAAGCAATTTAATCTAAATTCCACGTCGAAGCGTTCGATATTTAGAGTTTTTTATTTGCCTATTTTTGCTTTTTTTAATTTTCAAGGTGAATTTGTGAATTGGCTTTTAAGAGGAAAGCTAAGAGCCACAAAGAGGACCGGTCTTCAACCGACAGCGGTAAATCGATTTCGAAAATTCGCAATCGCAACTGTTGGACATTTTCTGATACTCGTATGAGTATGAATCTTCTGCTGTGATGAGTCCTTTTAGCTCAGTTGTATGGTACGCTGCCCCTCTGAGCCGGGGTGCCTTACCCACATCAAACTCTACATACAAACACGGAAAACTATTTGCAACGTTGTTATGCAGTATTCGGCGGATATTTTTAAATACAATACAATACAATCAACTACTCCAATAGATAGGCATTCCTACACTTGGTTGCGTCACAAAATTAAATGCTGAAAATTTTATTATTAAAAACATAACTATCATGATAGTTGGCATGGCTGTAATATTATATTAAATATTACCTACTTACAAATAATCAAGATATACTAATGTCATTTAATAGTAAGCGAGAATAATATATTAAAATAGAAATGCAGATATGCAAAATAATCAACGTAAAATTATTTTATCGTCAATACAGCAATACGCCTTCGTATTTTTTTGAACATAAATAGATGTATAATAAATTAATTGAGAATTAGAATGTCAGCTATCATAATACCGCTATGCTTAAAATTTTACAAATCTTACTAATTATCAACATGGAAAATAAACCCGGAATTTTCAAACTCCCTTATACCATAAATTGGGTGTCTTACCAAATTATTTTTAATTATCTTTTTAAATTGGTCCTTTCCAAGGCTTTTCATTTGCTCTGGAATCTTATTATATTAGGACAAATTTCGATTAATAAAACTGTATCGCACTTAGCTAAGTCGCTGTTGGTTTATGTGGAGATTCGGTTTATTCCTCGTATCGTGATGATTTAAATCACTATTCACCGGAACTTCTGCTAGGTGTCTACGAGCGTGTCTTCTGTCTGATAGGTGTCTTTTGCTAGGTGTCTAAATACGATTACATATATTCATTTGAAGGATATCTAGCTGATTCCGAGATGATAATTCATTTGTTTTGAAAAACCAGAGTAATATGAAGTTCTAATTAAATATTAATACAAGGATAATGACTAAGTATTTGGTTTTCATATACCAATGCAGACAACCTTTAACAAACACTACCTACAAGTAGTGCTGACATTCACTTTCACCATACCCGCCATGCGGTAACTATCTTTTAGGCCTAACCCGAAAAATACTGACAGAAGTACACAAAACTACTTATACTCGTACCTTAGCATTCAATTCCACAATCTACTCCCTACCACTATTAAAGAGATGGAAGATGTAAAATAAAAAAAATAAAATAAAATGCTTATAGGCCACCCTTTCTGACCGAATTATCTGACGACGGACTGACGAATTGTGATTTGACTAAACTAACGAATTGACTGACTGACGAATCTTATCTGACCGAATTCGAGGGCTATGACTTTTCAAACAAAGTACACATTTGAACGATAGTTTTGTAAAATATTCATAGATTCATTGTCTGACTATATTGCTTTCATATTACATAACGCAACAATAATTCTAAATCTAATTCCCCATCTACACCAAATCACTAAACATGCAACACAAAAGAGGAGCACAACTACTCACAAGCACTTGCGTCCCAAAACAATGACAAAGTTTGCACAAATACATTTTTCATACATATCACAAATAAAAAAAAAGCAAATAAACAAAAATTTCCACTACTGTTGGAATTTGGAAGACATGAGATTGAGGTGCTCATCGCCGTTATTCTCCATTAAACGCCTCCTGTAATTTAATCTCACAAATAAATCTTCTCTTTTTATTTGTTGCTTCTAGGATTATTATTATCATTTTTTTCTGTATTATTTTTAACTAGCAACCTGACTATTTTAATTACTGCTTCTTATTACTGGCTTTTTATATTTTTAATTATTACCTTTATGCTATTTTTGTCTATATACTGATTATCATTGCCATTTTATTTTTTTTGTATAATATTATTATTATTGTTGAATAATGTTTTACTGATTATATTTTGATATCTTTATTACTGTTTTTTCAACGTTAATATGAAGTAGTTATTAGATACCATTAAAATAACTCTTGAAATCTTAAAAACTACTTATTTATTAAAGTTATTAGATTTATTTTATTTATTTTTCTTTTTCTTTGTTATAATACTTTGATAAGTGTGCGCACAATACAAAACTTACAAGTAGTTTGTAAGTCGATTCTACCATGGTACAAGATTCGGCCTAGTTAGGCAGACTTTGTAAATTACCATTTTGAACATTACTTTCGAAAATAACATTATTCTTATTTTTATACTCAATTGAAAAACATCTACGTATTGATTATATTTTGTTATTATTTTTTCAATTTAAAATATTATTTGGTCTTTTTTCTTATCATTTTTGGTATTGATTTTGTAAATTATTTTGACTGTTTATATAACCTGATTCTAATAACTAACGATTATTTTTTTTTATTAAGTCATGACACCGAACTCATTAGATTTTCTATTTGTGTTTCAAATAGTTAGGATAAACTATTTAGTATCATGCAACGACTTGTAATACCTACATGTACTTACAGTAGGCTCTATACTAGCTGCGCTCCGCGGTTTCACCCGCGTGTTGATAGAAAATTGTGATAATACTGCTAATAGAAACATATATAATTATACATTATATACATGTAACTCCAAAGGTTTTTGCGGCGCACGCCAGAATAGCTCGCAGATGGCAGATTTTTTCCCTACCTTCTTGACACTTATTGTTACATTTTAGATATTTCACACTATATCTTTATAAATTATAGCCTATGTGTTATTCTGAAGTGTAAGCTATATTATTGTAAAGTTTCATCAAAATCCATTCAATAGTTTTTGCGTGAAAGAGTAACAAACATCCATACATTCATTCTTACAAACTTTCGCGTTTATAATAGTAGTAGGATAGGATATACCACATATAGTATATTGTTGTAACACGTCCAAGAGCGGTAAATTCACCAATTGGATACTTCTTCTTCGTCGATCCCTCATTACTGAGGATCGTGGTCACTAGATAACAGTTGGCCTACGAGGCTCCTCCACTTCGTCCTGTCTTCTGCAAGGCGGGTCATAGATTGTATAGACCCTTTTCTTACTTCTTTTATGAGGTCGTTCCATTTCCATCTCTGCTTCTTTATCCCTCTGCTTCAATTTACGCTAACACCTCATCTTCAGTGCAATGATTTTGGTGCGTATCCCACCCTTCAGGGTCCATGTCTCCGATGCATAGAGAAAGATCGAGAAATTGGATACTAATTTAATGTAAATTTGAAATAAAAAATCAAAGTTTTTATGGATATTTGAATGTTTTGACTTTCAATAGGCTTATATATCCTTTAAAGGAACATGTATATGTTTTTTAGGAATGATTAATAAAGCCACAAACACCTGACAGCCTCAGTATGAGAAAAGTTTTATGATATGAGTATGATATGTTACGAGTATGATATGAGTATGATTTGATGTTTTATGATATGAGTATGATATGACTCTTAATATGACTTTCCAGCTGATATGTGGCATTTTTGCCCTGGAGGGAAGTATAGGGTATTGGAGCTACTCTCGGCCCTAAGGCGTTTGGTTGTTTAATTTTGCTATTTTTCTTATTTTAAAGATTTACCAATTATAATTTAAAATATGTATTTAATATCATTTTTGTAAATTCCTAAAATTGAATGAAATCTAAAGAGTGACAAAAGCTTATTAATAATGAAAGTTTCTTACGTGGCCGAGAAGATGTTAAAAGAATAATCTAATGATATATGATTTAATATTTCTTGCAGGAAACTTCAGTAGATAGAGATACTAATTCTTCAACTCCAGCCCCAGAGCACATCGGTATCAAACTAGGATGGATACAGGTTAGTTATAATAATAGTTGGCGCTTTGATACAGGATTTGTTGGGATCACAGCCTGGAGATTCGTTGCGGAATAGAGCACGCAGGACAAACTTAAAGCCCTCCACAAATAGCTGCGCACGTCTACGTTCCACACGTGGCTATAGCTTTGTTCAATACGAGCTGCCATGCATATCAATACATAGCGAGCCACGCGCACGTTAAGCACGGCTGCGTGGTTATGTGACGATTGCTTGGTTTGAAAGATCCGGTCAAGCAAAGCTGTAGCCACGTTTCGAAGCCACAGCAGCCATGTTTTCTTCCCTCTCACTCGCTCCCGCCCTTCTCGCTCCCTTTCCCTTTAATAAGCTCGTGTTCTAGTCCTTGTTAATCGTTAGTGTCCTTTTTAATCGTTGGCTGATTAACCTGGGTATCTCGCGGTATGGCGTTGGCTCCTTATGTGCGAGTGGCGTTAAACTAGACGGTTGATTGTTTTCGTCCCAAGTCTTCTACGCTCACCTCGCGGAAGACAGAGCGATCTAATATCGTTAAAACTTCCTGAGGTGATGGGTTCGCCCGATGTAATTGACAGCTCCAGTTGGATGTCACAGCCGCAAGTACAGTTCAAGGCGGCTATTCCAGGTTAGTCTCTCTTTGAGAAGGCTACCGGATGGAAGCTAGACAGTAAGTTGGTACAACCTTTAAAAATACAGGCCCAAGCTGAACATCCCAAAATCGTGTCCAGAGTAAGATCCGTCTTTTAGAGTAGCCGGTACTGAAAACCCAGTAAGATGATTCTACTGAGATGTGGCTGTAAAGGGTAAAACCCGAGATATAGCGATGTATTTCCCCTGTTCTCGGGCCGTTCATTTACTCGTCGTTTCAAATTAGCACGATATATTGAGTTTACAATCGTGTTTTTGAGGGGGCTTGTCCAACTGGTTAATCAATTTTAGGGCGTACCTATGCGGTGACGCATAACAACGAGGCCTCTATTTTTCAGCTAATAACATTTAGACTATCAATCAACGACCCCTGACATGGTGACAGGAAATGTCGCATCGGCCATTAATCATCATAAAAAAGTCACCACTTTGATGATTCTACTTTAGACGATTAACATAGCGTGTTTTAATACTGTGGATCTTGATTACACATCTAACTGGATCTACCCGAGACGTAACCATATCAAACGCCTTTTTAAACTCTTTAATCCCTAAACTTGTGAAGTAAAAACTCGGCCGTACCTTTTGCATCCCGGAAGGGACGTTACACATTTTAGGGGATATTTTGGTGCCGTTCTTCTTTTTCTGGTGCGATGTCCACTACTGAAATTTGTTTGTTTGTTTGTTTCTACTCTTTATTGTGTAATTTCACAATGGACAGATTTATAATATTACGACAATCTCTTACAGCCAACCTTATAATGTACGGATGCGTGTAACATGTGTGTCTTGTTATTGCATTCGATCGACATAATTGAAATGCAATTCCGTTAATTTTATCCCAACGGAAAATGGTGACCCAGACGGGAATCGAAACCGGGACCAATGTAATCGTAATCAGGAGACCTAACCGCTATGCCACTGAACGTTGGCTGTTATATTGGCTATTAAAACTTTATTTGACGTCCCTCGAAACAAGGATGTGATATATCACATCCACATCCTTGTTTAGAGCGACGATACGAGAATGGTTTTAAAAATATATTTCTGAAAACATGCTCGTATACAGAGGGAAAACTTCCAGCATCGCAATGGTGAACCGTAAAATTCTAGACTAATTGTGATCATTTACACACTTATATCTGTATGCTACGTTTCGATTACGTAAATAATACACGTACCTATAGCCCATTTTTCGATTAGACGTAACACAATTCTACCCAATGATATGATCGTAATACTATTAGGTGTACAAATATGAAACCGGTAATTAAAAAAAACACGTTTATTCAAAGTCATTTCCCTCGTTAGCTACACATCTTTCCCATCTTTCAGCCAATTTATGGATTCATCGCCAAAATAATTGTTCGTTTTTTGAGGATATCCATTCATTTAGCCATTTTTGCACTTCCTCGTAATAATTGAAGTGCGAATCGTTGAGTGCGTGTCCCATCGATGAAAACAAATAGTAATCGGACGGCGCCAGGTCTGGTGAGTACGGCGGGTGGGGTAGGGGCTCCCAGTTTACGATTCTACCAACTTTTTATTTACCGATGTTCGATGTGGCGATGAAATGTCATCTTGAAATAAAATGTTGTCATGGCGAAGTTGAAATTCGGGCCTCTTATGACGTATAGCACGGTTCAAATCGATCAATTGTTGATGGTAACGTGCACCGGTAGCTGTTTCACCTGGTTTTAGTAGCTCATACCAGATAACACCACGCTGATCCCAGAAAATACACAGCATTGTCTTTCGGCCGAAGCGATCTGGCCTTGGCGTCGATTGGGGCCGTTGGCCGAGGCTCAAATATATTTTTTTTCGTTTGGGATTGTTGAAATAAATCCATTTTTCATCGCCAGTGATGATTGGACGGAGAAAACCTTTTCTTTTTTGCCTGGCGAGCAGCATTGCACAGGTGGTTTTTCAGTTTTATATTGCACTGGATCTCCACACATTGCAAGAAATGCAAAAAAATTATCACAGATCCGGATGAAATTTTAAGGTGTTATAACTGCAAAGTACGTACTCATAATGGATGCTCAATGAGAAAAGTTAACAAGGTAGGGATTAAGACCTGGAATTGCGCCAATTGCATTAATTGTGCTGAGAAACCTCGGAAGAAAACACCTCAACCTCTAACGTTTAGCGCATCCAACGAATGCCGCAGCGACCCAGATTTATCTAGCCGTCCATCCATTCGCAAGCAGATTGAAATAACAGGAACTCCGCAATCACCAGCATTTGTAAAAAGAGAGGACCTTCGACAGATGCTTGCCGAATTTAAAATGAACATCGCTGGCATAATGGAGGATAAACTTTTAGTAAAGTACTCCGAGTTAGCCTCTCAAAACAATGAGATTCTGCAAGCCATACAAGCAATCTCCGTGAAGTACGATGAAATTCTCGAACGAGTAAATGTGGTTGAGGAAAAATGTGCTTCTCTCACGAAAATCAAAGACACTAATGTAGCGCTCTCTAAGCGCGTCTCATATCTTGAGGAAAAACTGGATGCTCTGGAGAACCATGGGACTGCTACGGAAGTTGAAATCCGTGGACTTCCGGAGCAACGCCAGGAAAACCTCTCACAAATATTTGGCGATATACACAATACCATCAAGAGCACAGTGGACCTAAAGGAAATCATCGCGATCAATCGTAAAGCTCAAGTGCAGCCGGGTGCAGGCGGACCCAAGCCAGTCATCGCTAAATTCACTACTCAACATCATCGCGATAGCTTCATTTCTTCTCTGAAATTATTTAACAAAAACTGTAAAAGTAATGGCGAGAAGCTAAACACGACCCACGTAGCATTTCCAGGACAACCAAAGCCCATCTATGTATCAGAGAACTTAACACGGCGTACAAAATATCTTTTTATGGCCGCTAAAAAGTTCGCCAAAGAAAGGCGTTTCTCTTTCTGCTGGTGCAAAGGAGGATGCGTTTTTCTAAAGAAACATGAAGATTCGAAGTTATTTCGTGTGCGCAGCGAAGACACGTTCGCCCAAATTGACTAATCGTTACCCTTTTCCTACTAAGGCCATACTCTTTCTATTTTATTCAATTCAATCAGAAATATCTCATGTTGTATTTGTCATCATAGTAACTTCGGTTTCGTATTTAAATAATATATATCTTTTAATACATTTATTAAATTGCATATTTAAAAGTATATCTATTTACATTATACATAAGATTATTCGTTTATCATCATACAAGTATTATACCTCAGCAGATGCTTTCCCTGGAAATCCGTTTTCCTCAAAATGACTCAGGTACTAACTTCCTTGGAGGACTTTAAACTAATAACCTGCGAGGAATTTGATTGCCTGAATAGTTGTAAAAGCTATATCATGGAAACCGAGGGCATTAATATTTTGACACTAAATATACGCAGTATAAATAAAAATTTCGATGATTTGATGACGCTGCTACATAGTTTCGATTACTTATTCGATATTTTAATCCTGACAGAATGTTGGATCAGTGATTTGTATTTGCCAAAAACAATAAATGGGTTCAAAAGTTACAATACCAAATGCGTTAGACTCCAAAACGACGGGGTTGTCGTCTATATAAAAACTGAGTTAGGAGGAATAGTTACGGAAAAAAATGTAGATGATGCCAACTGTCTCTC
The DNA here is from genome assembly GCA_944548615.1 of Micropterix aruncella. Classification (NCBI taxonomy): domain Eukaryota; kingdom Metazoa; phylum Arthropoda; class Insecta; order Lepidoptera; family Micropterigidae; genus Micropterix; species Micropterix aruncella. Next base: position 17,660,140 of record OX155961.1, read on the forward strand.
CATATCGCTGGAAGGTAATATTAATATTTTAGCAATATACAGGTCTCCTAGCAAAGCAAATATAACGCCTTTTTTGGAGTCCCTGGATAAACTATTGCTGAAGTATACTACAGTCCCCAATTTAATTCTAACAGGCGACCTTAATATTAATATTATCAATGAGAAACATCGTCAGGTGGATGACTACCTAAATATGCTGGCCCACCATGGCCTAAATGCAGCTATTGACAAGCCAACCAGAATTGCCGACAGTTATGCGAGCTGCATCGACCATTTCATGGTAAAGGCTAAACTTTCAATCAAATCTTTTGTGTATGAGGCCCATATTACTGATCATTTTGCAATAGGTATTTGTATAACGAAGACTAAATCGAAACCATGTAATCGAAACATCACGAAGACAGTCATCGACAAAGATCTATTTATAGAAATAATTAAAACTTCTGATTGGAGTCATATTCTAGCAGCAGACGACACTAATTTAGCAGCAGAATACTTCCTAAATAAAGTCACTAGCGCTATCAAAAACGCATCCAAGGAGAAAGTAATTAAAATTAGTAGAGCTAAGTTAAAAATAAAACCATGGATAACGGATAGTCTTTTATTAAGTCTAAGAAAACGTGACAAAATTCACAAAGCTATTAAAACAAATCCTAATGACATACATCTACTGAACTATTACAGAAACTATCGCAATATGTGCAAAAGGCTTATAAAAAAAACTAAATACGACTACTACAAGAACCTGTTAAATGAAGTCGATGGAGACAAGAAAAAGACATGGGACATAATAAAGGATATAGCTTTCGGAAAAAAAGAACAGCCCAAAATTAAAGCTGTTAAAATAGGACAAGAAGTCCGCTATATTGATCAGTATCCTCAAGAGACATTAAACTTTTCAAATCAGTACTTTGCGACTGTTGGGGAAAAACTGGCAAAGCTTATACTCCGAGATATTGACTCTACTGAGGACATATTATCAAACTCAATAAATAGTCAGCGAAAAAGTAAATCACTATTCAATTTCACTCCTACTGACACAAACGAGGTTAGCAAAATAATTAGGAACCTAAAAAAATGTGCCCCTGGCTGTGACACCATTCCTAGTGACCTCGTGAAATATGCGGAGAACTGGATTGTAGAGCCTATCGTTCATATAATTAATTTAAGTTTTAAAACCGGAGTTTTTCCTCAATGCCTTAAGAAGGCTAAAGTAATACCTATCTACAAGTCTGGTAGCAGTGATGATATTAGCAACTATCGGCCTATCTCCTTACTCAGCCTGTTTTCAAAAATAATTGAAAAAATTGCTAAATCACAGCTCGTTAATTTCTTGGACTCCGAGGGCCTTTTCTCCGAACATCAATACGGCTTTAGACAAGGTCGAGGGACAAATGACGCCATTAATTTCGTTACTCAATCCGCAGCAAACATTATTGATCAAGGTAAAAAAGCCATGGCAGTTTTCCTCGACCTGTCTAAAGCATTTGATACTGTTTCACACGCGATACTCAAAAAAAAGCTTATTGGATATGGTATACAAGGATACGCGAATGACTGGATAACAAGTTATTTGAAGGATAGGTCACAGGTTTTAGTGATCGACGACAAAGAAAGTGACAGTGCCGAAATATGCTTTGGTGTACCTCAAGGCAGTGTACTTGGCCCTGTTCTGTTTCTCATGTACGTCAATGATTTGTGCGAATTGCCTCTTGGCGATAACGCAAAAATTGTCTCCTTTGCTGACGACACGGTCATCCTCCTGGAAGCAGAATCATGGGCTGAAGTACTCGTAAAGGCCCAAAAGAGCCTGGATAGTGTAAAAGCATGGTTCGATCGACATGTCCTAACCCTAAATGCCTCAAAAACAAATTTCATAACGTTTGGTTTACGTCCGGTAGTCATCACACCTCCTCCGTCATTAATAATCCACTCTTACCACTGTAATAGGCAACCAACCTGCGCTTGTTACCATATTCAAGAAAAAACCGAAGTTAAGTATCTGGGCGTCTTAATAAACTCAAAACTGAGCTGGGATAATCAAGTAGTACAACTGTCCTCGAGGTCTAGGAAGCTGGTTTTCGTATTCAGAGAATTACGCAACGTCCTTTCCAAGAACTCCCTAAAAATGGTTTACATGGCCCTATGTCAGGGTTTATGGGTGCACGGAATAATAGCGTGGGGAGCATGTGCAAAATCTGTCTTGGATCCTCTAGTGAAAGCCCAAAAGCTTCTGTTGAGGGTAATCAATAGAAGGCCCCCACGATATGATTCCAACATGCTTTTCCAAGAAAGTAAGGTATTAGATATACGCCAGCTGTTTGTGAAACAATCACTCATGTTCTTCCATCGAACCCTTGATAAACGACCACGAAGCCAGCAACACAGAACTACAAGAGCATCTGCAGGCTTGAATTATGCCGTTCCACGAGTTAATTCATCATTTGCCCAAAGACAATTAAATTTTATAGCACCCAAAATATTCAACCGTCTTGATGACGACATAAAAAAAATTGAAAGTACCTTTTTATTCAATAAAAAAATAAAAAAATGGCTTCTTGACGATATAGGTCGTTCAAGGACAGAGAATGATCTTCTGCAAATCATCTTTTAAAAATAAAATACCTGCATAAATGTGTATATATATGTATATGTGAATGCGTATCTATGAATATATTTATATATGTATGTATTTAATTATATGTATCTATATATGTGTATATATATCTATTAATATATTTATATATGTGTGTATTTAAGTTTATGTATCTATATATGTGTATATGTATGTGTACGAGTACATACGTCAGTTATGCTTCTCCACCCAAGTCTGAAAATCGTATGCCCAGATACAGGCTATATTCGGCCTAGTTGGGCATGCGCTGAGCATGGTCATTTGAATGTGGGTCGTCGTTTACTTCGTACCATTACTTAGTATGACCATTTTATGAATTCTGCATGTTATGTTTAAAATAAATAAATAAATAAATAAAATTCTTACGTCGAAACGCCCGTATTAATGGCGGCACTGTAAGATGAAATGTATGTTTGCCAGTGGCCCAGAAAAAATAGTGTATTATGCGTAATCCAGTAATTTAAATGCAACAGTTAGGCACTCATTCTGCAAGACACAACTCAAGGCTGGCCGTCAGCTTACTCATAACAACGAGAAGGTTACGACTATTATGTATGACTGTAGATTTGTTTGAGTGAAGTTCGCATATTTAAAGCGTAATGTTGATCGATCGAATGCGACAAATATCGTTGTTGAAAATAAACAAGTTAATCATCTTAGTTTACTGGTTGGGTCAATGAAGGTGTGCTCAATGAAAAGTGTTGGCGTACAGAATAAATTTGCTCAAAAGCTTTAAGACATTCCTGATGTTTTTTTAGGGTGTCTTAATACCATGTCTGCTCAACATCTGGGGTGTGATGCTCTTCCTGAGGTTATCTTGGGTCGTATCACAGTCCGGCATTGGGGGATCTCTGCTGATCATCGGCATATCTGCTGTAGTCTGCGTCATCACGACAATGTCTCTCAGCGCCATCAGCACCAACGGAGAGGTCAAGGGAGGTGAGATAATTTCGTATATTTGAAAATGCGTGCCTTATTTTAGTGCATATGTTATTAGCGTCTCTGTTTCTTGTCGACCCATAGTCAAACGTGATTTTGTTAGGTTTTTATTTACTTTATGACTAGTTCTAGATTTAAGTCCTGTTAAAAAAAACACTATTCATTTTGTTGAACAGTCGAGGAGCAATGTGAAAGAAATGTTTCTGCGCAAAATTTCTTGTCGTATTTGGTATTACCTGCTGTCTGTTTGCTGTTACTCGTGTAACTTTATGGTGTGTTGAATATTTATGTTGATTCACATGATCATAAGAGTGCAGTAGGATTACCTTAGCGAATGTCTGACGAACGTACTAAGGTAATTCTACTGTAATCCTAATCTAGCTCTTTAGATTCGTTGTATAAGTTCTCAGAATGATACCGGAAGGGCATTAGGTTGAGATTCAACTCACCTCAGAAATGTGTTATGTACAGCTTTCAGCTCCATAGAACAATATAGAGGATACGTGGTATCTAATAAGGTGGAACTTCTGGTTTAGGCTGATGGTTCCTTCCGCATAACAACTTCTAGGTACAATTTGAATAATTCAACTAAAGAGGTAAACTACACGGTTAGAGTGCTTGTGAACCCAATTGATGTTGGGTTTACAAGCACATTAATTACTACCACATACTTAATCTTTGTGCTATTCAGCTTCAACCTATATTGTCACTTACTCTAGTGACTGTATTAATTAGGAGCTGGGGCTCTTCCACACTGCTGGTTATAATTTCGGTATCATCGGCGTATCCTAGTTGATAACCAGAAATAATTATTTTCCTAGGTGGGATCTACTACATCATCTCGCGGTCTCTCGGTCCCGAATTCGGTGCGTCCGTCGGCATTGTCTTCGCCTTCGCCAATGCCGTCGCCGCCAGCATGAATGCCATCGGCTTTTGCAACTCCCTGAACGACCTGCTAGCTTCCCAGGGTCTCAGCATCATCGACGGTGGCACCAATGACGTCAGGATAGTTGGAACCGTGACAATACTGGTGCTGTGCATGATTTGCGCAGTCGGAATGGAGTGGGAGAGTAAGGCTCAGGTGAGTCAATTTGAAAAGCAAATTTAATAGTTATATGAGAGATTCATAATCGTCCCAAACCATTTATTTCAGAACTTTCTAATCGCCATAATCGTTGTGGCAATTTTAGACTTCCTCATTGGGACCAGTGTCGGACCACAAAGCGACCTTCAGATGGCGCAAGGATTCTCTGGATTTAATTGTAAGTTTTGATGTCATTTTGTCAGGGAAATTTTCTTTATTTTGAGATTTATTGGTTATTACACGTGGGCCCAAAAAAGAGGAGTGTTATGTTTTCAGGGTTTGTGTATGTATGTATATTGTTCGATTCTATATTCCATAATAACTATTGAATTCTTGAACTGTGAAGTGTGTGATATTGCTAGAATCGTTATGTCCTCCCGTGTGCCATAGGGTATCTAAACTATCTAAATATAAAATAAATAGTTTTCCAAATGTCAATAAATTAAGATACATACATCGTGTTTAGTATCCGAAAATCGTTTTTAGTATAGAAAATGTCGAGTGTATTTCAAAAATATAGTCATCTATATGGATAAATGTAGCTATATCTAAATAAAAATATATAGCTATCTATATGGATAAGTGTTCCTATAGCCATATAAAAATATATAGCTATCTATATGGATAAACCACAAATATTTATTTAAAAAACGTTTTATTGCTTGAGCACCGAGGGCAACCTACTGCGTACGGCGACGGTGGTCAGCGCGGAGCTATATAAAGCGTCGTCACGCGATCGCGCGATCGTCACCATAGATCTGCCGCAGGATGCGCACCCCTACGACGCCACACTCAGAAATCCGGGTCAATGAGCCCGGCTCACGTGAATCCCCGGTAAATGGCAGTTGCCCAGGGGGAGAGTCACTGGCCTTGGACAATGCCCGTCGGCGAGAGAATGCGCAATCGTCTTTAAGCAATGGATGGCTTCTGCAACTGCAAACTGGATGTTTTTAGATATACTATAACACGCGTCAATGGGGCCGTAACGTAGCTCCCGTAAATTTAATTTTGTTTCGACGAATATTGTTTCAACGAAGAAAACGTGCTTTTCGGCGCGAACACATTGTTTTATATAATTATTATGAATATAATAGTTCTCATTTTGTAACGGCAGTCGTGTTTTTAAGTTTTTTAAATCATTGTTTTTGTTTTAGTAACCGTAATAACTGCAAATTGGTACCCGGACTACAGATACAGTGAGGGGCAAATTCAGGACTTCTTTACGGTCTTTGCCATTTTCTTTCCTTCCGTGACGGGTATACAGGCAGGCGCCAACATATCCGGAGATCTTAAGGTAAGACAGGTATATAATGGAATCGGTGGCAGTTCCCTGGCACTAATTAAACACAGTAGCACCATTGAACCGGTCTCAAACTATGTCGCCTAACGTTGATAGCGATGGTGGCGATGGTGGTTTGGGGGGAACTCGAAAGATATATCCAGTAATCCATTGCTCGATCTATACAGAGATAAAACAACAAGATTGTAGTCAATTAAGTGTATTGTGGAAATTTAACAGAGTTTTAGTACTAATGTTAGTTCTAATCCCATTGTAGGACCCCGCATCGAGCATCCCAAAAGGCACAATGCTCTCTTTGGTAATTTCAATGATGAGCTATGCTATCTTCGTGGTGTTTGCCGGTGGTGCAGCATTGAGAGACGCTTCGGGGTCCCTCGAAGACCTTGCCAACGGAACATTGACCTCCCGGATTGCCAATATGGTCTCCACAACAGCCTACTCGGTAAGTATTCTGGAGCAGTCAAAAGAAATGTATTCTACTTGATCTCAGGAGTAGTGGGTCATTTAAGGTCAAACGATGACTCTTTCTACCTAAATCATTATCAATACTCCATTGCAAGCCCAGATGTCAAATATTCTTCTTCTAAAATTGTCATCAAATATGAAGATCTTTGATGCCAATTTTAGAAGAAGATATGAAATATGGGCTTGCTATGCAGTATTGATTAGCAGGACTAGAAAATAGGTTCTGAAATATTTTCCAAAAAGAAAGTTCTGCAATATGTAAAGCCAATAGTCAGTGGTTATCAGTTACGATCGTGATTGATATTCTACGAGATTGATACTCGTATTGATATTCTGCATTTCAGCTATCTCAGTAGTTTCATAAATGATTGAAGGCATCCAATCTCGTAGTTTCTGTTTTTCCTTCGACCTTTCCAAAAAATTGATAATTCAATCCTTGCACAAACAAACATCACAGCTACCTATGGATACCAGGGCAAGCAAATCAGTGATGCACTCCAAAAATATATCAAGTGATCCATTAGTCGTTCTATACAGAGATAAAACAATAACATTTTGAACAATTAAGTGTATTGTGGACATTTAACACAGTTTATAATAAAGCCAAGATTATAATAAAGACAAAGATGCGCTCGTCATGCTTAAATCGATTTGACCTCGACTCGGGGTATTTAGGAAACAGATAATACATTTCATTATTATATGGATCAGACACAGGAGGGTAACGACCTAGAGATTTACGCGTAAGGAGTAATTGGGAAACTCCTTCGATAAAAAAAAAACAACATCAAAAAACTCTCGCTTGAAATCTCCAATGCAGATTTGTAATTACCTTTTCGTCATTAATGATTCTAGAACTTTGATACATTCTAGAAAGAGATGCAATGGGGATAACCATACGCTAAGTTAGCAATAATGACACTGTATGTTTTAAAGAAACAACGGATCTCTACAAAATCAATACGGGAAAGGACAATGAACTGATCTGTACTGTAAAAGAATTCAAACCCTTAATAAATAAGATTGCAATAAATCATCAACAACATTACGACTCTAAAAGTCTGATCGAATTAAATGTTCGGTTTCTACATGTTTCTCCATTTAGGTCATGCAGCTGATGTCATCCTGGGGCCCCCTTTATTTACGCTGGCTGCTTCGCTGCTACTCTCTCTCCACAGCTCTCACCAACCTGCTCTCCCGTTCCGAGATTGATCCAGGCCTTAGGGCGTTGACAGAATTTATCCAGGACTTCATATTCTTCTCTAAAGGATACGGAAAGGCTGGCGAACCTTACCGAGGATATGTTCTGACGTTCTTTGTTGCTACTTTATTTGTGCTTATTGGTAAGGATGATCAAATGTAACGTTTTCAAACGTAACAAATGTTTAGTTTTTTTATCACACAACATTCTATTTTGTTTATAGCTGATTTGAATACGATAGCGCCTCTGATATCGAACTTCTACTTGGCGTCTTATGCTTTGATCAACTTCTGCACATTCCACGCTGCCCTTATCAAACCATTGGGTTGGAGACCAACATTCAGAGTAAGCCTTTGTAAAATCGTCTATCTAGTTGTAACTGTCCTAAACGCCAAGTTTTCGATCTTCGTTTTTAGATACATGCTATTTAACTTTCTCTGTCGTTTGAAAACAGTCGAATATGCCAGAATATATTTTTATAGTGTTATACATCAAAAACAAATATTCGTAAGATGAAAACCGACCAAAAACTTGGATTTAAACCACCCCAAGCGGCTAGTGCCCTCTATATACGTTGACCGATGCTTAACCAGGAATTTGTGGCTCAGTCCATACATTGGAAGGCCGTTCAGTTTGTGTCAATGCATGCCAATGTGCGGACATCAAAGCGCGCATCAAATATGGACGTCGATGTGGTTACGGCCGCCGCGACTTAGGTACTTATTTACAGCATTAAAGTGCTACCTATATGTGCACATGGTTACCAAAAAGAAATGGAAAAAGAAGATTACTGAAGCTCATTGCGTAATAAACGCGCGGCTAACGTGTGGACGGGATAACCAAGTTTGCACAAACGCCCTTTTATTATTGTGGAAAAACTGAAAACACCGATGATCTCGCGTCAATGTATGGGCGAACTCTACAGTACCTACCAAGGCGACCCCACCCCCTCTATACGTTGGCCATAAGCATTGGCCGGAGCCATTGGCACATACGAGTATATTGGCCAACGTGAAAGGGGGCCTTAGGGCAAAGGCGAACACTGGTGCAAGTCGCAGTTTTCGACGTTTTTAGATCCAATACTTTGAAGCGACGGCTTCATTTATTTTATTTTCATTTCTTAGGAAAACTTACAGCTAGTTTAACATATATAGGTACACATTGAGAAATAAGTGCTGAAGGCCAATTAAAAGTTTTCACATATAATAAAAAGATACAAGAAGTGAATAAATAAACAAATATAACTAGATAGATGCTAATATTGCTAAGAAGAAAAGAACATATTGTTTAGTATAAGTTTCACTTTTCGAGAAGAGGTGTTGAATAGGTCAATATCAACTTCTCGTGCTAATACATTAAAACATCTACTCGCTCGTATGACATAAGAATTATTCTTATAATTCGTTTTTGCAGTGGGCAAGTAAAGCAGGTTGGGATGCCTGAGACGCGCACCAGGGGTACGTAAGCCCAAACGTCCAAGCAACTCGGGACAGTCAACCTTTCCATTTGCAATGTTTAGAAGATAGGACAGGTCCGCTACGCTCCTTCTTTCGGATAGTGGAAGAATATGGAATTTCTTACAACGCGTTGAATATTACAGTAATTAAAAAATCTGCTTTTCCATCTTCGTTTTTTTCCCTATTACATAACGAGTCAGTTTTCTCTGTGCATAACTGCACAGAGATATTGGTAGCAGCACCTGTACATCCACGTTTAGTAGAGTGCCTGATCCGACTCCAAACAGCTCTTCGATATGAGTCGCCTCCTAGCCGAGCCTGTATATATATAGTTAAGGACAGTTTCTGGACACTACTTCAAAGAGTGAACACTTGAGGCAGGCAGGAAGAGCTTTTTAGAAATCTTCAAAAATAGAAGGGTAACGTTGCTCGTAATACTCGTATACTCACATTGATGTCACGTCCCGCAGTATTGGCGTCAGCGCTTCCGCAGCTTTCTTATGGACCATCGTGTATTTATCCACGAGCTCTCCAACCGCAACAGACGCTCGCTGAGCGTTCAGCTCTTTCCCTACGATTCTGTACGCTATTATCGCGTTGCATATAATTTCTGTATTTCCGCTATTTCCCCGTGGAATCTTTTTCTGTTGCTCTGTAATATCAAAAGTCGCATTTTCCACGTTCTCAAGTCGTAGGGCTAACGAGAACGGACAAGTTACTACCTGTATCGTAGAATATAGACCAAAGCGATCGGAAGACCAAAGCGATAGAATATAGACCATACGTCGTCAGCTTCTGACATTTTACTTAAAATTCAGTGTCATAATACTGATTTCTATTCCAACTCCTTTGTTTCGTGTCCATGGTGTAAGTCTGGAACGATATCCCGGCAAATATACGAAACTCGCCTTCTTTACCATTATTTAAGACTTACCTTAAGAATTACTACCTTTCTAAGCAGTAACCAGTTCTCCCTTTCTCTCTTGTTCCTCTCCCAAGTTACTCTCCTAGGGCAATCCTATTTTTAAATACTTATACCTACTAGTCTGTATTTTATGCAGACGAACTTAATCATCTTTATTTCCACAATGCGCTCATGAACCACTGTGATTAGGTTAGTTGTAAGATATTGCCATATCGCAATAAGCTATTTGTATTCTAATTTTTAAGTGCAAATAAAGAGTATATTATAATTATATATATTCAAAAGGTTAAACCAGTACTGAAAAGCACGTGGGTATAATAAAGGGATTATAAATTGTTTTACTATTCTTACTTCATCTTTTAAAATCAACTAAATATATAATTTCGAGGTGTCATAAAATAGTTTAAAGAATATGAAAACAAATAACTTGGAAAGAATGAAAATTCAATAATAAACTCTCTGGCGAATAGTATGCAAATCTTTAAATACCTCTAACTCCATTTTGTCTGTTTGGCATTTAGTATAGTTTAAAACTAGATAGTCGAAATAATCATTTTTATACTTTTTTGTTACATAACAATAAAACTCTAATATTTCAACTTTTAGTACTACAACGTATGGATGTCACTATTCGGCTTCATCATCTGCGTCGCCATTATGTTCCTGATCTCGTGGATTATGTCCCTGATTACGTTCGTGGTCTTTTTCACGCTCTATCTCATCGTGATGTACAGGAAACCAGGTATTCCTCATATTTTTCGCATTTTTGTTTCAGAATTCGATGTCGCAAGGCTGCCGGCACACTTGTCCCGCGTACGCAACGTGCGCAACGCAATAATGATATCTGGCCTTTAAATTTACATGAAAGTAGACAAAGTTATCCCTCTCAACGTTGCGGGGGCTAAGGGTGTCTGCTTTCATGCAAATTCAAGGGCCAGACGTCATGATGCGTGCGTAGGTTGCGTACGTGGGACTGGGACATGTGTGACGCTGACCTAACCGAACGTCTGGATTGCTATCGTACACGGGCGTCGCAATGACGTCATCGGAGCATGTCGGGACGTGTGAGGGGAGTGCAATATTGAATGGCATGGACTTGACGATTTGCCTGTTGTAACCATTGATTATATAGGAGATTGTTCAATGCCGTACTACGTTTTAGCAGTTAGAATTTTACTATGAAACGCAACATGTATTATATATGGCACTTATAGTTCCAAGTTCCAACCACTGTGTAATTTTCTCTTATGTTCAATGTGGCAGTGTTCGCGGTATGGCAGTATGGCTAAGCTCTATAGATGGCGTTCTAAACACGCTTTTACGGTATCCTATCTCGTAATAAAATAATATTATAATAACAAACGAATTTTTGGATCATAGCTCTAAATATTTTAATATGATTTACATAAAGATATCAATTTTTAATTTGTATACAGGTTTGAATACGTAATAATTAAGCACAGATAGACTAATAGATGGCATTCTATCTCTCGGTGTATTTCTGTCATGTATAAATTTCTAGGCGATAGATGGCACTAATAATTGAATGGTATTGTTATCATTGGTTAAATTATTGGGTTTTATAATCAATCAGTGACAAATCAGTGACAAATCAGACTTGACAAAAAAACCATTGTCATATTATAGATGGCCAAAAAAAACTATTAGTTTCGCCAGGCATTGCTATCAGCGTCACCTGCATGCCCCCGGCGTAGACGGGTTGCCAAAACATACTATGCCATTTAACAGTCTAATACCCTATATAATCAATGCTGCAGGGAAACTGTACAATTAGCCTACCGTTTTTGTCGTCGGTTTTGGATCGAATGGAAAGACATTTTCTGATGTTTTGATAACGAAACATAACATAGCTTATTGGAGGTCAAGAAGACTTGAAAAGCAAACTTGCTGAAATAGGACTCATGAAGACCCATGGTGCGCTTGTGACCATTAGTACCAAAATGGACCATTAGGACCAATGTGGTACTAATGGTCATTAAAATGTAGAACATATAACTGAAGGTGTCCAATTTTGGAAGATAGAGGCCACTAATGTGTCATGGAAGGAGTAGGAGGCTGTTTCAAGTTTGGTATGAGGAATTAATGCAGAATCAAATCAACGTCGCGCTATTCTGCAGAATGGTCTAATAAAGGGTTCAGTAAATAATGCGTGTGCAATATAGTTTGAAGATCTAATATAGCAATATAGTGTGTTACGTCCGTAGTCGCGTTAAAACACTGGTTGCCGTCATATCACCGAAGTTAAGCAGCTTCGGACGTGGTCAGTAGACAGTACTCGTATAGTATAGACAATTTAAATCGAAGCAAGCGACGTCACGATTGTGCGAGCGATGTCAAGAGTAAGCGAGCGACGCCACTAAGGGCTACTATAAAACCGCCATATGGCCGCTACTCCGCCGAGGCAGATATTCAAACGTTAGGAAAAAAATACCAACCCCCACCCGCGCGTATAACGCCACGTGTATCCCTCTGCTCGTATGCCTTGCACCCGATCCCCGCAACACCTTGCCACTCAAGAGTAGCATTACTGTTCTAACTCCGCTCCGCGTATTGTGGTACTTGGATAGATGACCGCCTGAGTACTGCCACGTGGTTGTTATAAAAGCCGGCCGCCTGTAATTGTCAATAAACATTAAGGTGGGCCGTTACATTAAGGGGGCGTCCATTACATGAGGCGTTTAAGGGGAGGAAGGGGCGGGGGAGGGAGTCGAGCCAAATCTCACTTAATCTCACTTGGGGGAGAGGGGGAGGGGGATCTCGGCAAATATCACTTATTTTTTTCCGCAAGAAAGAGTGTACAATTGTGACAAAACTGGGTTAACGAATTATCTTTTAAAAATAAATCCAACGCAATCAAGCACAGATAAACGTATTTACTTTAAAAATACGCATTTTGAAAAATGTTACGTGAGATTAGTGGGGGGGGGGGGGGGGGCGAGAAGTGGTCGAGCGAAAAATCGCCAAACTCACCTCGCGTAATTAATGGATGCCCCTAATATACCGGGGTGAAAAAAAGGAAGTTTAGTTTCTCCCGATTCCCCAGACTCTGAAGTAGAATCTTCTGCGAAAATTCTCCGAAATGTTTCAAAATCCACATTAAAAATTTTAGACGTCAACTGGGGCTCATCCACCCAAGCGCACACCTACAAAGCAGCCCTGAGCTCGGCTCACCGCTTGACTGGAACTGGCGAGCATGTCAAGAACTACCGACCCCAACTTCTCGTCCTGGCTGGCCCGGCTGCCTCGCGTCCGCCTTTGGTCGACTTGGCTGGAATGATGACTAAAGCGGGATCTCTGATGATCGTCGGGAACATTTCTCAGGTACGGTGTAGCCAGTAGTGGCGGACTTGGGTGACCTGCCTCTCCTAGGCAGAAGTCGCTTAGAGTCATCTGGTAAAACTTTGGAACGCAACGGAACATACGCAGAGATACGTGGCCTTTCCACCGTTGAAATGACTTAGCAGCTAACGGCTCTTGCAGCTTGGGCCATTATGACCTGCTCGTTATCTTGGGTTGGCTTAACTAACGGTTCAACTCCCATCCGGCAGCCTCAAACCTGGAAAGGACTCTGTTTCTCCTGTCACGGCAGGTGGATCAAATCCACGGCGGGATGACCTTCGGGCGCTGCAGGGTAGTTTGCGCATCGTGCGGCGTCAGTCAATCCACTATGCACTCCGGCTAATAACCGTCGGGGGGGGGGGGGGTAGCTAATAACCGTCGGGGGGGGGGGGGGGGGTACAGCGGGCGAGCCCGTCACCTCAGGAAGTTTTAACGATTACTCGTTCTATCTCCCTGGAAGTGAGCTTAGAAGACTTGGGTCAAAACAGTCCACCGTCTAGCTACGCCACAAGCCCGCAAGAGGCCAACGCCTTAACCGCGAGATAGCCAGGAATGTTACCTGGCGGGCCGACACTCACGCCCTTACTTCCAATTGTGACCAGATTACTCCGGTCTCTCGATTGGTTACGAGTTCGAGGTCGCTTGCGCGGTCCTCTCCCTTACGAAGCGGTGAAACGGTGTTTACCGAATCTATCGCGGACCACAGCGTCCTTGTGAACAGACAGGGACCAGCGCGGACCACCCTTGTGAACAGACGGGGAAAGGGCGCCACGGTCCGCGATAAATTTTAACTCAATTACCGCTAACATCAGGTAGAGGCCGCGCAAGCGACTTCAAACCCGTGGCCAGACTAGAGGATGGAGAAATCCTGCTAAATATTATAGTGATGGCGCGAGGCTGCCCGCTGGGTTTACTTCCCAGTGCTGCGCGGTAAGGCGTTGGAATCTTACAGGCTTGTTGCCGGAGCTAGACAGTGAACTGTCTTGTCCTCTAAGTCTCTGCGTTCACCCCACGGTTGAAAGAACGCTTATATAACGTTATACCTTCGCCCAGAGTAGATGACAACTCCAAACTGTTGAAATGACGACAAACAGAAATTCCGCCCAGTTACCAACCTACAAAAGAAATTACAATAAATCATAGTGGGCTTAGTTTAAATACCACACTGATGATTCAAAAAACAAAAAAGTAATAAATGTGGTGAAAGACTTCAAAAATCGGGTACGCTTTTTCAGGGACAGCCACAGTAGGGAGTAGGGAGCCATAGTAGGGACAGCCACAGCCTCTGTCTCACAAACGCCTTGTTTGTGAGATAGAGGATGTTCAGCACTAAGATACGAAAATGACGTAGCTAAACATCGCGCAGCGGCTGTGTTTGCTGGCTTCAAATCTTTCTGGAGCCACCACCGGTTACACACCTGTAACCGAAGTCGGTTTTGAGCGGCGCTGTAGCCAACTCCCAGCGCCTGTGGTACTCGAGAGCACGGGTAATCTGCTGTGGCTGTGGTCCCGCGACCTTCTTGAGTAAGCCTTAAGCCGTAAGCCTTATAACTTCCGATGAAGACATAAATAACGTCTTGACAGTATAATCTCTCTTTAAAGCAACCACTCCTGCTCGGATTGATAAACGTACTGCCGTGCCACTCCTCCGTGAAAGCCGCGCGCGAGACTAAATTTAGCTGCGATTGCGTCGTGCCAAGCGCGACAACGGCAAAAACTGCGTACCTGACACATGCATGATTGAGTAATGGCTTCTTTTCTCTACGAAACTATACTGAAGCACAGTATACGGTTGCAAAGATGTAATCGATATTAGTTTTACATGGTTTCGTTACATACCACCCCCCCCCCCACTGCCCGAAATGTAAGGTGTTTAAAGTAAGTAAGTAAAAAAAAATACATTAAATAATTTTAATTTCAGAAACAAATGTCCCACCGGGAGAGAGCAGCGCTATCACGTACCAGCTACGAGTGGCTTAGATCCAGAAAGGTAAGTTGCCCTTTCTATATATTTTACTTTTTTATCCCCATCCAGTCCACCCTATAGCCGTTTATTAATTTAATCAAGGATACTTTGATAATAATTATCGGTTTAAATGAATTATTTGAGAACTGGGGAATTGGAGCCTACTAAGGGAAAATGTTGATAAAAACACATTTGTTTACTCTGTATAATTTTAATTAGGAACTTAAACCTCGTTTATTTGGCTATATTTTCATCATAGTTTAAATCAACTACAACCATTAATTTTGATACAAAAAAGTTTTTTTTAACAGTCAATCGCTCCCTATATGTATGCTACGCTGCCCTATACATGTGGTTAATGAGAGCCCATCTAACGCTCATACGAGAAATGGGAGCCATAATTTTTACTTTTTCCCAAAAATAAAGCTAAACATATTTAAAAAGCAAATCTTAGTCAATACAAAGAACTATTGGTAACACCGATTAAAAAACAACTATTCAAACAAAATGGTATTCGACTTTCAATCACAATTTAACGAATGGCACATGAAAGAAGAAGAATCTAGGTATGTAACAAGCCTCATGAGTTGGGCTACAGTTCTTAGTATCTTGAATAATCTGTAAAATTATTTCAAAAACATGGATTAGGTACACTAGTTACGTAGTTGAGGGTAGCTCTTGGACGCCTTTGACACATCTCTAAAATTTTATAAATCCAGGACTGCGAACGAATTCAAGTAAGTCGTTTTTATCAACAGATCCGCGCATTCGTCAGTTCCGTGGATGGAGTCAGCTTCGAAGCTGGCGCCAAGTCATTGGCGCAGGCTTCAGGTCTCGGAAGACTCTCTCCAAACATGCTAATGATGGGCTACAAACAGGACTGGTCCAGTTGCCACTGGGAAGACCTCAACGCTTATTTTAATGTTCTACAGTAAGTTTTTACCGATCAGGTTGAGTCAGGTAGACCTACGAGCAGTGCTAGAATTACAAGAATGGACTTCCTTCTTCGCATAAAGGCTGGTTTCAACGGATCCAGTAACTGCTTGTAGTGCTGCTGGAATCGTGGAGCTGGTTCATTACTGAATTCGTTTAATCACTATTTTTCCAGTCCTACTAGCATGCCGTCTATTTTTCGGTCCAGTGCTATTGAATTCAGGCACTGGAATCGATCAAATTATCCTTAAAGCAAGATTAGTCCAAATTATCCCTACAGAATACAATCAGATACGATTGCTTCTGAGATAGATGCCTGTTTAGCATGCACTTCTAGACCCCAGTAATATTGCTCGCTGGAGTTATTCATCAGACTAGTCTGAACTTACTATTCATAAACGGACTCGAAACCAAGACCGTGCAAGAGGATGGGTCGTAGAGTAGTCGAACAATAAAAAACTGTATAATATGTATAATGATGTGCATGAAATCGGAGACTATCCGGTTGTTTGACATCCGTTAACATCCGTTGTTTGACATCCGGTAACAGCCGTTAAACGCATTCTTTGTGGAAACCTTGAAGGGCATCATAAAGTCCGGTGACCAAAACTGACTAGATTCTGGAAGTAAAAAACCGTAAAGCCTAGAATAGGATAGAATAGAATAGGGTAGAATAGAAAAAGATTCTTGACGAAATCAAGACTCAAAAAGAGTTGTAGCACTTAATTCTTCGTGCCATTAGTACGAGCAAATTGTGACAAATAAACTGTATTTATTTCTTATATCATCTTTGTCTTCTTGCAGCAATGCCTTCGATAATCGCTTATCAGTGATCATTCTGCGTCTCAGCGGAGGCCTTGACTACTCAACTGTTCTATCAGGCAATGGTATGACGAATAATGGTTTGACTTCTGGTGCTGCCAGCAGTGGAGAACTTACCCTGATCAGACCTCACCAGATGATGCACGCGGACTCCAACCTGGATATAGTACATATCGCACATTCGGAAAGCAATAATGGAAATTCATGTAAATTCTTTTTTCTTTCTTTATTTTCTCTTCATACAAATCAGATATCTCCGTAGCTAGAACGTCCTAAATCCTACATGCTTGTGGGAGGGGGCGAAGGCAGGAGGCAGGAGAAATCGCATCGATCCTGGTTGCCTAATTCTATATTACATAAAATACGAGGCATATCCAGAGAGTACTGGCCTCTAACGCTCAAATGGATCTTTTTCAACATGTTAACACTGCGTTCATTAATACCGCACTTCCAAACGCACACATGCGTCCATTCTCTCTCATCTCAAAGCATCTGTCCAATACCCACCTCTAAGTGATAGGTACAAACCATTTCTTACTTCACGAAAAACCATGCTGCAATGAGAATCTTCGACGAGAGTAGCAGACAAACGTCACGAAGTAGTCATATCCTGTCAGGGATCTCTTCTATTTATTTTTTTAAAATTTTATTTATTCAAGAAAATATATATGAACTATTTTCTGCGTCAAGCCTGCGTCAAGCCTGTGTCAAGCCAGGCAGCGCCTGTTCCAATGAAAACACCAATTTTATCTAATATCAATTTAAAATATTATTTAATTAAAAAAGTTTCATTGTTTAAAAAAAAACAATCAAATCATTTATTAAAAAATCAAAATAATCATTAAATAATAAAAGTAGTCGAAATTAATTATTAAAAATAAATCCAAATACAAAATAATATGTAATAAAAATAAAAATCTGAATTCACTGTTGTATATATATAGGTAATTTATATTGTGAGAGAGCTATTATAAATGTTAATTTTATATTTGTAAGTATATTTTGACAATTTTTGATGTTTTTTTTTTATTTCATATATTTCAAATTTCTTGCTTATTACCTTATGATAGTTTATAATATTTTTTTATGACATTTGGTTTTGAATTTTACGTAGGTTATTAGGATAATATTGTTAAGTACGAGGATGTTTTAAAAAAAAATCTTAAATTGAGAACGATTAAAATAAATTGCCTACCTTAGATCAGGCGGCAGTCTAGTTAGGTCTTGACTATTGAAAATTATAATAATTGCAAATTGAAATTGAATAAATAAATTTGATTTTGAAATTTGAATTGTTATTTTTTTAATAACAAACTTTGACAGTCTTGAAATATGGAAGTGTTTCCTAAAATATTAAATAATCTCCCAAAATAATAGAAATGGTGTGGTCCAAATGATGTAGTTCCTCTGGGCACTATATAATGTGGCACCTGCTACGTTTTTAGTCTTAGCAGGGTCCAAAGTCTCTGCTTACGCGCGATTGAAATTAAAGCAATTTTTAAACAATATAGGTACCTAATATCTAGTATTTTCCCTTCAACTAGTGAATTTCTCACTTCATCGCATTTATGACATTTCGCAGTGACACCCAACCACATTAAGACGTTCACAATGGGAGAAACCCAGCACAAAAGCAAGAAACGCGGCCTGCGCGACCAGATCATGAGCAACACCGCAGTCGGGCTGGAGATGTCCAAAGAAGTGCTGAAGAGTATAGCCGTCTTCCGCAACAAGCAGACTGGCGGCACTGTGGACGTCTGGTGGCTGTACGACGACGGCGGGCTAACCATCCTCGTTCCTTACATCCTGTCCAACAGGACGCACTGGTCCAACTGCAAGCTGAGGATATTCGCGCTGACGAATAGAAGACACGAGATGGAGCTGGAGGAGAGGAAGTAAGTTAATCTTCAATCTTTTACTCGACGGTTCGTCTTCAGAGGTTGGAGCATCCTCTCCTTGGAACTTTGAATTTTATAGCGAATATAATCTCCCATCAATATGTACACATCATTTGCATACTTTTTAGGAAATTATAAATTATACTGCAAATAATAACTTATTGCTTGACAAAGCTCCAGACTAAGGAACGGAGGTTTCGATATGTATGGGTGCGAATTCTATAACTCCATTCTAACGCGGGCTGCCTCCCCGAATGTACCACAACAACTGAAAAGTGACGGTACAAAAACGATTCGTTCAGAACGGCTGATTAAATAACAGAAATAATTAGAATGCCATCTATTAGTCTATTTGAATATAAAAGTACGTAATTATTTCGTACAGGTATCCAGGGTATACATACCTACAGGTATCCAGGGTAGGTATACATACCAAATTATTAAAATAATAAGAGCTATGATTTAAAACTTTGTTTGTTATTATTATATTTTTATTTTATTTTGAGATAGGATACCGTAACAGCGTATCTAACTGCGTGTCTAAAACGCTATCAATTGGATTACTGAACATAAGAGAAGAATAATAACTATTTGAAACTATGAGCGCCATCTACACGTTGCGCTTCGTAGTAAAATCCTAGCTGGCAAAACGTAGTATGGCATTAAGCAATCTAATACCCTATTAATCAAATAGGGTATAATAATACCTAGATTTTTGCCTATTACATTCTCTGATTTTCTAACCTTTTTCTCGCCGTTTAAGTAATAATGTAGGTAGGTAATAAAATTAAAATATACAAAAGTCTACCCGTGATCGTGAAACTGCCATTAGCTGTATCAAACTAATATTAACTTTTTAATATCGCTATACAAATAAATATTCAAAAATATGTATTTTTCTTTCTAGCATGGCAAATCTTCTATCCAAGTTCCGCATTGACTATTCTTCACTGGTCATGGTGCAGGACATTACGGACAAGCCTAAAGAGACAACCATTCAGTTCTTCAATACCATTATCGAAGGCTTTAGAGAGGCTAATGCTAATAATACCCGTAAGTTCTGCTTTCATTTCAATCGGTCGTCGGTATACTGGAAAAGGTGATCGAGTCCAATTTTTGGTAAAACGACCTAATGTGACCAAACACCTTTAAACCCTATTTTGGACAAGAGAAAATGCTAAAGTCCTGAAAATCAACTTTATCTATTTTAACAACAAAAAAACCAAGTCCAAAAAAACGAATTTCCCATGTACATTGTACACTTATGATTATTGTGGCAAAAGTGACCAAGTACGGACTTGATCATGTTTGCCGGAACTGTATGACATGATGCATGGACATAGAAGTATTTTTCTTGGACTTGTAAGTTGTAATTGTGTCGTTAATGTTGCATTCAGAAAATCAACATAGAAGACATAGAATACTCGAAAGAAGACCGACGTTTTAGCTTATGCTAACTTTTGTAATAAAAATTGTAAGCGAACTCTTAACTACCTTTTTCTTTGATAAAATGACGCTCATAAAACTAAATTGCCCTAAAATATGATCCTCAAAAAAAAACAATCAAATAGAGTGAGACGTTTTGAATTTACATAAAACTAAAGTAAAGAGTAAGATAAATCTATAAGAAAAAATATAAAAAAGTCAATAAGTAATATTTAATTTATGGTAAGAAATATAAAAATTAATATAAAATAAAGTACAATTCATTGTCAAAACAATATATATATATATATAGATATATATATATATATATATATATATATATATATATATATATATATATATATATATATATATATATATATATATATATATATATATATATATATATATATATATATATATATATATATATATATATATATATATATATATATATATATATATATATATATATATATATATATATATATATATATATATATATATATATATATATATATATATATATATATATATATATATATATATATATATATATATATATATATATATATATATATATATATATATATATATATATATATATATATATATATATATATATATATATATATATATATATATATATATATATATATATATATATATATATATATATATATATATATATATATATATATATATATATATATATATATATATATATAAACTTACATTGCACCGTCGAAAGTCGTGCACGTCCGTAAGTATATCTCATTCAAACATAAGCATTTCCCAATACAAGCTGGGATTTCCTTCGCTACTTTTTAAGTATCTTTTACTAATTTTATTTTAAATAAAAACATCATCCTATAAACGGATTTCTTTACAAACATTATCAAATATAACTATATATATATATATATATATATATATATATATATATATATATATATATATATATATATATATATATATATATATATATATATATATATATATATATATATATATATATATATATATATATATATATATATATATCAACAAAATGAATTGGTAATTAGTTGAATGTTAAAATATGATCAACATACATACTATTTAAAAATATATTAATAATTTATGCACCTAAGTTTTATTACAACTATAATTTCTAACATTTGCTGTATGGTTAGTCTGTCATGACTCGAGAACCATTCATTTATTTTATTTATGAATACCATAAATGTCAAATTCATTTTTATTTCCATATTGATCAGATTGTAAAATCTCGGCGTAATGAAAGAGTAATGTCTTTGTCCAAATGATGTTTTAATCCTGGGTATTATTAAGCTATTTTCTAAAACTTGTCTTGTTGGTATTCGGTTCTGAAATATTCCTAAATTTGAATTATTGTCCAAAAATAGCTTTAAGAGGGAAGTTTAAAAAAAAAGTTGCCTACAATCAAGGACTATAGTTCCACTGCTATTATTTCAGAATGCTGTTAATTTGACTTGATTTATTTGCCAGTATACAGATGAGGTATTTAATTTAAAAATAGAAACGAAACTTTCTGTATTTTGATATATTTCGTATCTATTATTTACAGAATGCCAAATAACAGAAACCGAACTAGCAACTCTGCAAGAAAAGACCTACAGGCAGCTGCGCCTACGAGAGCTCCTGTTACATAACTCCTCAGAAGCGAATTTGATCGTCATGTCTCTGCCTATGCCCAGAAAAGTAAGCAGCGTAATCTACGAAAACAGCGTAATCTCAGCGTAATCTACGAAAACAGTTTCGGAAAGAAGGAGGGCAAAACTGTATAGGACGCGTTCCGACCACCAATAACGGCAGTGTTTGGAAAAATTTACTTGACTAACGATTGACGACTGAATACCTTAATCGCAATTGACGACTAACGATTGATTAGTTTCAATCGTTAGTCACGATTGTCGATTAAACGTTTGCGATCGATATTCTCGACAGCGGTCATCTTCAGTTTTGCGTTTTTTCGTCGGTCGGTACGGTCGGTGCGGCTGGTGCGTCCGGTGCCGGTGCGGCCGGTGCGACGCGACGCGCAAACGCGACCGGCGACCGCGACTAGTCGGGTCGCCGGTCGCGTTTTTGTAAACGTTGTTGAAAATAGTCGCGTGATTGATTAGTCGATTCGAAATATTCAATCGATTGACCCAACACTGAATAACGACCATAAGATATGGCGTTAGCTATTGTCATTATTTACTAATGCTTGCAAACTCAAATCATTGTGGCAGAAAAAAGTTACATCCAAAAGAACAACCTGTGTAGTTAAAGTATACCTACGAGATCCAAACTTGACGTTTCCAGAAAAATAATCTGGAAGTTTATTCTCAACGGTTTCATATTATGTATTTTTGGTCGCTGAACCCGACTTTTAACTTTACCACCTCGTCAGATGGGAGCTAACCTCAGGAATCACGAAAAAGCGCAAAATGTTTGCACTTATTTTAGTTTTTCGCTTATAAATCACGAGCAATGCATATTTTATGAAATCGGAGACTATCGCGGTTGTTTGACATTATAAATAAGATAGAAAACGAATTTACCGCCTACCCAGTCTGCCCTAGACAACGGCTGCTGCAACGTCGCCGAAACGCCGGGTGCTACAAAATTTACGCGGTAAATTCGGTTTTTATCTTATTTATAATACATATTTTGATAATGACGATTTTATACAAAATTAAAGTGGGCAAAATTTCCTACAACTTAGAAACATAGACCTAATTCCTACGATGTTCCAAACCGCTGCTAGAGCGCGCTCAAAAATGGCCACTTTTTGTCACTTTTGTTTGGAACATCGTAGAAATAACGTCAATTTACTTATTGTGTAAATTGTATAACATTTTGTCTAGTTTTGAATAAAAATTCATCGTTCGTGAGTCATAAGCGAAAAACTAAAAAAAAGGTTAATAGTTTGCGGTTTTTCGCGATTCCTGAAGTTAGCTCACCTCTTCTGGAGAGGTGGTAAAGTTGAAAATCGGATTCACCGACCAAAAATACATATAAAACCGATGAGAACACTTTCCCGAGATAAACAATATGTGAAAAATCGTCGCTTGACACTGGCCGGGCATGCAAAGACACGCCAATATACCTATTTTGTGGAAAGGAACCGCCAAAGTAACAATTGTAATGCTTTATGACAGCATTATGAGTATTAATATATGACGATTAGTTTGTTATTTTGACACTAACACGTAATACCGATGTTTTATTGCAATAAAATATTTTTAAAGATACAATGACATAGGTTTTTGTTTTAGCTGTAACTTTTTTCTCACAATGATTTGAGACTGAAACAAATGACAGTGATAACGCTAACTGGAAGCGACAGTGGTTATCTTTAAAAAACTAGTTTTAAGATGCCTAAACCAACTTTTAGTTTTGCGTTCTAACTTCATTATATATTTATTTATTTATTTTCAGGAAAACAACAGCTAATTATAATTTAACAAAGCCGGAGTAACATAACAGAGAGCCAATTAAACGTTTAAAAACGGTTTTCACGTTTAAATAACGTTGTAGAAACATATGTGATCTTTCAATTAAAGCTATCGATTAAAAATGCATCAAAAATTATTCAACAATTAATGCTAAAAAATTCACTGTTCAGCCGCTGCCTAGCTGAGTTAACACTCGTACAGAATAGATCAAAGTCAAAGCGTTTAATCATGTCATTGAAATTGTCACTTTTTCGCCACAGAAATGTTGTCATTTTTAATTCAAATCGTTACTTTTTAATAGATAAAACACTCACCTTCTTGCTTTAATTGATTAAAAAAATGTAAACAATAATGTTGATAGATAATTTTATGAAAACCTGAAAAAATCGGGAAATGACCCAGTGTTGCAATTAATCTTTGGCTTCATAATCATCTCGGTGAGGTGATTGTATCATGATTAATTTAATGCAACATTGGGTTGTGTTTCAAATTGCATAAATAACTCAGTGTTGCCTTTCACATTTAGCATTTTTTAATGCGATAGATAGTAGTAGGTAGGTTGTGTTTGATATTGCACAAATAAAAATGTTTTTTTTTAAGTTGATATTGATATGATAAAGTCGTTTCCATTAAACCAGTATTTTCTTATACAAACCTAAATCAACATTGTTATCATGATAAGGTGGAAAAAAATAGTTTTTTACGAAATTCATTGTTGCTTGGATACTCGTACTACTATACATTTCTGCTATATATTTCTTACTATACATTTCTGTATACTTAACTAAAAATCGACTTTTAGGCAGATCTCACTGTTGCTTTCAGCTGGCAATATGTCCGGTCGTTATTGGTGGTGGGGGCCGTTTTGTCGCATCCTGCTTTAATACGTTGTCTTTGTCTTTCAGGGCACAGTATCTGCTCCTCTATACATGGCCTGGCTCGAGATACTAAGCAGAGACATGCCGCCGCTTCTCTTCGTCCGTGGAAATCAAACATCAGTATTGACCTTCTACTCCTAGTCCATATTATATCCATAGTATTCTTAAACTTAAGTTTTTAACCATCGACAAAACACGCTAGGCGTAAGCAAAAAGAGATTGGCTCTCTATGTATTGGAAATTTTTAAAAGTATTATTTTTACTATTCTGTTTTTCTTAAAATAAGATATGTCGATTAATTTGTGACTATGACCTATTTATTTATTAGACACCTACGAAGATTAAAGTTATGATTATTTAAAAAACGTTTAGTTTTTTTTTTAAATCGTAAATGACGAGTATGTCCGTCCGCTCGCACCCTGATGTTCAGAAACTATACGTTTTGGGAGAAACATGGTTAGTGTGCGCGGGCACCGTGCTTCATAGTCGCCGCGACAAGTAGGGAGAGCATGCGACTCCCCTAGCCTGTCGTTGCGACGTGGTTGCGACTTTGCACATCGACGCGTTGATCAAAGTGTGCGGAGCTTTGATCAAAATATATAAAAATTGTCGGCCGTAGCCTGTCGTTGCGTTTGTCGCAGAGCTGTCGCCGTCGCAAATCGTATAGTCTGCGCTGGCAAAGTGAGCGCTGGACGGCGGCGTCGCGTGGTTGCCGAGTTTAGCCGATTTGAGATATCTACTGCATACTCGTCAGTTTGACGAACGTTTAATTTATGCGTAACTTTTATATATGTAATTGTATGGCACCTGCGCTAAAAATCTTAGTAGCTTGATAATTAACGTTAATTTGTAGGTTTTGTAATTAAATTATACATTTCATACCAAAGAAAACTAACTTTTCTAAACAATAGTTCCTGATTAAGTCATTGTAAGTATAGGTGCCTTATTGATCTCAAGGAACGTGTTGCCAGGTGCAACACAGGGTGCAACACAGGTGCAACACAGGGTTGCCAGGTGGTCCAGATAAAAAAAAACCAAAGGACATTTTCTATCAAAGGGTCCCTCCTTTGATTATTTGGTAAAATTTGGAAAAACCAAAGGGCACCTTTTGGTTTTTCGAAAAATTTTGATTTGGTCAGATCAAACTGGGAAAATTACATGACGGGAATTGCCGAGGGTGAAGACAATGAAACACAGTAAACATTAACACCTATATTTATTATTGATAATTACAGCTTTGAGATGCAAACTTCAAATTACAACGGATGCATAATTCTGCTTTCACCATATCGATACTCAGTTTGTTTCGAGCGTCAGACCACAGATGATTAATGTGGCTAAAAACTCTTTCCACGTAGGCATTGCTGTATGGAACCGCCATTATCCTTTTGATATTTTTTTAATATTTGGCGTTTCTTCTCCGTTCAAAAACGTTTTCCACGAAAACGAACACGTGGAAGAAGAAGCTTGACCTTGTAGTTGTCGTAGGGTTTTATTTAGTATACGGATCTCTTCGTATAAACTATATTTATCAATGTCTTCTTCAATCGCGCCGGCTGGCAATATGTAACATATGTACCTATAGCTCAATCGTGTGATATGAATGGACTTTCGCAAATACCGAACCACCCATACTTCAGTATTTTCGTCATACCGAACACCGAACACGGGACTGAAATACCGAACAGTTCGGTAAAAAACCGAATACCTCTGAGGCCTGGCTATACACCGTAAGTTTTTTATTGGTGATTTATTTGTAGTTGGTGAATCAGTACGGAAAAATATACAACTTTTGATTTAAAAAGTAAATAAAAAATAAAATAAAAAAAACGAACAAAATTCGAAAATTTCAACAATTTGACTGATCAAAGTTTGACAAGCGTTGATCGGGCTACACCATCTAACGCAGTGATGTCAAACATACGACCCGCGGACCGCACCTGCGGCCCGCGACCAGAATTTGAGCATGATATATTTACGGGTTTAGATTTTGAGAACTGAATTCTTATTCGGTTTTTCCACTTTTTAACAATCCATTCACCTTTGTATTTGCAGAGGCACCTTTGTATTTGAAGAGGTAATATATAGGAGGTAATAATATATAGGAGGTAATATATAGAAGAGGAATTTTAAAAATAATATTTCAAGAATTTGGATAACTATCCAAATATAAAAATAACATGCAGCACGAATCCTATGTAGTTCATATTATGCGAGCAGATGTTTTCTATTATGAAAATTAATAAAAACAAACATCGCTCAAGGCTGAATGATGAACATCTCCAATATATCCTGAAAATAACTACTACGAATACGACGCCCGACCAGATTATGAAACCGATCAACCAGATTATGAAGAACAAAAGAAATCAAATCTCTGGATCTTCAAAATTCAGAAATTAAGTATATAGATATCGATATTAGAGATAGTTATCTGGTGTAAGGACTAAACATCTATACAACTAAATATATTCAGTAGGTATGCGTATTCAATTTAGTATGCGTATAGTCTAAATCAGTGTGCGTATAGCCATTTTGAGTCTGGCCCGTTAACACTCCCAAAGTTTTGTAAACGGCCCTTTAAAAAATCCAGTTTAACACCTCATCTAGCGGTAGGTAAAATACCGCGAATATTGCTTATTTGCAACTGGTTGGTGGGCTCTGCCGGCCCACCAGCCAACAGGTTGGTGGGTCGGGAAAGTAAAAAGTCATAAGATCCCACTGCGTGACCTTGTTTCTCAACTTGCTTTATTTGCAATCGATCCGTCGATTTAATCCAGTCGAACGTAGTAACTCTACACGCACCGAACTCAAAAGTGACCAACATGCATTCGGTCGACTTTGACAGTAGTGCTGTGCAATATGAGTACTTAAATCGTCATTACGAAAGTAACAGTTGCGGAAACGATTTTATGCCGTACAAAAAATACGCCAAGACGACATATCTCTACGAAAGCTTTGGCTGTTTTGAGGTTATAAAAGCGGCGTCCTTGTTTTGTTGTGATAATTCACAATATTTACTGAAATTACAAAGCAAATACGATGTCGCACGTTCCCGCTCCTACGAATCCATCCAGTTTACTTCCATTGGGTAAGTTTTTAAGCCTTTAAATGAGAAACAACAACATTTTCGAGCTCGACATTTTCTTTTCTTTTATTGGATTGCCATTTTTTTCTATAAAAGGTGTATGGACTAGTAGTATCGCTGTACTACATTCAATGCGATGAAGTCGAAATTAAATACAAGTATTTAATTACTTGGAATTTGCCTGTTGTCTAACCTAAAAAACTTCATATTTTTGGTTTGCCAAATACCAGTTTCATCTCCTTTTAAGGTATTTTTTAGCCTTTACCTGTTTAAAATCGCCTTTCTAGGGTGAAACAATCATTATTCCTTCTAAGAAAAATAAAACCGGTTGTGTTAATTGTGGATTCCGTACCTTAGAAAGGGGTTATTGCTGTGAATCCTTCGCACTCTGACTAGAAAGAATCCATTGATGCTTAGTTTTTACCACTCCTTTTTACTTTCCCAGCCCACCAACCAAGAGAAGGGAGTCTGTGTGTGTGTGTGGACTGGGCCACTATACATTATTTAAGATTTCTTGTACCTACTCTTTCCTAGAACTTCTTGTCGTACAGGTATCTAAAATATTTTTAATGTAGTTTATCTATATCCATGGATAGCAATTTAGTTACTTTATATGCTAGTTGATTTTAAATGTAGGTCTGTATCACCATCAGCCGGTAAACGTCCACTGTTAGATATAGAATGCCATGATGAATGGTCTTGATCTACGTACTTCTTGTGACCGTGGCAATGTCATCGGTCGATCTTGTGGGGGGCTGTCCTACAATGTGTCTGCCAGTTCGTGGTCGCTATTCGAGAACCTTTTGTCCCCAACAGTTGTCAGTTCTGTGAGCTAGTCTTGCACGTTGCCATTTCAAGTTGCTAATTTTAAAAGCTATGTCTGTGACCTTGGTTCTTCTGCAGATTTCTTTGTTTCGGATCCTGTCCTGCAGTGAAACCCCAAGCATAGCTCTCTCCATGGCTAGTTGCGTGACTTGGCCACTTGCCAACTACGTCTCAGTAACGTATGTCATCACTGGCAACACACTCTGATTATAGACTTTTGTCTTGAGGCTCTGCGGAATTTGTGACGAGAAGACATTGCGTAGTATTCCAAACGCTGCCCATCCGAGTTGAATTCGTTGGCAGACCCAGTGGCGGATTTGCCCTAAGGCCCAGTAGGCCCGGGCCTAGGGCGGCCAATCTTGGCAAAAAAATCACTCATGACAACAAGAAATAACTAAATTATTTTACAATAAATTTAATTTTATTACTAACTTGACGAAACTCGCGCGTTAGAAGTCGAAGAAAAAGCCAAGGCATTGCAAATGGTTTATTTTAATGACTTAGAAGACAATTTTTCAGAAGAATGCCTCCATTTTCGCGCTCACTGCAGAATAAAAAATGAAGATCTGAACAGTGCTGTCAGTGCTGTCAGTTTGTTGAAATGGTTACGAACTGAAGGTCTTCAAGCCATTTACCCAAACGTAGATATTGCTCTACGTATGTATGTGTACTCCCGCCAGTAACTGTTCTGGAGAACGATCGTTTTCTTATTTGAGTTAAAAATTATTTACGCACAACAATGACGAAGCAAAGGTTAAACGATCTTGCTTTGCTTAACATAGAAGCTATTTTTTTAAGGAAATTGGATTGCGAAGATTTAATTAATGATTTTGCTGCGCTTAAGTGCAGACGAGTTTTGTAACACATTGTAAAACACTTATTAAATCTTGTTTGAGAATAACCTTTACTTATTTAAATAAATAAAACAAACACAGTTTGAAATGTTTTATTTAAATGTGCAATTATCCCTGAATCCTCGAAAAAATACAAACTGGCAGCTATTATACTTAACTGATGTTGAATCGATTCCGATAAAAGTTGGCAAAAAAATATATTCATTATGTAGTCTGTTATATGATGGGTGCTGAGAAAGGGGCGGTTGGTACCTGATACATGGCATGGGGCCTAGGGCGGCCAAGACTGCAAATCCGCCACTGGGCAGATCTCCTCGTCGAAGTTGAGTCTACTTAGCTTGATCGTCTGACCCAAATAAACATACTTGTCAACAGCTTCAATAATATGGTTCCCAATTCGTAGTACCAGTATGGGTGCAACACGGGAGGTCTGTTTAAAAAACGAAAATAAAAACTACTTTCTTCTGTTTTCCAATGGCAGAGCTCGTCGATAAATGCATCGGGTCCCGTATCCACATAATAATGAAGAATGATAAAGAAATGGTGGGCACTCTGCTCGGATTTGACGATTTCGTGAATATGTTGCTTGAAGACGTGACGGAATATGAAACTACACTGCAGGGGAGGAGAATCACAAAACTCGATCAGATTCTGTTGAATGGAAATAATATAACGATGGTACGTACTTGAATAATTTGTTCGCTTCATACATAGAGATCCAGCAAAATTTGTTTTATTTTTCTGATGGTGCCATGTCTGCTATGGAACATTGGCTATCACATTGGCTATTACAACTTTATTGACCACCGCTCCAAAAAAAGATGTGCTAATAGATTTCAGGAACCATGATGTTCATCTTTGTCTTAGACCTCTCCCGAGAGCCCGGGCAGGACTCTGGCCTTAAGGCTAGTTTCCCCTAGGAGTAAACCTTCTGGCGCTCCTGGACGGTCTGCGCACCGTGCGGCTTAAGCCAATCGATTGTGCATTCTGACTAACAGTCGGGGGAGTCTGGAAGCAGTACTGTTTCCTATAGAGCGGGGGTGGTTGCGGACCTTACGGCGAGTGCTCTTGAAACGACCATTGGTTACCCGTTCCTGGCTGAAGAACCGGGCAAAGGACGCCGTGGTCCGCGATAGATTCGGTTTTCATTGTTTCACCGCTTCGTAAGGGAGAGGACCGCGCAAGCGAACTCGAACTCGTAACCAGTCGAGAGACCAGAGTAATCTGGTCGCAATTAGAAGTAAGGGCGTGAGTGTAAGCCCGCTGGGTAACATTCCTGGTTATCTCGCGGATAAGGCGTTGGCCTCTTACGGGCATGTGGCGGAGCTTGACGGTGGACTGTTTTGTCCAAGTCTTCTGCGTTCACTTCACGGGAGATGAACGACCAATCGTTAAAACTTCCTGAGGTGACGGGTTCGCCCGTTGTAGTTGGCAACTCTATTTGTCCTAGACCTCTTTTTTTGGCTATTTTATTGTTATTAGTATTATGTATTCTGGACTGGAAGTTTTGCTGATACGTTCAGATCAGATCTTATAAAGCTAGTCATAAACAATATTAACAAGTTTTTAAGTACAAATCGAGTCCGTTTTTAAATGTATTGATTGGTAGTTTATTTCACATATCCACCACTTTATTTTGCAATACATTCTTAAGAGCATTATATTTTATTTTGCACGGCTGAGTTTTTGCTGTGACCTCAAAGATTTGTGTTGATGTTGAATTTGTAACTATTCTTTAGCCCAATATTTGTTTGTAGATTTAACCATTAAAATTTATAGGTCATTTTGATTTTTCTTACTTTTCAGTTGGTGCCGGGAGGAGATATGCCAGACTCATAACTTAAAAATTCCACTTCCTAAAAATTGCCTCTGCTTATATATTTTTTGTTTTTCTGTTTGTTAATAAAACAATAATTTAACGGTCGCAATAGTTTTATTCCTCATTTAAAAGACACAAAACCATTCAAATATCAGAGATAATAGATACTGAATAAAGTACGAAACGTACTAAAAAATAAAAGTATTCTTTCTTAAATCTACAAAATAATTTACTTGGTTATCTTTGTTGTTATTCCAATACATTAACTATTTACACAACGAAAAACGAAGAAATATGCCTAACAATAGACTAAATCAGGTCATCAAATTTTACTAATCAAAGCGCTTACAGATTAACAAATCAAAAAAAATAGATTCAACAAGCGTGATATTCTCGAATTAATTTTGAGTACGACTTAAGAAATATCACGGAAAAGTCAGATCTTCAAAGCTTAATAGCCTCATGTTTCATAATCAAGATTATACAGTTTCAATTGAGGTTCACGTTAGCTTAGGTTTTTACATATCGAAGGCTATGTATCTATAAAATAAGGTATGTGTTCGACTTTCAGGAGTAGAAAGTGAGGACTGAAGTGTGGTTTCCTCGGACCAAAAGACAGGGCGGGGCTCCGGGCCCTCCTGTTAACGCTTCTAGCCAGGACATGTACAGGGCGGGCGGAGTCACTTGAGCCCTAAAAAATATAATAGTAACATTACATTACATTCATATCCAATTGGCGAATTCATCGCTCTTAGACGTGTCACAATATACTATAGGTAGTAATTAATATATAAACGCTTTATTTGCTTAAACAAAAAGGCGAGCTCATTGCCTAAAAGCAATATCTTACAGCTAACCTTAACCTAGTGGAATAACATGTTATGCGGTAAAAAAAACTAATAAATTAAATTTTAAACATTTAAATTCAGCAGGAAAACAAAACAATAAATTTAAAAAAAACAAATAAACCTATAATGACGCAGGGGACGCAATAGAAAAAAAAATACGTGTGGCACTCGGGGACTGCCGCGGTAAAGCTATTGCATAGCATTTTTTAACAACTTATGCAATTATAATTAAGTATGTTTTTCTTTTTTCTGAAATCAGATAACTGCGCTCTATCGGAAAACGTTGAAATTATTCCGAATCATTTGCGGCTGCGGAAGCAAAGGATTCGGAATAATTTAAACGTCTTCCGATAGAGCGCCGCGCACGAATTTCATTCAATAAAGCTTAATCAACATAAACCGGATATTATTCTTTTACTATTCGAAAAAAATCGTAGATAAAAAGATAGATAATTAAATTATCTTTAAAATGGTACAGGTTTCATAATAATACGCCAGATAGTATTTGCGTAGTAGTCGTTTTTGTGTTCGGTTAGACCTAATTTCACAAATTAATTACACTATGTAATATAAACAAAATCTAAAATATTCAAAGCTAAGAATATTAGGAAGATGTTCTTGTTTAACATATATTTTTTTCGATTCGTAAGCGGTACTCGTTTAGACGTAATTATCAGTTTAAAATCATTAATATTCGTTAAGAAATTTCTTCATTCGGTCGCCGCGCTGGCGCGGGCCTAGAGGCCCGCGATAAAAGCTATGCAATAGCTTAAAAAATTAAGAAAAGTTTATGAGCGTGGGTTCAAGTGTTCCTTGAGCCTGCGTTTGAAGCAAAACAAACTGGGTGCTATCCTTATACGCGTGGGTAAAGCATTCCAGAGACGGGCTCCACGTAAAGAGAAAGAGTGCGAGAAGAAATCACTACTGTGACTAGGGATCGAGAGCAGTAGGTTGTCTTCAGATCTCAGAGGGCGCCCGTGAGAAGATAGAGGTTTGAACCTACTTATAAGATAGTTCGGAGTGGCCCCCTTCAGGATTCTGAATATACATGCTACTGTTAGTAACAGGTAGTTATTATAATCTTTTTGCATGATTCTATGTTGAGAATCCTACCTATTTTGAAGACAAATAGAAAATCTAGCAGGTTCAGTATCGTAACTGAATAAAATAATGTGAATCGTTAGAATCATCAACTACAACTACAGTCCATTGGACAACCCTTCTGTGCCGGTGACATGCAGGTGGCGCTGATAGCGTTGACCGGTGAAACTAATAGCAGTTTATTTGGCCATCTATAACGAATAGTGTTTTATAAAGGACTGATAGATTATAGAAACCTATTATTTAATCAATGATAACAATAATAACATTCAATTATTAGTGCCATTTATCGCACTTTTATATAGGCTGATTATATATCACAGAAATAATGCGGAGAGATTAGAATGCCATTTATTAAACTATTTGAACACGCCTAATTATTATGAATCGACAGCTGTAAAGCAAATTTAAATTGATATTTATGAAAATCATATCAAAATAAAAGCTATGATTTAAAAATTCGTTTGTTATTATATTATTGTTTTATTTTAATATAGGATACCTTATTAGCATGTTTAGGACGCTATAGATGGCGTTTTAAACAATAGACTGGGTTACTGAACATAAGAGAATTATATTTAATGTTTGAAACAAATTCTAGATGTTGAATACCTAACTGCCAAAGCATAGAGCGGTTTCCTTATTGTCATTGAAATATCTTTGTTAGACCTACCTCCTCGGCATTGGCAATGTCATGACGAGCAGCTCTGCTCCCCAGGAGTGTTCCCTGATGAGCTCGCGCAGACGCAGATGTCTCAGAGAGCGTTCTCTGCCGGCCAACTCATCGGCCGAAGACACCTCCAAAGCGGTCAGCATTTTTGAGAAATACTCCTGCGTCGCTTCTGATGGCGGTTTCGTAATATCAGGAATAACCTATACATAATACAATAATTTAATGTATCAATAACATACCATAGAGAGCAGTAGAAATACACTAAGTGGTTGGCAGACAGATACAAAAAGATAATATTGATAGAGGATGCACTAAGTTAAAAAAAAACTCTTATAAGCGCGCCTTATTTGAGTAGTTAAGTGTAAAGTAGAAAAGCGGTTCTCAAACTGTGTTCTGCGGAACCTAGAGGATCCGCGAGGACTCTTTAACCTTTCAGAAGCCACTCATTCCACGCAAAATTTTCGAAGCCCTCGAAAATTGGTTTGTAGAAAGTGTGTGCAAGCATACTAATATATAACGGTGGCTTATTCAATAGCAGGCTTCAATCACAGGCTTTTACAGCAATGGAGGGAGAAATAGAGGCGATAATTGAATAAATACGGATATGCGTGGCCACCCAGGGGTTAAGGGTTCCGCAAATTTACTCTCGACAACTTGTTGAGCAGAATTAAATTGCAATAACAACTGATGTATCAGACTATTATTGTCCACTTAATTCTTTACTAGATTTGAATTGATTTGGCTCTTGTGTTTCATGTCTTGTTACTTCAAAGTAACCTAATTTCGATATAAAATTAGTCGATTAAGTAAACTTCTTTCAATAAGTGGTTATTTTTTTAAATTGGCTGCGGCGCTGTAAATGGAAGCTCTTCCTGCCCCCTCAAACCACCCGGCAAAGGGTTCCGCCAAACGTAAGCAACTTACTAATATTTCCGTATCTGAAAAAGTTTGGGAACCACTGATGTAGTAGATGCTAGGGGAAATGCAAAATTTGAATTAAATGAATCAAAGAATTTTAGTGCATTTTCACCCACTTTGGTGAGTTATGTTTCTGAAGCGTAAGATGAGAGTATTCTGATGAGTGTCTTGGATAGCAAACGGGATTTCAGTTGAGACTGGACTCCGAAGTAACTTTTATCTCTTCATTGGCCATTGTCGCTGGTTATTATTTAGTCGGTTTATGTGAATTTCTTAACAAATTCAAAAGTATAGGGACTAACAAGAAACGGTGGAGCTGGGTTCACTCTTTCATATACAGTAAAATCCGCTTAATACGATTCTCAAGGGGCTGGGCGCAAAAATCGTCTTAAGCGGGAAATCGTCTTAAGCGGGAAGAGTAAAAAACGCAGTGTAGACACTTTAGAATCTGTTTATTCTATTGCTTACAAGTCATTTACCTACATACATACGTATTGAAAAATATCAACCTTATCAAACGTTACATTTTAAAAAATGAATCTATCTTCTGTTGTTGTAGTTTTTTTGCAGACTCACACAATACAGAGTGTTCGATGGAGTTTAGTTTGATAAGGGCGTCATCACTAGAATCAAGCGAAGAAAAATACCGCCTTAGTTGCACAACAGCTTCTAGTGCTGCACTGGTGGTTGGAACTGGCACTTCTTCATCTTCGTCACTTTCTTTTTCGTTTTCATCTTCTTTAGTGCAGTCGCTGATAATCTCTTCTAATGTACGGGATTCAGCTGTAGCTATGTTGTCGTCTACAGAAGCGTAACCTGGAAACTCTTGAAGGATTTCAGGCTCAGGTTCGGGAAGAATAATCTCCGTTTCATCGTGAGCAAAAAAGCCAGCCTTTTTGAAGCAATTCGCAATGGTTGTAGTCTTAACTGCTTGCCATGATGCTGAGATATAATGTAGAGCATCAAGAATGCTTACTGGTTTCTTGCTCTCAGGGTTTTCCATCTCATTTAGATAACGGAGAACAAGTCGTTTCCTGTATTGCTGTTTGACCGTTTTTATTATGCCCTGGTCCAGAGGCTGCAGCTTGCTAGTTGCTTTAGGTGGAAGGAATTCCAGCTTAATGTTAGAGAGAGTGACATCTTTTGGGTGTGCAGGGCAGTTGTCAACGAAGAGGACGATCTTCCTGCGTTTAATCCCGAAGTTGTCGTCTAAAGTTTTAAGCCATTTTACAAAACGCTGCCCTGTCATCCAGGATTTAGATTGAGCATCGTACTGGCATGGTAGGGACCTTATGTTTTTGAAACAACGTGGATTTTTGGCCTTACCAATTGTTAAGAGCCGTATTTTTTCAGAGCCATCTGCATTGGTACATGCCAGTACAGTCACACGTTCTTTGCTGTTCTTTCCTCCATGGCATTTTTCCTCTTTGAATATTAATGACTTGTCTGGCATCAATTTAAAGAACAACCCAAACTCGTCCGCATTGAATATGTCTCGAGGGGCGTAATCTTTAATCAGAGTTGGTAGGACCGTTTTTTTCCAGGTTTCGGCGTCTTCTTCGTTGACCGATTCCGATTCGCCACAAATTTGTCGGTATATGATACCATTGCGAGACTTAAATCGGTCGATCCATCCGCTCGAACCAGAGAGGTCCTTGATTTCCAAGTTTTGTGCAATTTGATGAGCTTTTTCTGTAAGTATGGGACCACTTACTGGTAGGTTGGAAGCACGAGCTTGGTGCAGCCACTCGACTAGAATTTTCTCCAATTCTTCAAATTTTCCAGTCTTTATTTTCTTCCTCTTCGACCCTCCCTCTCTGGAGTTTTCTTCGATTTCCTTTCGATGTTTTAGGATTGTACGAAACGTAGAAACCGGCAATTTAAGTTCCGCTGCGATCTGAACTTGCGTGAGCACATGACTTTTGTCATCGTAGTGTTTTAAAATCTTAATTTTCTCACTAAGTGAGAGGGGTTGTCTTTTAATCTTGGTCGTCATACTTAATATGTATCTATCTAAAGAAACAAAGACCAAGTGGGAGGCACGCGTTAATTTCCGTAGTTCGCGACGGGTGATGTGCGCAACACAGAACAACAGACAGGACATGCGCGGGCGGCACCCGAATGCGAACTAGGTCACTGGTAAGTGGTAGGATGCGGAAGAGCTCGGGTGGTGCGGGCGGGGAAGCTTTTTGTTGAGGCGGGTCGGAGAGGGGCGGCGGAGCGATATCGAGCGACGCAAGACGTCTTAAGCGGGATTGGGGTCGTATTAAGTGGGAAAAATTGTTCGGTAGAATTATTAGAATTATGGGACCGGCATTAAAGATCGTATTATGCGGGAAATCGTATTAACCGGGATCGTATTAAGCGGATTTTACTGTATTTAGTTTCGTTTTAATATTTAGTTTTTTCATACTCATACATCTGTTTAATGCTAAAAAGGCTTCCTTAACCCTTCAGGCCTCGGCCCTTCAGGCGATTAACAAGTTGATGTCCCAAAAATTTTTTGTAAAAATTAGTAAAAAAAATTAATTATGACACTTTATTTTATCTATTTATTTAAGAATTAATTACTATACAACATAGATTTGCTTACAAAAATAACAGGAACCAAATGGCAAAACCTTAACCTTTTGCTTATTTGATTCTGTCACCCAACTGGGACTAGGCCATTCTAGGGTGGACAGGACTCTAATATTACAATCAAGTTTGCTTGATTGCTTACAGATGTACAAGTTTTAGTAAAAAGCTAATAACACTAAACCCTAAAATTTGGTCTTCAAAAAAATAAAATAATAAGCAAAAATAATAATAATACTAAAAAATATTAAAAGATAACTTAAGAGATTAAAATATTAAGAGACACTGTCTCACCAAAACATTAATTACTGCCAAACCACTAATTATGGGTACAGTGGTACCCATAATTAAAATAAAACATATTAACATCATAAAATAAAACAAATTGAATTAAAATAAAATTAAAACGGGGCCGTCACTCTCAATCGTGTTGTGGCCGATATCGACCAATTGGGGCTCTAGGGGTTAAGGGCTTGTCGAGAGCATGCGATGATAATGATATCAGTATACGCCAGTAGCTGTAACGATTTATTGACGATGGTGCTGGTAGTATGATTACCAGAATTACCTTAAACTAGCGTATTACATTACCTTTAAATCTGAGTAATCGATGCGAAATTTGGATAGCAACGATGCCATGCTTCTCTGCTCGAATTCTAGCTCGGTGCGTTTGTTTGCAAGTGTGAACACCCTCAGTCGGCAAGATGACCACATACGGCGGAGCGACACCAAGTAAGGCAGGAGTAAAGTTAGACCTGGAGATAATATATTACATTACATTCGCATCCAATTGGCGAATTTACCACTCTCGCCCGTGTTACAATATACTATAGGTAGTAATGTACAAGCTACTGTAACAGATAGTTATTACAAGCTTTTTGCATGATACTAGTTTGAGTATCTAACCTATTTTAAAGAAAAATTGAAAATCTAACAATTTCAGTATCATAACTGAATAAAATAATTTAAAATATACAAGGAATTTAAAAATCAGATTATAGAAACAGTTAAAATATTAAAAAAAAAACAATATCTAAAATACAGGAAAAAATATCTAAAAATATATAATTTAAAAATCAATATAATCAATAGGTAGCTACTTTAATATAAGCGTTTTTTCAATTACTGTTAGCTGCTTTATGTAATATGAAAGCAATAAAGTCCGACAATTAATCCATGAATATTTATATAAAACTCATTTAAATGGGTACAATGTTTGAAAAGTCATGGCCTTTGAATTCGGTTACATTATAAAAAGGGTGGCGTATCAGCATCTTAATGTTTTTGGAATTTTACATTCTCCAGCTGTTTAATATTGTAGCGAGTAGATTATAGAATTTAATCTAAGGTATAAGTAGCTTTTCTGTACTTTTACTAGTCGTTTAGTAGCAGGTGCAGTAACTCCCTTTTATTCGTACCCCTAATAAGACTGGTAAAAGTACTGTGGTGTCTTGGACAGATTACACTGGGCCCGAAATGTGGGACAGTTTAGACTGGGCCAGAAAAGTGTTAAATAATGTACAATGAGTCATGTCAGAACCGAAAGGAATAAAATGTGCTCTCTCTCGACAAGGCGTGATTAATTATTCAGATCCACTTATACACGGCGTATAAGGCGATACATAACAAGTACAGAAAAGCTATTGCGATACAACACGGCACCGAGATCGCAATGCAAAGAGACACCAAAACAGCATGGCACTAGTCAGACTGAACTAATACAAAACCGATGCTACAAAGTGTCTGTTATTTACCAAGCAAGATCTTGAAATGATTTCAGTGTTTTGAAATCATAGCGGTTCAACTATCAACTATGCCTTAATAATACCCTCCATCCTCACTGTTTCTTAGCCCCGAGCCTTCGGCAGAAAGTTGCTAGGTTTGCCAGCAAACTAGTGAAGGTTGTCCATGCCTGACCTTTACGGTAAATCAGTTGGAAAACTTGTGTTTTCTCAATAGAAAAAAAAACAATATTTTATTTTTGACCATAAGTAATGTGTAAAGTGTATTTTTGGGCAATGTCATAGACTATATTATTATGTAGTATCTTAGTCTAAATAATTACAATCGTCGATTTTCATCTGTAATAATCTTAATTTTAATCGCTAATCATTTCATCAATAATACAAACGGAGCTACCGTGGAGCTCACAGACCGGAGCCATAGTAAAATAAGAACAGTATAGCATCTCCATAGTACGCACCGATTTCCCACTCATACAAGTGCCCGATGTCCGTACGCTACCACTACATAGATTGTCGGGCGCCTCGGTGCTAGCCACTCAGGGCTGTCGCACGATAGCTAAGTATACAAAAGTGGAATGTTTTCTGTACAGTCTGTAATGCAACCTATCAGAAATCACATTTACGAGTATTTACATTTACGTTACGAAATTACATTTACGAGGTAACGTTTATTGTTCAATTGCGAAGGTAAGTTTGTGTCTAGGTAAGTAGGTGCATAGGTATGTAAGTGTGTAAGTAGGTAGGTAGATGCGTTTTTATTAAGTACCTACTTTAACTTACTAAAATGTAGGTATTTTGAACACATGCAACAAGTG
This sequence comes from Micropterix aruncella, assembly GCA_944548615.1. Classification (NCBI taxonomy): domain Eukaryota; kingdom Metazoa; phylum Arthropoda; class Insecta; order Lepidoptera; family Micropterigidae; genus Micropterix; species Micropterix aruncella. The sequence continues at coordinate 17,700,155 of OX155961.1, forward strand.
ATGAATGCTGTCACATAAAGTCAGCACTAACTCATATATTCTGTTACCGGTTTGGGAACCAGAACTACTTTGTCTACCAGTACAAGTTTGGGAACCGAATCTTGATTTATAAACCAAAAATACATAAACGTACATAATAATTTTTCAAGGAATTGCATTTCTATTTTAATGGGATCACAACTTGTCAATTGTGTATTAGTTGTGGCAACCGTGGTGGTTCGGCGAAGCGTAGGTACTTATTTCGAAAACGGGCTCGAGATGTCCTACTGTTATTTTACTATGCCGGAGCCAATCTCATCATAATAAATTATTATTACACTTCTGGAGGATTAACAGTGGACCCCGGACTGCGACCAGCTGTGGTAGATTTAGGACAGCTGTCTTACCGCATGCAGGCTTTCATTTACCTCCCATAACACTTGACAATTTTATAATTTAAAATTATAAATAAATATTCTAATAAATAGCCATGATATTTAATACAGGACTCACCCCCATCATCGTATAGCCACCAGACGTCAATGCATCCAGTATGTTTTCTCTGGAAGATGGTCAGCGGTTCCCTAGTTGAGCTGGAACTTCCTCGTTTTCTCATCCGATTCGTCTTTGTGGATTTCTTTACGGCTTCCCTGGGAATTTGCAATATGGTGAGTGAGCAATTTTTAAAGAACCTTCTAACACTTTCTACGAAACATCAAATAATAATAATAATAATTTATTTTATCAATAATGCATGATACAGACATTGACTTTATAGGGTATCAGATTGCTCAATGTCTGTACGTTTTGGCATTCTTCTGCGCGGGCGACATGCAGGTAGCGTGATTGTCTGGCAAAATTAATAGCAATTTATTTAGCTATCTACAATAACATTGATTTATTTATTATTTATTAGTTTCAAATATTTTTCAAGAGTATTACAGACGAATCCAATTCGCCCTTGAATATTAAAGCTAGAGTGTAAGTCTAAAAATAAATGAATTACATAACTAAATTAATGCTAACACTGAACAAGAAAAAAAAATAACAAAAATATAAAACTAAATAATAGACAGATTATGATAAACATGTGATAGTAGGGAGTTGCCTTTTTAGCTGCCAAAGGGATATACAAAAGATTTCTATTTCTGTGGGTAAGGAATTAAAAAGAGCTATAACCCTTCCCACTGGCCTACAAAAATATTTGTAAGATGGTATGGCACATTAAACAATAAATGCGATCTCCTCGCTGTGTAATTTACCGGTATGTACAATTCAAACTTACATAGTATCTCTGGCAAATAAATAGTTCCTTGAATTAATTTATATGCAAATATAATAAGGGAAATATATCGACGCGTTTCAAAACTGTTGTATCCTACCATTCCTAGCACAAAATCGGACGGAAATAAGTATGGATAAATATTGTATTTTCTGTAATAAATATATCTTAAAAATTTTCTTTGAATACGCTCTGCCATCTGAATGTATTTGTTTTCACTTGTACACCAGATGACCGAGTTATATTCAAGTATGCTACGGACTAAACAATTATGTAGTAGAAACATTACATGAATATTATTAAACTGTTTGCATATGCGAATAACAAAACCGACCATTTTGCTAGCACGATTGCAAATATTTGTAATGTGTGCACGGAAATTCAACTGCGTATCAAATGTAATTCCCAGGTCCCTCACCTCGGTTGACTTTTTTTGACAATGAATGGGAAGTAAGGGACTAATTGATTATAAAAACCCATTATTTAACAATGATAATGATAACAACATTAAATTATTAGTGCCATCTACTGCATTTTTATATAGGCTGATTACATCACAGAAATAACAGGGAAAGATTAGATAAAAAGTAGAAACCAACAAATAACAACAATAATACTTACTCTAAGTCCTCAAATTTGTTTGTGGCGGCTGGATCAGCGGACACCGAAAGTGTTCCACCAGTATTTCCGCTTGAATTGTTGCCCATCGCTGACAAAATATCGGAAACACTGCTTGCTGTGAAAATAGAAAATCAAATCAATATACCTCAGATAAAAAAAACAAGTGGAGTGAGAGGAAATGAGGAAGCGGATAGACTTGCAAGGCACGGATCATCTCCTTCACCGATTGGACCAGAGTCTATATTGCCACTGGCAGAAGAGTTCACGAGGACCATCTTGTATAACAGAACCAAAGGAAGGATCGTTCGTTTGTCTCTCCAAAAATATGCAGCCTGAATGGCCTTGTCGTTCGCCTCTTGTAGGTGCTGGTGTGTGATAGGGGTTGACAACTGCGAGTAGGATAGGAGGTGGTGGTCTTCATTCTGCAGTGTTCCACAATCGCATATTGGATTCTCTGTGTAGCCACAGCAGACGAGATTACCTCGGCATCTTGTCACACCCACCCTCAGTCTGTTGAGACTACGCCGGGTGGTGTAGGGAAGATGGGATCCTGGTGCTATCTGTTCCTTAGCATCCTCGCCAAGTGAATCCCTCCATTAAGTGTGCGGCTCAAGAATGACTCGCAATTTAAGGCGATTGTGGTGTGGTTCTTGCCCTTGCAGTGGGTGTTTTGGGTCGTCTATCACCTTTATGCGTTCAGAATCAGCCAGGAATCACGACCAAAGAGCGGACTAAGCACAGGTGGGGAATAATCCGGGCCATAAGGAAACCCACACTAAGATTAACAAGAACAATAATTATGCATGTAATATGTGCGTGCCCAGCTATGGCTGTAAGAATAAAGAATTTAATAGACCCATACGAGGCTGCTGTGGCTCCATAGAAAGGTACTCGCTGAAACCAGCCAGCATGGCATTGCTCTGGAGTATGGCAGTACAATAACGAGCGATATGGACATGAAGAAAATCCGATGAGATTGTATCAGCAACAGTATAGCTCATACTATTGGCCTTCCATGCCAGAACGAGTCGACAACAGTAGGAGACTATTGCATTCCTCCTCTAATGCACAGGAAGATATGTTGTATATGCAAAGGAAGATAATGATCGTTCATGTTAATTCATGTATAAGTTTTAATAGCCAACTAGCTGGCCCGTGCCCATTTCGTTGGGCGGTAAAACATTTTACTTGTGATGAAATTATGAGCGTGGTTTGGATAGTACTGAGTGCTATGATTTATTTCCTGACTACCAAAAGAAGGGTTATATTTTTACTGCATATGTATGTATGTATTTGCATGCCAATTTGACTATATTACCGTTATTTGTGAGTGTCTTCTTGTGAGTGTCTTATTTGTGAGTGTCTTATCTCTTTAACTATTTATGCAGTAAAAGTGAAATGATATGCAGTAAAAGGGAAAAGTCTTTTGTTTTAAACACTTAAGACGATAAATTTACTTATTTTGATATGAATTTATAATTGTTGATAATATGACCAATAAACATGACCTAACGATTTAAATTATTTTTTTAATATAAAAAACTACTTTTTGTTACTTAAATATAAAAGTGAGACATATGCTGTCGCTGACTTTTTTGTGGGCATTATCAAGCTCTACAACTTTTCTCTAGAACTTAATCATATATCTCTCATCGTTAAGGCAGCGTTAGTTAGAAACGTTTTCGTTCGACCGTTTTTTCCGACTTACTTTGGAAATCCGACTACCACGAAAAAGTCTTTTCATTTTTCGGATTAATATATAGCCTATGATACTCACACATAACGTGGCTTTCTATTGGTAAAAGAATTTTCAAAATCGGTTAAGTACATCCAGAGATTACTTCCTACAACGTCACAAACTTTACCTCTTTATAATATTAGTATAGATAGACGACACGGTCGCGGTTCCATACTTATGTCGTATTATCTCTTTAACTATTTATGCAGTAAAAGGGAAAAGTCTTTTGTTTTAAACGCTTGAGATGATAAATTTACTTATTTTGATAATAATTTATAATTGTTCATAATATGACCAATAAACACGCAGAGATTACTTCCTACAACTTCACAAACTCTACCTCTTTATAATATTAGTATAGATAAATTATTTTTTGGAAATTATTGCATGTGTCCACATTTATTTTGGTAAATAATTGAAAATCATGATAACATAATGGAAAAAAAACTCTAAAAATAATGAAAATCTAGCAAGCAGCACCAGCATATTAAAAAAGTTAATCATGAGACCCTAAATTAAATTATGTTTGGTAAAAAAATGCCTAAGAAAATTAGTGAAGTATTTATGAAGCAAAACAAAAATTGCATGTAAATTTTATATAATGATCGCCGGGATAAACTCTGGCGATGATTCGTGGAGGACTCATAAATATATATCGCAGCACACACAATACGATACGACAACAAACACACATATATTGCATGAGTATCCGCAAAACGAAGCAATATTTGATTTCAGCGATAAGCGATACCACATCATGATCTAAGGAGAGATCAATATCTAATGAGAGATCCCACTAGGCACAAACGTTGCATGACTTATATTGTATCGTTTTGGTCTTTTTTTGAAAGCAAGCGTAAAGCGAACCTAAGAGTGGGTTACCTAACGGCCCACTTCGCTTGCCTGGTGGTTGTCTCTTCCACTTGTCTTTTATCCACTCTCTGATTCTGCAGCGCAGTTTGGTCCTCTTGTATTCCGTGGGTTCTGGCCTGTCTAAGAACGGACATAATTCCTGTCTTGCAAGTCTGTCCACCTCTTCGCTGCGTCTGACCCTGCTTCGTCGTTTCACCCATGGGAATTTAAAAGTTCTACCACCTAGGAAAGGCAGTGATAACACTCTCAAAAATCAGTAATACAAGGTCGTTTAAAAAGTAGTGAGAATGCATGCGCAGGACGGAATCTGGCAACACTGTAACACAGTATAGTAATAATCCTTATTAACCGCTGGGGTGCCAAAATGGCTGATCCACCTTTTGCGGTGGTTAACAGATTCACACGTAGCCGTTTCGGCTGGCCTACACATGAATTCTCTCTTGTTACCGTAAAGTACCGTAACTATAACCTCCTGTCCGAACAATGAACCACTCCTGTTTTTTTTTACAATAGGCCATCCAGTGGAAATTAAGAAAGTTTGTATGATTATATTTATTTTGTCATGAACATGATTAGATGCTGAACGAATTGCTCTTTGGGTGGTCAGTCGCCTGCGTGCAGTGAGATTGGGAAGGCATTTTTTGTATTTCGGAATAATTTCTGCTATCAAAGAACCTCGTCAAACTTTGTCCGGTGGAAAGGATTTGGTAACCATCGGGAACTTTTTTTATATTTTTTTATCGTAGAATTAACTGTTCCATGGGAATCATATATTCCAAAAGACCACGAGTACAAATTAAATAAATACCATGATCTCGCAAATGCCGTCACCTGGAACGGTTTCACTGTTCACCTTCACGCGGTGGAAGTTGGTGCTCGTGGCCTGCCAGCTAAATCTCTGTTTCACCTTTTTAAAGATCTTGGTCTCTCCAGGAAAATAATGAACTCCTTCTTAGAAAAAATATCTAAAACCGCAATTTCCGCATCTCAAATTCTATGGCTTTGAAGGTGGTTGGTAAGGTGTACGCTCACATGTGGCAAGACAGCTGTCCTAAACCTACCACAGCCGGTCGTTAGTCCGGAATCCACTGCTCACCCCCCAGAAGTGTAATAACACTATATGATGGGCCCGACTTCGGTCGGTGAATTCCATGGCAGCTCCGTTTGTATTTTATTTTATTTAAGGCAACTTATCTGCCATCTATAGTTTTGATATTAATACTTTCTCATATGTATTTCTGTAGGATTTCTCCCAACAATTAGACATTGACGTAAGCTGCATGGAGAGATCTGGAGCGTTCTGGACATGGCAAGAAGATGAAGATTCGATGCTGCATAAGCTCAAAGACGAGTCGAAAAAATATAACCACCAGTTCTTGAGTCTTCTAAGTGCAAAACAAAAAAATATCAGAGTTTCGTATCATTCCTGTTAGTTTAATTTTGTTTTTGAACTATCATTGAACTGATTGGTCATTTTTTTCTTCTAATGTTTAAAAAAAATAAAAAAATCTATGTGAAACATTGTTTTGATTGCATATTATTTAGCATGGCCTGCCATTTAATGTACCACATTAAAAATATCACAGAAACATCCTGGGATATTTTTTCAAATATATTATAAATTTACCGTATACTTTATATAATCTATTTCGAACAAAAAAATACACCAATTACATATCTATAAACTTTAAATGGTTAACGTTAAAATTATATGACAATTGGTACATAGTTATGGCAGTTTACGGTATCTAATAATTTATAATTAATCTTATTAGTAATGTATATTATATATTTATATAATATATATATAGAGGCCAGCCAAAACAGCCACGTGCAGATCTGTCAACCACCGCAAAAGTTCGTTCGGCCTTTTAGGTACCCCAGCGATTAACAATGTTTGGAACAATGTTTGGAACTACACATCGTTTCATAGTAAAATTCTAGCTGCCAAAATGTAGTATGGCATTGAGCAATCTAATAACCTATATAATCAATGGCAACGCACTCCCATTTAGCATATTTAAGCTTGTTGAAAACAACACTTTACCTCCAGAAATATGCACAGCTCCAGTGACATTGGTCAAACTCTCGTTGGACTCATGGTACTGACTTCCTTTAATGGTATTCTGCTGCAGGGACGTGTCCAGAAGATCTCCTATCGTTCCGAGGCCGTTTCCTTCGCCGATACCTCCTTTGACATCCTTGGCAGTAACCTCAGTACCGCCTTCTAGACGCAGAATCACCAATCCCATATGCACGTCCAGCGCTTTACTGAAAGATAGATGCGGAAATAGTGGTTTTAGATAATTTTTCTAGGAATTACTTGATTATTGTCCTAGAGACCAAGACCTTTAACCCCTGGGCGTTTTTCGTATTATCCTTATTATGTCCGTATTTATACAATTATTAGCTCTATTTCTTCCTCCACTGCGGTAAAAGCTTTTCATTGCAGCCTGACATTGAATAAGATACCGTTATATAGTAGTATGCTTGCACGTTTTTCTACAAACAATTTCAAATTCCGAAAGGTTTAAGAAGAGAAATAGAGATTTGGCTAGCAGGCTACACGCGCCAACTTCAATTTCAATTTATTTCTAAAATCTTTACGGATAAAAATATTTCACAGTTAACAAAGTACACCGAAACAACACCGTAATAAAATTATAGCAGCATCCACCGCTATAAGGTGAACAGTGACATTTATTTAATTTGTACTCGTGGTCTTTTGATATGTTTGATTCCCGTGGAGCAGTTAATTCTACAATATCTTCCGAGATAGGGAGTAAAGAGTTGGACGAAGGGCTGTGCATCCGAGACTTTCAGGGAATTGATACTGCTTAGAGATAAAATCGACCTCCATAATCCAATCTGAAGCTTTCTCGATTATTGAGAAAGGTTTTGTAGTGGAATGAAATTTGTCTATACAGCTATCCCTCTCAAACTGTATTAGGGGTTTGGAGGATACTGTCAGATCCTTGTTGGCACGAGTCATTGAGAGGCTAATTACCTCGCGAATAACAGCAAGGACTTTGTCATGGCGGTAAGTGTACAGTCCTTAATCTCAGGCCGCCTCGCAGCCAGCTAGAATATGGCTAGCTGTGTCAGGGGTATTGCTACAAAAGGGGATATAAACTATCCTCAGAATAGCTCCAAAGAACGGGGGCACTGGGGTCCGAAAATTAAAAAAAAAGAGGAATGACGAACTTCGACAGTCTACGTGATATAATCACAAACACTGCAAATGGGGGATGCCCTCAACTGCAAGTCTAAAAATCGATTAATCAAGAAAACACTAATAGTTTTGATTTATTGTATCTTAATCATAATCGGTTGCAACCATAGTTTAAAGTGAATTCTCAAAATTATATCTTTAGACTTTAAACATAATAGGAATGATATTGATACTCACTGCATAACGTCAACATATTCAGCCAGTTCAGTGGAAGGACAAGTGTTCCAGTCACTTTTGAATCCCATGAGTAGAATGTTGGGCTTCAGTTTTCCTAGTCCAGAGGCCTAAAAAAAGAAAAATGCTATAAAAATAAATTGACGGTATAGTTATCCCCAGCTCAATCAACGAATACAATTACCTGAATGAGAGCATCTGCTCCTTTGCCAAAAGATCCAATATCTGAATCGAGTACAGAGTAAAACGCTTTGATTTTATGCTTCAGCAGCCACTCTCGCGACGTATTTAGTAGGCTAGCTCTGGTTTTGTTGTTAATTGTCCCCTGCAATAAAAAACAAAAAAAATCTGGTTGATTTTCACCATTTGATCTAATTTTCAGGGAATTAATACTACTTAGAGACCAAATCGACTTCCAGAAACCAATATGAAGATTTCTGTATTATTTCTTTTTGCCTTTAGATCCCACACAAACTGCAATTAGGAGTTTGGAGGTGCTATTAGACCATCGTTGGCACAAGCCACTTTGAGGTTAATTACCTACTGAATAACAGCAAGGTTTTTGTACATGGCAGTAAGCGTATCGTCCTTGATCTAAGGCCGCCTAGCAGCCATCTAGAATAAGCCTAGCTGTGCAAGGGGTATTGCTATAAAGGAGACATGGACTCTTCTCAGAATAGCTCTAACGAGCGGGGTTACTGAGGTCTGGAAGTGTATGCTGAAAGGCATTTAAATAACATTTCAGTATCTCTAATAATAGCACAGTATACTAATCAGTATCTTTACTCTCGAGCTACAGGGCATTGCGGGAAGAGGGTGCGAGGAATGTGGGCAGAGGGGTACGTCCGACAAACAACGCCTATGGTTAGCATTACGCGCAGGTAAAGGCTGGCGATATTTTCGAACGTTTGGACATCTGCGTGGCCCGAGTAGCGGGACATCTGGCGGCCATATCCGAGCCCTTACAACCCGTGACGTACTCGCTTTAATTTCAATTTTGTTCTAAGTGAAGCTACTGTCTGGTATACTGTAGTAATAGTAATATAAAATGCATCTCTGAATAATACCTGAACCACATGTCCGCAAATCATGAGAGAATGTCCCTTGGTTATTAGGTTTGTGAAATGCACTAAGGCTGGTCTCTTGGATGGACTCCCAGTCATGACCAAAACTTGCGGTCTGAAATCAAAAGAACGCTCAAAATAATTTTGGGACACCATCGATAAATCTGTTACTAGGTTCTTGATCTACCTGTAATTCTTGACGTGTTCTGTAACTGCGTTCAACTGATGTACCCCTGCGAGCGCAGTGTTGTAGATCTGTGCTTGTGTGGACGAACCCCAATTAACATCTGAAAAAAAAACAGATGTGTCATCCCAAGACTTTACCGGCAAGTAGCCAAGGACTGATTTCAACTGAATATTAATTTTATAAATAAAATTGATGAGTGCCCTCTCTCAGCTAGCCGGTGAACATGTTTGAATTCCGTTAAACTTGGGCTTGGCGGTAATATTGGATTAAAATGTATGGTGGAATTTAAATAATATTAGAGCAGCTTGTGTATGAGATATTCCAACCAAAATTTCACAATGTGATTTTGGACCAACAAGGCATCCGTGTACCAACTTTCAAGTCGATAAGTCCAATATATCAAGATTGATATATGAATAGTGCGCCCCCTGGTGGACCGATTTCAACCACAATCTTTTCAACTCTCGCCAAATGATGCCTGCATACCAAATTTTAGCTCAATCAGATCAAGAGCTTGGGCGCTATCGTAGAGGGATACACACACATACACAGACACACACACACGCAGATAGACTTCAATCTGGAAATGGTTTTAATCATCTCAGGGGGACTTAAAATGGATATTTCCAACTTCATCTGAAAAAAATATGCGCATTCACAATACTTTCCCTCCTCGTTGGTTGGTGGACAGGGAAAGCAAAAAAGGAATTTAAGACTTTCATACGATGTACTAATCAAAACTGTAACTGCCACTATACTAGTCGACAGTTTAAAATAAATTTTAGGGGAAAAAAAATCGAACTAGGATTTAGAAAAAGAAACGGTAGGAAAAGTTGAAGTTCAAGGGGATTATCACCTCGAACAAAAATAATAGTTTAAATTGAGTTCTTTCTATCCAACCCCCCCCCCCCCCACTTCTCATGTATATTTGAAATTTTCATTTACGGCAAATTTAAACCGACAGTTAACCTGTTTTTTTGTTGGTTAATTGGTCAGAAGCCAGTCTTCGCGCGCAAAAAACTGCGCGGCAACTTTTTGGTCGATTTTGTAAATAAATACCAACAATATAGTTTTTTCATTAATTCCCTCATGTTACCTAACCTCATGTTTAATAACTAATCTTGTTAGTCAGGTATATTATATATTTATATATGTGGCATTGTTGGCGCCCGACCTAATAATTATGTTATTAAATTGTTAATTAAACAGATTGAAAGGCTACCTTAGATTTATGTGAAACATTATTATTTATTTATGTAGTAATCAACTCGGCTTTCGGAACGATTTTGGTACAGGTTATCCTTGAGGCTATCCTTGAGGTTACTAATAAATAAAATACAAACGGAGCTGCCATAGAATTCACCGACTGGAGTCGGGCCCATTATAATACTATTTTTTACACTTCTGGGGGGTGAGCGGTGGATTCCGGACTAACGACCGGCTGTGGTAGGCTTAGGACAGCTGTCTTGTCACATGTGAGCGTTCACCTTACCACCCATTCACTCCCCCCTTCGAAGCCATATAATTTGAGATGCGCGAATCACGGTTTTAGATATTTTTTCTAGGAAAGAGTTTATTATTTTTCTGGAAAGACCAAGATCTTTCAAGAGGCGAAATAGAGATTTAGCTGGCAGGCCCCGAGCGCCAACTTCCAACGCGTGAAGGTGAACAGTGAAGCCGTTCCGGGTTACGGCATTTGCGAGATCATGGTATTTATTTAATTTTTACTCGTGGTCTTTTGGGATATTTGATTCCCATGGAACAGTTAATTCTACAATAAGGGTCCACCTTCCGAGATAGAGAGTAGAGTTATATCTGGACGGAGGGCTGTGCATCTGAGACTTTCAGGGAATTTATACTGTAGAGACCGAATCGACCTCCAGAATCCAATCTGAACCTTTCTCAATTATTGAGAAAGGTTTTGTAGTTAAATGTTTTTTGCCTTTAGAGCCATCCCGCATAACAGATGCATTGGATTCGAAAAAGAAATGCATTGCGGTATTTTTAGATCTAGTGAAGGCCTTTGATACTATATCCCATGTAAAAGATAACTGGGATATTATATGAATAGCCTCTCGTTAGATTGGTTTTCATATTATCTAAAATACAGACTTAACCTTTTGTGATCTGAAAAAAATAAATTAAATGACCTTTTGTTTTGAAAAGGCTATAGTTTCCCATCTAAGACGATTTCCCTTTTAATATGTGCTATTTATTCAAGAGCATCTTGAATGGTTTCCACTCTACTACCAAATAAATAACTGCTTACCTGGTTTCCTATACGACACAATTAAATACAGCGCCAGCACTACTGATAACGTCAATAGGGCAGTCCACCACGAAATCAGAAACATGACGGCCACACACAGTATTGCACCAAAGAGGGATAACCACATATTGTAGTACTGAAATGACAAATATGAATGACAAATATTATAATCATAAACATTTATCTGTCTCAAATTATTTAACACTAAATACATAGCATAGAGACAAGCCACAATAGGTTTTAATAAGCACTTTTCCAAATAATAAATTTGAAAGTAAACTGATTAATAAAAATACAATACTCAATAGAATTAAACAATGTTAACAATATTCCCAAAATAAAATAAAGTCTTCAAAAGCGAAGAAACCCTACTCCATTCACTTCCTTTTCGAAGCCATCAAATTTAAGATGTGGAAATCGTAGTTTTAGATATTTTTTCTAGGAAGAAGTTGATTATTTTTCTAGGGAGACCAAGATCTATAAAGAGGTCAATCAAAGATTCGGCTGGCAAGCCACGAGCGCCAGCTTCCACCGTATGGAGATGAACAGTGAAGCCGAACCGTTTGTACTCGTTGTCTTTTGGGATATTTGATTCCCATGGAACAGGTAAATAAATAAATACAAACGGAGCTGCCATGGAATTCACCGACCGGAGTCGGGCCCATCATAATACTATTTTTTTTACACTTCTGGGGGGTGAGCAGTGGATTCCGGACTTACGAACCGGCTGTGGTAGGTTTAGGACAGCTGTCTTGCCACATGTGAGCGTTCACCTTACCACCCATTCACTCCCCCTTCGAAGCCATAGAATTTGAGATGCGCAAGTTTTACACTAAGTGCTATCTTCCGAGTTAGGGAGTAAAGAGTTATATTTAGATGGAGGACTGTGCATCTAATACCTTCAAATCCAGTTTTAAGCTTTCTTGTTTATTTAGAAGGGTATTGCAGTCAAATGTTTTTGCCTTCCTGTACAAACTGTATTGGGAGTTTGGATCACGGGCGTAGCGAGGGGGGGGGGTTTTGGGGGTTCAAACCCCCCCCGAAATGTTCAAAATATGATATTAATATATATTAAATATTAACACTTGTAACAATGTCAATATCCGATGACAGGTAAACACCGTCTTCATCGATATTTTATACCCCTTTGCCGTCAGGTATAAACTGACTTGAGTCCGATGGTTGGGTCGAGTTCGCCGCGCATAAAAAATATGAAAGAGAGAGCAATACCAAACAAGAGCTCGTCGATATTTCGCGCGAGCGTGCTTCATTTTCCCGCGCGCTTGGTCCATCGGTAACCTTCGTATGTGTTCGTGCCGTACCCCCGGTACCCCGCACCGCACTGCTTGCCGTGCTCAGTCGGCTCGGTTATCGGTAGTCGCCACCGATTACCGAGTGAGTTCGGTCCGTGTAGACTGTTCTGTAGTGCAGTGAAGGAAGGTAAAGAATAACGGAAAATGGAGGGAAAAAAAAGAAAAGGCGATAAGATTAAGGGTATGGACTACTGGAAAAAGTGGTGTGGTCAAGCAGTTTCTAGTAAAGAAGTGTATTTGGCTGCCGAACCTACAACTAGCGTGGATTCCGGCAATGAGACAATATATAAGTTGAAAATATATTGTATGCAAACATTCTGCAGTTGCTCTAACTACTAATATAGTACTAAGTAAAGTAATAAAATTGATTATATAGCGCAGGGGTCGGCAAGTAATTTTAAGTGGGGTCCGGATACTGTTGAATTTTTTAATCGAGGTCCAGAAAAAAACTCATAATACTTACTAGTCGTCCTAAATTTCAGATATTTATAATGGGAACAATTTGCAAGGGTTTTGTTTAAGACATTCCGTATTTTAAATGATAATGATCATTGAATTGCATAGAGAGGTAAGTTATTTAACAATATTTTTCCGTCCAAGTTACGACCTTCCGCGGTCCGGATCCGGACCGCAGTCCGCCTGTTGCCAACCGAGGATATAAAGTATTAGATCACTCAGCGTCGAACTTCGATTTAGCAACTAGGTTTTACTATGAAATGCAAAGTGTAGATGATACTCATAGTTCCGAAATTTTAATCTTCTCTTATTATGTTCAATATGGCGGTGTTCATGGTATAGCAGTATGGCGGTGCATCTTAGATGGTGCTCTATACGGTATAAAATAATAATATATAACAAACGATTTTTATATCATAGCTCTTACTATTTTAGTATTATTTACATAAAGATGTCAATTTTTAATTTGGTATACAGGTTTCAATACGTAATAATTAATTTTTAGATTGACCAATAGATGGCATTCTATCTCTCCGTATTATTTCTGTGATGTAATCAGCCTATATAAAAAATGCAGTAGATGGCACTAATAATTTGAATGTTACTGTTATTATTTTTATCATTGGTTAAATTATTGTTTTTTTTTATAATCAATCAGGCCTTTATAAAAAATATATGTATTATCAATGTTATAATAGATGACCAATGGCCAACCTTTCATTCCATGGCCTTCCATTGCGCTCTGAGAAAAATCTAATACTGGCTATATATACCCCAGCATCAGGGCCCGATTTAGGGTCCCGCTCGCCCTAGGCTTAGATTTTCGTAGCGCCCCCTAGCCCCTAGCCAGCGCCGAGGAATATTATTTCGGAAACAAATGTTTGTAATAAACTGATAAAAGATTAAAAAAAACACAAAGTCGAATTGAGAACCTCCTCCTATTTTTGAAGTAGGTTAAAAATGGAGGTAAAGATGAAATGCAAACTCATTGTTCTTCAGTTAATTAGTCTCTCTTCAGTTTCAAAGACAGTAGACACCATATCATACCTACAAGAAGTATTAAGATAAGTACGTACAAACATTTTAACAAACATTGTGGGTACCTAATTGAAAATTTTCATTTAATGTTACAAGACCAATCCAAGTTAGAATATGAATATGTGTATACACATGCCGTAAAAGTGAATACCTATATATAGACATCACATAAAATTCCTTTTTCTTGATTTAGATGGAGCGAATTTTTCTATAATATTATTGAAAGTAAAATTCTGTAGGAAATCACTCTCCATGAATAAAAGTGCTAAAGCGTCAAGTTTTTCTTGGCGTAAGGTAGATCGTAAGTAGTTTTTTATTCTTTTCAAAGCCGAAAATGATCTCTCACCACTGCAATTCGTGATGGCCATGGAAAGGAAAATTCGCAGAACGATCTCTACGTTACATTGACTTGACATTACAACTTTTTAACAATGCCAATAGTTTTTTCGGTTCAGATTCCTGTGTCCCTACTTTGTTATTATGTTTTATATTATCTTTCAAAAATTGTGCTAAATGCGCACACTCTTCAGGAAACACATCTTCCAAATCTGTGATAAATTTGCAGTAGTTGTTGTGATTTACTTGTTATCTGATCTTTTGTCATAATAATTAGGTTCCACATAAATCCAAACTGAGCATGTAATAGGTCAGACGACCTATATACAGACTTAAAGTACTTGACGTACGCCAACTATACATACGCGCTGTTCTAGTGCGCGAGGGACCTCATGAGGAACACGGATAAAGACAAACCAGAGCACAAACACAACACTAGACACAAAGACAAACAGATTCAACCAAAAATGAGGACTGTATACGGACAACGACACTACGCATATCTCGGACCTAAACTCTATAATATATTTAACTCGTACACAGGACAGATCTTAAACATAACCGACAACCAGTTCAAGAGACGGGTGTCTCATTGGCTCTCAAATTATACTAGAGATGAATGCGAAAGTATGATATATTAAAATATTTTATTTCTAACCACCAATTATAGGATATATAGATGTAAATTATGGATATGTATACAGATATACAGATTATAATATGTTATATTTTATTATGTTATACTATATTATATATAAATATGCTACATTATTGTTGACATATGATATTATATTATATTGTAATATGTTATATTATATTATTTATATTATATTATGCTAAATTATATTACGTATTGTTTTTTTTTAAGACGGAAGAAGGACAGCAGGCAAGGCGTACAGGCTCAGCAAATAATACCACAGAACTATGTATCCATCACCCCAACACAGGCGTATACCTAGTGGGGTGATGTAATCCTAACAAGTTAATGCCCTTTCGCGATTTTCTTCATATGTATTCTTTTAAAATGTGTTAAAAAAATGAACGCAATTTTTTTATGTAACTATAAAAAATAGGATAAATAAATAATAAAAAAAAAAAAACTGTAAATTGCTAGGCTATTCTCCAAATTAACTATGGCAATGAAATATTGCTCGACTATGAAGGACTGCCTTCCGTTAAACTGTGTATAACCCTCAATAGTTTCATCGAAAGGAACTTTCGGTTTCTTTTGTGTTTTCATGTCTTTTTTATACACATCCGAGCCACACATATTTTGTTTGGCCTCAGTTTCAAATCTTCCAAATTCCCTTTCGTCACGAAGCATATTCAAGAATGATTCTAAGTAACTATACAAGCAAACAACATTAGATAAATCTGTATCTATTCCTTGTAGTTTTTTACTTACCTCTTGGAATTTCACCAGTATACTGTTCCAAAAACATATCATTAGAGTCATTTCAAGGAGTTCAACTTTATCCACCATGGATTTAGCTTCTAACTTAACATCCTTCGCTTGGAGTTCATCACTGCTTATCTACATGACCTCATGGTAAGACTTGTACAAAGCTTTACTTGCGTCAGCACGGGCACTCTATCGAGTTCTAGATAACGTTTTCAGAACAAGGGAATCTTTTTCTAATTTATTTAATAAGATTTCCCTTCTATTCATTGTGTCATAAGTCTCAAATAATTTGTAAATGCAATGTTGGTTGAGTGAGGCGGCAAGAGCGCGCGTGCGGAACTATTACAATTTTGAGTATTTATTTATTTCCAGCACATAAGTGATCTGACTTATAGCCCCTATATGCGCCCCTAAAATCCCAGCGCCCTAGGCTATAGCCTAATTAGCCTATTGGTAAATCGGGCCCTGCTCAGCATTCATTAAATTTCATGTCCAGACCTTTCGCGGTGCAGGCAGCCGGACTCTGGAATTCCGGCCTTTGCCCATAAGACAATTTGAAGACCTGAGCGGATTTAAAAAATCTCTAAAGACATTTCTTCAACTCATGAATACCCCCTCCTGTCTCCTTTGATTGTCCTTATATTCCATTCCTCCCTTCGATATTGAGTTGACACTCGTTTAATTTTCTTTATGATGATTATTTTGTAAGTGTATTCATTTATGACTTCCACTAAATTTTAATTTTTTTTCTTTTATAAATCAATTCGCCCACATAAACCTTGAGTCACAATAACCCTGGCGGTATACTCGAAAGATATTGCCACTTGGCAATAGGCCCACCATGTTGTACTCTATTGTATATGCAATAAAGTTTTTTAATTTTTAAAACTAAATAAATTGTCTATTAGTATCGCCGTCAAAGCTACCAGCGCAACCTGCATTTCGCTGGTGCGAAAGGGTTGTCAAATCGTACTATGGAGTCAAGTAATCTATTACCATATATAATCAATGCTAAAAGTAACAAATGAACAACTTACTCTGAATGTTGGTCTCCACCCGACTGGTTTGACGAGTGAAGCATGGAATGTACTGAAGTTGATCAGAGTGTAAGCGGCCAAAAAGAAATTGGATATAAGAGGAGCAATCGTGTTCAGTTCGCCTATAACATAACAAATAAACTACCGTACTGTATCATATAATTTTCCTTATGATTGTAAATACGGAAATATTATTTTTCCTATGAAACTTAGTCTGTCCTCATTTATAAACGATTGTTTCAAAGACTTACAGTATGTATTATGTGAATATGTGAATATTGTAATAATTTCCAAAAATTCATTTATTGGCTATTCATATTCAAACTTACACAGGAACTAAGAAAGGCATATTATTGATTATTTTAACAAGTATATTATTGATTATTTTAACAAGTGATATTCTTTATTTACTTAGTATGTAATCCATGAGATTGTTGCAGTTTTAAATGATTGGGTCCGGAAATCATATTCAATTACTGCCTTTAAAATGTTTCTTTCTGCCTATAAAAGCCTGGACTTAATGGAATACATCATAGATGTATACCTATTGTTTTAGAAATAATTAAAATAAGTAATTGTATTAATTCAATTCAAAATTATTAATATATTATAAATCAATAGATATCTTAACCCTTGGAGTAAATGGGTATTTTCATGGATGCATCTGTCTCTTTTGCAGGATTTTCGGCGACATCGACTTAAAGTACTATAACTACGAAACTACTACACCAATCATAAAAAGAACAACTGCACAATGATTGCATTGAAATTTCGAATAAAGAATATTGAAATATCATTTTGTAAAACAATTAGATAATTATGAATAAATATGAGAACGTCAAAGAAGTGAAAAAAACGCGGAACCAGATCTGGTCGTATCATACTCAACGGATAATTGTTTCAGAACCAGATTTGGTCGTATCATACTCAACGGGTTAAACATAAGAAATCATCTCCTAAATCATAAAATAATAAGTTAATATTTATTTCTATTGAGTCTAATTATAAAAATATTAATATTTAACACTATAAATTGTCAATATGATAAATTCCAGGATAAGTCCAGTGAATTTTCCTGTCATTACAGTCACATGAAATCTTAATTTTTGAAGTAATTCTTTATTATCTGAGACTATGTTATGGTGATAAATCGTGCTTAAAGATCCCTATATCATTTGCATATTTTTTTATGTTTCAATGACTTTTTTTTATTAAAAACCTATAGAGTAGTCCCTTGGAGCGGTCCATTCCCTGGTTGAGCTCGGGTTATATATTTTTATATAATTAAATGAAAAATTGGCCTCCTTAATGGAAGGGCCACTGAAATGTGTCAGTAGTGTCACATGTCATAAAATCATGATTGGGTGTGTCATTAAATTATGGGGAGTTTCATTAAATTATGGGGCCCACTGGATAAGAGGATGAGAACCAGATGTACACAGATTAATCTTAGTTCATTATATTATGATAAGGGAGGGGGGGGGGCTATAGCCAGGTCGTTTTTTGTGTTTTTTGGCTCGATAATGTCCATAACATTTCATATTTATTATGATAGTTAGGTACCTATTATTCGTTTTTCTCCTTAATATATTTAAGAATAATAATAAGAATAAATTTATTTTCGAAAGTAACGTTCAAAATGGTAACTTACAGTCTGCCTAACTAGGCCGAAGCCCGTACCAAGGTAGACTCAACTAGGCTACTTGTAAGTTTTGTATAGTGCGCACACTTATCTAAGAATAAGAAAAAGAAAATATGAAATATATCTATGTAAAGTGTAAAATAAATCTAATAAAATTTGTAATGAGTTAAACAAATACAAATATTACATAATAACTATCGATAATCCCAAAATAAAGGTGAAGCAGTAATTTAGGTAAATTTCCCGGACCAGTAAATTGTTAAAAACTGCAAGAATCTCATGGATTCCATGCCGAAAACCTCCAACAAGTCACTGAAGCTAATTGAGAATATCATCCTATTAAAAATAAATAATAATATGTCCATATTAGTTCATGTATAAGATTTAAGGGCTAATAAATATATTTTTAAAAATTATTACACTTGTTCACATTGATTTGCGCACTACTGTATAATAGAAAACTATTATTCCTATTACAGTATTTATTTCCATTACAACTCAACGATTGTGAAGGAATGACAAAATATAATTAATTGGATCCTAAATTAGTTACTCAATTTTCATAGAATGATTTACAGTAAATTACTCCAAAATTATTCTAATTAACAAAAAAGACTATAATATAACAATGGACAATTTAACCCTTCAGGCCTCGGCCCCTCAGCCGATTGACAAGTTGCTGTCCCAAAAATTTTTAGTAAAAATTAGTAAAAAATTTGAATTACGACACTGTCTCACCAAAACATTAATTACTGCCAAACCACTGTACCCATAATTAAATTGAAACATATTAGCATAATAAAACATAATAAAATCAAACAAAATAAATTGAAATGAAATTAAAACGGGGCCGTCACGCTGAATCGAGTTGTGGCCGATATCGGCCAATCGGGGCTTGAGGGGTTAAAAAATAGTACATTAAATTACAATGGTAAGTACAATGTTATTTTCTAAGTATTTTAAAATGTCATTTTGCGCATACATGCTGATTTTAAACAGGTAAATCCGGATGGATCTCTTAAAAATATCAACGTTTTCATTCGTTTTTAATTTATCAGGCACTTTATTAAAAAGTATAAGTCCTCTGTAAAGCCTAGTCGCTTGAATCTTGGCTGTACGTGATATGATCGGTTAGAGGCAATGGGTTTTATTCCTGGTGTCTTCCTCGTGAGATATTGTCGAGCTCTTATTGCAATAAATTCGCAGAGCTCTTGAGCAAAAATTAACGTATAATGATGTAAAGTACGCTAAACAACTTAATTTGTTTAATATAACATTTACCTATTAATATGAAAGCAACGGCGATGAAGAATGTCAGGATGTATCCGCGAACCGGTTCATTATTTTTGCCGTACCCTCGAGCGAACCACTCTATACCCGGATACAGTTTGTCTTTGCAAAGCGCCTAAAATGAAAAAAAAAATATAGATGTATAATTCATTAATTTCGAAAATTAGTTAGGTATGTTATTTCAACTTGTGTTTACCTGGAAGACTTTGGGAGCAGAAACCAGGGATGCCAAAGCTGAGGACAGCGTTGCAGCGAAGCAACCGGCATAGATGAGAGGACCAAATCCGGAAACCAGCTCTATAACCTAAAATAAAACAAATATAGACATTTAAAATTATCAGTCGCGAAAATGCTATTTTAATGAAAAATTAAAATAGCATTTTCAATAATTCAAAAGCAACAATGCAAAGAATAATAAATGACAATGTATAATTCTCAGTATAAAATGCAATTTTATGTTCACACAGTAATGACTAATATAATTCAAAGAATCATTCAATTTGCGCCTTTCATGCGTCTTTCATATTTAGCAGTATTTTATTGACGTATTTTAGCCCCACTGTCTGGATTAGTTCACACGGTTTGCGAGCATATAAAGAGCTCAATGTAATTAATTCATTCACTTCGGTCACTTCGATCACTTCTGTCATATTGTCTCTGCTGGTATCAAGGCAGCTCGTATAAGTACTCTGGTCGTCATACATACATCGCATCGGTTCCATACATCGAACTGCATCGGAATTCACCGACCAGAGTCGGGCCCATCGTAATACTACTTTTGCTCTTATGGGGGTGAGTGGTGGACTCCGGGTTAACGATTGGTTGTGGTAGGTTTAGGACATCTGTTTTGCGACGAGTAGAATCCACCTTACCACCTATGCACTCCCCCCTTTGAAGCCATAGCATTTGAGAATCCCCCTTCAAAGTATAGGTAGTTGTGCCAGACGAACAACGAAATACAGCACTTTGGATACGAGTGATATATATTTTTTAACAGATAGCGCGGATACGTAATTGCAGAGCGGGGAGCAAGGCGGCGTGCGCTCCGCTCGGGAAACAGCGTTGTCAACTGTGACTTTAATTATAATGTTACACATAAGAAAACAAATCGAATACATACTACATGAAGAATATAACATAGTTTAACTTAAACGTAAAGTGGCGAGATTGAGGCCACAAAAGCAATACTTGTGACCGATACTGGACGACGCAGAAGCAGCTTACCTTGATGCAAAGGAAAGCCCTCTAAACAAATAAAACCAGTTACTAAATTTCTGCATCAGGTACAATTTAAGCTACGCAAGTTATATGACATATCGGAGCATCGAAATAGGGATCAATTCCTGAGAATTCGCAAACGCACTAAAGTGGATCATCTCTGTTCTTTATAATGTCCTCAATAACCCAACAGCCCCTTTAGTGCTGGATTTAGACTTGATAAGGCCCTAAGCTATTAGAGCTATTGCTGCAGTATATTTAAGAGGCCTATTACAAAATAGCGTAGGTATTCTTTTAAAATGAGTTTAAAAAATGAACGCATTTTTTTTTGGATGTAACTATAAAAGATAGGATAAATAAATAAATAAATAAATAAATAACTATTCAACCCTGGGAGAAAACCGCGGCACTGAGCGCTCTTCTCTTGCGCAAGCAAATATATACACAATTTCTAATTGTTTTTTGCAGTGTTTTCTCCTTTCTAATGACAATAATTTATATTATGTCGTATTGCTAAAAGAGTGAACTTTAATATAGTATAAGTATTATATAAGAATCTTATTTTATTTCTGAGAAAATTAGAATGATACAGGAAGATTTTTTTTAAATTTTGTGTAATTGTAAGTAATGTATACCTTGGATATGTGGTCAAAAAACGAAAAAATAAGGCCGCTATGGTCAACAAGAATACATGACGGACATAAAAAAAAATAGTATACGGTTTTCGTTGTAGTGATATTACTGTATTAAGGAGCTCAAAGTTTGCCTTCCGAGCGTTTTACGAATAACGACTTTCGGAAAATGGGCTGAATAAGTAAATAATATTCGTTATATCTAAAATTAAAGGCCGCTATGGTCAACATCAAGAAATGGTCCAGGTAATTCAGTAATTAAAGTTTGTAGAAATCTCTTCATTTCTTGGAATTAGAACGCCAAAAATCCACTTTTCTTGCCTTTCTGGAAAAAATATGTGATAGGGCTCTTAAGTATATATGACAATTGCTGTCGGAAAAAATTGGGGGCCCCCAAGAAAGAGGGGGCCCTGATCTATAGCTTGTGTAGCTTCTTGAAGTAGTCATGGTCTCCCACTCCGTTCATGTGAGAATAATATAATTAATAATTAATAATAATAATAATAATCAAACGCTTTATTTGTTGAGATAAATTGGTGAGATTACTGCGTTGAAGCAATATCTTACAGCTAACCTTAAACTAATGGGAAAACATGTTTTGCAGAAAAAATAAGATAAAATTGTTATTAAAATCACTTATAAAGACAGTTGCTATCAAATGTATCTAACATTACAATATTAACAGCATTACAATATTACAATATTAACATTACTAACAGCAGAATATTACCGCAGCAATAACCTATCGGAAGCCAGTCATTCCACAGAAAATTTTGGAAGCCCTCGAAAATTTGTTTGTAGAAGGTGTGTGCAAGAATACTTTAATATATAATGGTAGCTTATTCAATGCCAGGCTTTAATGACAAGATTTTACGGCAGTAGAGGGAGAAATAGAGCCGATAATTGCATAAATGCGGATATAATACTGATAATACGAAAATCGCCGATCGGCGGGCGTGGCCACCCAAGGGTTAAAGAGGGTGCCAGTCAAAGACTTCCAAGACTGCGACGAACAATGGAAAAGTTGCTATACTCGCTGTATTGAGGCTCAAGGTGCCTACATTGAAGAATATTGACAGCAGTTGTAACTGTCATCAATAAATTGTTTGCAATTAAATAAGTTCAGATACTTTCAGAATGGACTTAGTATGTTGAATATCAAGCTATAATAGAATTAATTACCTGAAAGCTATTGTGTAATCCATACGAACATTCTTGCTGACTACAGTCGAGGAACGACCAGTCCATCAGCTCAGTGAGGTTTCCAGTTGCATCTCGGGCGACAGTACCACCGGTGATAACAGCCATTATCACATAGCTTAACGTCGTAAACAAGATTGCTAGTAGAGTTCCCTTCGGAATGGACGATTGTGGATCCTACGATGAAATATATAATATGTTAATTATTGTTATAGAATTGACTATATACTACGGCTAACCTAGCTGATCTTCCAGATGTGGATGATTCCTTGTGCTCCGATTAAGGTTGGATTATATCACGATGGTGGAATGAAAAGGGTGTTACGGACAAATTTGTGAATCAAATGAAACTTGCTTTTGATGAGAATTCTGCTTTTAATTCATCATTACTTCAGTTACACCACGTTCGTTATAGCGTTCTCATAATATATAGCGTTGAATCTCATACTATAAACGAGATTCGTATTTGAAGCGTTTATGTTTAATGCACCATAGACAGATAAAATGTGAAAATTAAATTAGGATGTTTAAAATAGAGTTTCAAGGAATTTAAGAGAGAATCAGGAAGAGGGATAGGACGATTGTATGATTCTAATCACCTACATTGACATTTCTATAATTTAAGGAGCTTGTCGCTTAGCCGAAGTGGAATAGTCCGATAGAATACTTATATACTATAGTCCAATCGAAAAGTAACAACTATATTTTATCGATTATTATTATTTATTCTGAACAAGCAGCTTTGCTGATCATCTTGTAAAGCTGGTCATAAACAATATTAACCCTTGGAGTAAATGGGTATTTTCATGGATGCATCTGTCTCTTTTGCAGGATTTTCGGCGACATCGACCTTAAAGTACTATAACTACGAAACTACTACACCAATCATAAAAAGAACAACTGCACAATGATTGCATTGAAATTTCGAATACAGAATATTGAAATATCATTTTGTAAAACAATTAGATAATTATGAATAAATATGAGAACGTCAAAGAAGTGAAAAAAATGCGCGACCAGATTTGGTTGACTCATACTCAACGGGTTAACAAATTTTTAGGTACAAATCGAGTATGTTTTTAAAATGTTTGCCAGAGATTGCTCAAATCACTTCAAAGAGTTGTTTATTCCACATGTCTTGCACTATATTACAGAACTGTTTTAGGAGGATTAGATTTAAATTTTGCAAGGTTGGATTTTTCGCTGTGACCTCGGAGATTTGTGTTGACGTTGAATTTGTAAATCTTCTCAAATCGAATGTAGATTTCCCTCGCTGTTATACTGTGAATATTAGAATTGTAATAAATTAAAATATACTGCATTGCCTATATTCTTACTGCAAATCGGTGGATAATATAATGACAAATAAATACCTCTGTGATAAAAACACATTCATTTTAGTAAAAGCAAGTGACATTTTCAGATGACTCATGTTTCTGACCTCATAATAAATACAATTTTACACCAAATACAGTTTATTTTAGATGAATACAAAGCCCATTTTTTACATACTAGAACACATATAACATATTTGATCGGTTGTATTTTATGTACGGTATAACAGGCGTCAAAACTAACTTGAGTTCTAGCACTAAAATTATGAAAATAATAAGGCAGACTACGGGTTACCAGGAGAGCTACTTATACCTTAGAATTGAATTGTACAATCTACTACCTACCACTAATACACAGCTGAAGGACGTAAAATTAGGAAAAAACATTAGGGAGATGCTTTTTGGCCACCCTTTCTATGATCATGATCTGTCCGAATTTGAGGGTCGTGACTTTTCAAATATTGTACCCATTTAAATGATAGTTTTATATAAATATTCGTGAATTCCTTGTCTAACTATATTGATTATACTAATTTTTTAAATATTTTCACATCTATAAAAGTACCTATCTACCCTATTGATCATATTGATTTTTTTGATAATTTTTGACATTTTTAGATACATTTTTTTTTTTTTTTTTGTATTTTAACAACTGATTTTTAAAATCGTTTTGAGTATTCATTCTCTGTTATTATTCTGATTCTAACAATTCAAGAATATTTTTAAATATTTCATTCAGTTTGTTTGTCTTTAAAATAATTAAGATACTCATACTAGTATCATTCAAAAAACTTGCATTAACTACCTGTTTTTTAACATAGCGTTGTATATGTAGTGAAGCATGATGATGAACCATGTAAGATTTAAATCAAAAAACATTTCTGATTCCGAGATTCAATTGACGTAATTTAACAGGCAAAAATGTTGAATTGCCTGATGACTAATACTATTCAAAGAAATAATAATTTCATTTTTAAACGAGTCTTTCATATGAAGCAGTTTTAGCATGGCATAGAAAAGAACGACGAATGTCTTTCATAGTCATGAGTTTTAATTCACATGAAAATTACCCCACCAACAGCAATTCTACTGATATATAAGCACGTACAATTAGCATAATTATTCACTCTCACCTGACGCTATCACTGGTAAGCTACCTCTTCAATTCGCTTCTTTTTGAGATAATTAAATAGACAAGATATTAAACGTTGTGTTTATCTTACCACATGTACTACCCCGAGGAAACATCATGTCACAAAGTGGAGCTCTAATCATCGATAACTCGCAATATGAGAGAAAAAACCCACATATATATTGTGACACTTCCAGGAGCGGTAAATTCGCCAATTAGATACGAATGTAATGTCTTGTATTGTGGTCGGCAAAAGGACAAGCTAGCGGTTAGGGTATTATAAATTAAATTATCTAATTATTAAGACATACCCTTAGATCTCCAGAAATATTGGCACCAGCGAGAATACCAGTTGCGGCCGGGAAGAAAATTGCAAAGACGGAGAAGAATGTATGATCAACCCCTTCTTGCTGTCGATAATCTGGATACAAGTTTTCTTGAAAGAGTGTACCTGAAACAATAAATATTAATAAGCAATCGTCACCAACACAAAAAAATCTCAAGGTAGAGACAGAGTAAGACCTTGTACGCAAATTATGCAACGCATTATGATATCCAGACCCTTGAATTTGTAAGAAAACACATGACTTAGAAACATACTTACCCTACGTAACACTGTCACAAGCGATCCATGCAACGTCAACCTGCAATTTCCATATCAGCATGGGAAGGTGGAGGGGATGAGTAAGAAGTGTGTTTCTAGAAATTACGTCCGCAACGCGCCGTAATAGAACGTACATAGAACATCGGTGCATGCACAGAGAAAGGACCAGTGAATGGGTTTATATTTGTTTGTTTAAGTATTTAAAATGGGAGATGAACAACTAAGATAAGACGATATAAAGCTATTTATCAATATCTGAATCCAATATCTCATTTTATTATTATTTTGTTTTTTTTTGTGCGCGAGAAAAAATAACAAACTGAGTAAATCCTTCTCCAACTCACTGTCAGAATCAGTAAACGTATTGTAGTGGTTGTACCTTCTGAAAAGTGACAACAGCTTCTGTCTTAAAAAAAAAAAAAAAAAAAAAAAAAAAGTTGCATACGTGGGACAAGTGTGCACACCAATGTGGGAGTGTTGCATCGCATACGTTGCGTACGTAGGCTCGCTCTATCTCTACCCTTATTTTTCGTATGAAGCGTCAGTTCATTCGCTAAATATACAAAATATAAAACTAGAGCTGTCAACTACAGTTAGTTAGTTTTCCTGGGCTATTTCCCGCACTTGGCCTCTTGATTGGGCCGTTGTGCGTGGCTCATGTTTCTATTTATGTTACTCCAGCCAACCCAGGCTGTCCCAGAAGGTTAGCAGCCTGTTTGGGTTGCTACAGGTCTCCGGGACGGATGCTGGAGATTGTAGTATTCTTGCCTGTTGCTCTGCCACGCTCCTGCATTCCATGAGCACATGCTGTGGCGTTTCTTCTTCCTCCATGCATCCTCTGCATAGTGGGCTGTCTGTCACACCTAGGGTAAACAGGTGTTTGTTTAGGGGACAGTGGCCTGTCATAGTACCTATGACTTTACGGATTTTGTCCCTTATTAATCTGGTGAGGTTGCGGGCAAGTTTTTTAGACGCTTCCGGAACCGCGTTCTTTGTTTGCCTGCATCCTGCGTTTTTTTTTCCATTCTTTAAGGTGGGTTTCGTCGGTGTTCCTGCGTAGCCATGTTTTTATTTGGGCCTGGGGTATGGGCATCAAGGGTTCCGGTCCATATACTATTTCCTTTGATCCCCTTTTGGCCAGTTCGTCTGCCGCGTCGTTGCCCAGTGAGTCGCTGTGCCCTTTAATCCATTGCAGGGACATTGCAATGGATTGAAGCGCATTGTGGCATTCCAGTACAAGGACAGAGGTTACAGTATTTTTTGCTAGCGCTTGTAGCACGGAGGCACTGTCGGAGACAAGTTTCAAGCTTAGGTCTCCGACATCTTTTGCTGCAACTGCCTGTGCTGCTCTGGTGATGCCAATGCATTCTGCTTGGGAGATCGTA
Organism: Micropterix aruncella; assembly: GCA_944548615.1. Classification (NCBI taxonomy): domain Eukaryota; kingdom Metazoa; phylum Arthropoda; class Insecta; order Lepidoptera; family Micropterigidae; genus Micropterix; species Micropterix aruncella. The sequence continues at coordinate 17,727,593 of OX155961.1, forward strand.
TTTAAGTTGCCTAGGGTAGTTGATATTTTGATGTTTGATGTTGAGAAGACGCCGGCTCCGGTATCTTGAGTGGTTTTGGAGCTATCTGTGTATAGATTTCAACTACAATGGGCGAACCCGTCACCTCAGGAAATTTTAACGATAGTGATCGTTCTGTCTCCTATAAGGTGAGCGCAGAAGACTTGGGACGAAAAACAATAATCATAATCATAAGTTTTTTATTCAAAATAGTACGAAATCGTAACTTTTTGACGTCAATAATGCATAGGTACAAACATACATAAATGATAAAAAATTAAGATATTGTGACATTATAACAAATTATTGTGATATATAACGTGATATTAATAATCGAGGTAACCATTTTATTTCCAAGGGTCTTTGTCGTCTAGATAATCATTTATTTTATAGTAGCCCTTTGAGTACAGCTTCTTCTTAATAAATGACTTAAATTGTATCACAGATAAATTTTGCATTTTTACTGGGACTTTATTGTAGAAGCGTATACATTGTCCTTTGAATGATTTTGTGGTTTTGGAGAGTCGACTTTTATGGTCAGCAAGTTTATTTTTATTTCTAGTATTGACACCATGCCTATCAGAGTTTTTTAAAAACAGTTCTTTATTTGTATGCACATACATTAAGTTTTCATAGATGTAATGAGATGCAAGTGTCAAAATATTGATTTCTTTAAATTTTCCGCGTAACGACTGTCTAGCACCCAATTTATAAATAGCGCGGATGGCTCGTTTCTGTAGTATAAATATTTTATCAGCGTCAGCAGCATGACCCCACAGCAAGATGCCATACGACATCAAGCTGTGAAAATAGCTGAAGTAAACCAGCCTCGCGGTGTCTATATCTGTTAAATTACGAATTTTTTTTACAGCATATGCCGCAGAACTTAGCCTGTCGGCCAATTTCTTAATGTGTGGGCCCCATTGTAGCTTTTTATCTAAAGTGATACCAAGGAATACAGTGGAATCGACCAGTTCTAGGCGCTCATTTTTTATTATAATATTTGGCCCTATTTGCTTTACGTTTGGAAGTGAGAATTTTATACATTTTGTTTTCTTTTCATTTAGTAGCAGATTGTTTGCTGTGAACCATTCCACAACATTCGAGATAGAATCATTCACATCGTCATAATTATTTTGTTGTCTACCTACTTTGAATAGCAAAGAGGTATCATCTGCGAATAAAACTATCTCACAATTTGGTTTTACTGTGTAAGGTAAATCATTTATATAAATAAGAAAAAGGAACGGTCCAAGTATTGAACCTTGCGGTACTCCCATGTATACTAACGAGCCGGATGATCTCTCTCCGCCAACATCAACCTTCTGAACCCTATCATTTAAATAGTTTTTAAGAAGGGCTAATGAGCTACCTGTAATGCCGTAGTGTTCAAGTTTCCTAACCAATGTGTCGTGCTGTACGCAGTCAAAGGCCTTGGAAAGGTCACAAAATATGCCTACTACATCTCGTGACTCCTCCCAGGCATTAAAAATTTCATGAATAAGCTCAACACCTGCATCGGTTGTTGAACGACCCCGTGTGAAACCAAATTGTTTCTTGTGCATTAATTTATATGTGTGGAAATGAATGAGTAGCTGGTTTAACATAATTTTTTCAAACAGCTTACTAAGAGTCGGCAGTATCGATACAGGTCTGAAGTTAGTAGGGTCGGTTTTACTACCGCTTTTAAATAATGGTACTATTTTACTGTGTTTCATAAGATTAGGAAATACGCCAGTCTCAATACATTTGTTAAAAAGAGCTGATAAATGGGGGGCCATTGAATATATTACAAAACTAATAATTTTAACAGAGAGTCCATCCAGGTCGAGTGTCTTTTTCAAATGTAAATTTTTGAATGTTTCAATAATTTCTATGGGATAGATCGACTTAAAACTAAAGTCTACATCACATCTATGAACGTTCTGTATGAGCAAAGATTCAGCCACTATAGAAGATGAGTTGAGCGTCTTGGTAGTTGAAACTGGAATATCTGCAAAAAACGATTCAAATGCATAAGCCACTTCTCTATGACTGGTAATGAGCTTATCTTTAATTAACAATTGAAATTGAAGGTCACGAGATTTGGATTTTCCAGTTTCTTTGTTGATAATTTGCCAAGTCGTTTTTACGACATCTGTACTGGTTATAATTTTATTATTAATAAACTTTGATTTTGCAATAGCACAATCTCTTTTAAAACATTTTGAGACGTTTTTGACATATTTGGCAAATTCGTTACTTTTATTAAACGATTTCTCTGCATATAAATCAAAAAGTTTATTCCTATTTCTATATATTTCAGGCGTCGCCCAATCACTGAATATAAGAGTATTTGCAATTTTTTTGGTCTTAGTCTTAAATATTCTACTGCATTCTGATTGTATTACATCAAACAAAGAGTTATAATATCGGTTTGGGTCTTCATCATAGTCAACTTCTACTAATCGCGCACATACATTATCTCTAAACTGTGTAAGCCGAGTATCATTGACGGGAGTACATTTAATTTCTTTTTTTATCATATTTTTGTTCCTAATGTCTTTCAATATAACTAATTGGCCTAAGTGGTCAGAATCTATCTTATTCAGTGTCGATTTATGAACTGGTTCAATATTTGTGAAAATGTTGTCAATACAAGTTGAGGATTCTGAGGTAATTCTCGTGGGTTCTAAGAAAAGGTTCACAAGATTATAGCATAGAAAAAAACATTTAAGCCTACTACTAGTTGTAGTATTTTCTAATAAATTGATATTAAAATCACCACAAACCATAACATCTTTATTTTTATTATTGGTAATTTTATATAGTGCTTCATCCATGACCTGCTCAAAACGGTCAAATGATGAGTTTGGGGGTCTGTATACGCTTAAAACAATAAGCCGCTCCAGCTCCACACAAGCTATTTCAATGGTCTGCTCTACAGAGAGGCCCACAATATCAGCGCGGTCCTTGAATTTTAAAGAATTACGAACAATAATTAATGAACCGCCACGTATTGCATGCCCCCTGCAGAACGAACTTGCCACTTTGTGATTTTTGAAACCAAACATAAGCTGATGATATTGAAGCCAATGTTCTGTTAAACATATTACATCAATTTTGTCACAGTCTAGGAAAAGCTCCAATTCCAAATCTTTACTACTCAATCCTTGAATATTTTGATGTACCAAGCTAATACAATTTTTATAAGATAAATTACTACTGTCGTTTGTTTGGTAACAAGGTTTTATACAATTTTTGATATTATCACTTAATTTACTTATTTTCTTTGTATCACTACATAATTTGTTAATATTATTGCCATATGTCAAATGGTGGCCAGAGTATAGCTCTATTGTCTTATAATTTAGTTTAAATTAAATGTCAACGTATTAATGGAATTAATAATAGAATAACATAGCAATTCTGCTAAGTGTCTGGTGTAAAATGATTGTAAATAATACATATTATTTTTCGTCAGAATAAAGTTTTTGCTAATGAAAACATTAGTATCAAACATTACTAATTTATGTTCATGACGACGACATGTTAGTGTGTGCAACGTAGAATTTAAATTATATCTAATATTGTTTTCGCCATCACTATGGCTTTGACTGAAAGGAAAAGTAAACAAAATTACTTTTTCAATGTTAGGTAATGTGTTTAAACATGAAAAATAATTATTCAGTAACTTTTTGTCTACTTTTCCTCTCCTTCCGACAAATATAATTAAAATAGTTTTGTTCATGAATTTTGTGTTTAGAATTTTATTTAAAATGACCGAGAAAGTCGCGCCAGGCATACAATTATTTATGAAGACATGGTTACTAAAGTGACCAACTTGAACACCCATATTTTGGCCAATTTCGTCACTATACATTATTATATTTAGTTTACAATTACTGATAGTAGTAGTAGTAGTAGCAGTAGTAGGGGTACACTGTTGATTCGGTTTCAACGCAGCCTGCCCTGTCCCCCAAATAGGCGATGATGAATGACTCACTGGAGTATGCTCACAGCCATGCTGTAGCTGGACATTGTTCAGTGATTCATTATTATTTTTGCAAGGCTCCAATAACTCATCCATGGCTGCCGTCTGGTCATATATCTCTTTTTGAGCTAGTGTGTAGCTGTTAGTTATTTCTAATAGGGATTTATGTAAGTGAGCAATTTGGGACCGGAGCTGCAGTATGTCACACTCATAAGTTTTCCTTACGTTCTCTAACTGACTAGTACAATGTAATAGATCGTTTTGTAAGTGAATTCTTTCCTTTCTTAACACCCTATTTTCTTTATAAATTTTATTTTTCCTAACATTTTTTTCAGTCTTTCTTATAAATCTATTTATTTTACCATATTTTTTAATTTTCTTTTTGCTACAACTTAAATGAGTCTTTGACGTACCGGCAATTACACCTGCCGTTCCTACCAATTCGTCAAATAGTGAATGAACCCGTGATGTCTCGGCGTCATTGTTCATACTTTGAAGCCGTGATATATGTGCGTGTGCGTCCCGTAGCTCCATCTCCAATATTGTAATACGCCGAAGTGCAGAGTCATACTCGGCGCAGTCGCGATCGAGGTCCTCCACTACTCGCTGAAGCTGGTCTCTTTGGTCTGTCATGTCTCTGAACTGAAGGTGCATTTCCGCCATCCCCTTTTTAAGATTTTTGTGTTTATCTAATAACTCCAAAATTTCATTCTCAGCGCCCTCTCGCTCTTGTATCAGCTGTTCGTTTAAAGTCTTGCTCGACTGTAGTTCTTTTAAAGTCAGTTGCAGTTTATTCTCTAGCTGGCGAGTAGCACCGGCACGAGTCAAGGCCATTTCAGAGAGCATAAAACACAAGATAATAATAATAAAATCAGTTAAAATAAACACAGTTCAATCACAGATTATTGCGTAATACAAAAGCTAAGGCAAATTTACTTGAGTTGTGAAAGTATGATTGCATTCGCTACAAACAAACTCTTCGAATTCCTATGAGCGGCATCTGAATGCTTTATCAGATATTCTTGAATTATTTAACATTTATATTGGTGTTTTTCATCAGCTAAGCTTCAATGATTGTTAAAAATTGAGCAGTTACATTGTTAATTTTAGATCTCAAATCTTCGAAGGTTTTGCACCCGTCAGTTTTGCACTGCGATATTATGCATTCATTGTAGTTCTTTGATGCATTGATTTATTTTATACTGTAGTAACGCCACCAATAATTTTAAACGACTTAGCAACTCAACACCATTTGATTTGACAATCCAAAAATTCCTTCAAAATTTAACACAGTTTAGCTGTCAAACTTTGCCGAGTGATTTAGAGTTCAGTTTGATTAGTTAGTCTTTTATTTTACATGTCCAAGGTCTTTAAGAGGCCGAAAAAAATGTTGGTTGCAATATTTTTAAGCTTAACTCACTCGAAATAATTTTAATTTATGAAAAATTCACAGAGTAAATAACAACACACAAGCACTTTCGAGAACGCGGGTAGCTCTAGTAATCTACAGTCTAGCTACGCCACCTGCTCGTCAGAGGGTAACACCTTACGGTGAGGCACCGGGGAAGGTAAACAGCTGTCAGCCTCGTCCCCTGACTACCAGTTTGGAAGGATATCTCCGTCTGGAAATAACCATCAGGATACCTCCTACCTCTCGACTGGAGACGGATTTGAAGTCACTTGTGCGACCTCTACCTGCCGTATGTTCAGCGGTGATTCGGTTAGACTCTATTGTGTATTCTTTACGATGAGTTTAACCCGTTGAGTATGATACGACCAAATCTGGTTGTGAAACAATTATCCGTTGAGTATGATACGACCAGATCTGGTCGCGCGTTTTTTTCACTTCTTTGACGTTCTCATATTTATTCATAATTATCTAATTGTTTTACAAAATGATATTTCAATATTCTATATTCGAAATTTCAATGCAATCATTGTGCAGTTGTTCTTTTTATGATTGGTGTAGTAGTTTCGTAGTTATAGTACTTTAAGTCGATGTCGCCGAAAATCCTGCAAAAGACACAGATGCATCCATGAAAATACCCATTTACTCCAAGGGTTAAAATCATTCCATGTCACACACCACCATGCCAGACACTGTCGTAATCTGATCGAAAGTAGTCACGACGGGGTTTGGTGTTGCATCTGCTGCTTCGTTCTTGAATAAATTGAATGGTTGCAATGATAACGCAGTGATCGCTTTTCCCTATGTGTGGATGGTGTTCTATTTGGGTACAGAGGTTATGGTCGTTGCACAGGATCAGATCAAGGAGAGATTCTTCATTGTTCCGCTTTCGTGTGATTTCTTCTACTAGCTGATGCAGATCTGAGCTGGTGTACATGTCTACAAATTTTTCGTGGAGAGCGTTATAACCGTTCAGTTTAACGTTCATGATGTGTTAAAGCTATAAAAGAACTTTTGTGGACAAGTGGCTTACATTATTTCAGAAAGACGAACTCGGCTTAGCACCAAAAGAGCGAGAGAGTTAATCTTTCTGAACGCTAATTCTTCTAATTACTAATAAATATTAAGCGTTTCTGTTATCAGTTATCACATTGACGAAACTTTGTTACTTAACGTTTCACAGTACATTTCAGTACAATCACGAAAATCACGAGTAAGTTATTATCACGCGTGATAAAATACCAGTAACATGATCGTCGCGTGATTTAAAATTGAGAATCACGCCCATCACTAGTATCTAGTGGATTAATTTTGAATTTTTGTATGACGTAGAGCTTCTGTACTTTATTTTTCTGTGCACAATGCACACACATCCACAATCCATAATGGTTCTTTCTTATTTTTAATTGATTGTTTTTACTGTGACTTTATCCAGATTTACTTTGTACAAAATATGCATATTAAAAATTAAAAAAACTATACTCGTACTGACTGTTGTATCCAAGGAATCCCTTAGCTTTTTCCAGGTCAGTCTTAGGTCCGATGAATGATCCCAGCATAAAGTCGAAGATGGCCACCAGGAGTATAAACAAAAGAACCAGCTGCGCCTTGGCTTCCCATTCCATTCCCACCACTACGATCACTGTTAGTATAACGATCGTAATGCTGCCAATTATTCGGACGTCCTAAAATGAGAGAATTCTAATTATTATATTAATTGATTCTATGGCTTCGGAGGGGGAGTAAATGGGTGGTAAGGTGAACGCTCACATGTGGCAAGAAAGCTGTACTAAAACTACCACAGCCTGTCTTTAGTCCGGAATCCAGCGCTCACCCCCCAGAAGCGTAATAATAGTATTATGATGCGCCCGACTCCGGTTGGTGAATTCAATGGCAGCTCCGTTTGGGTTTTATTTTTATTGAAGACCGTTTTCTCAAAGTGATATATCAAATTTATTTTCAAAAATGAGTTTCTAATGGTTTCATGTCAGAGCCGGAGACATCAGAGAAAAGAAATATCTAGAAAACGACACAACTCCTTTTTTTAGCAGTTGCAAAATGTGATACATCTGTCGTTTCAAAGTGATACAATATCCATAGATAATCTTTGATTCTTTGTCTTATATGAATTCTTTTCTTCGCAACAGGCAGCAAGTGACTGCTATTGAGGACTGTCACTCCATAGCGGGCGAGATAGCGATAGGCATACCGCAGGGAGCTTGTTTGGGTAACACTCTTTTCCTTTTATACATGAATGACATTACATCTGCCACATCGCGAGCTGAGCTGATACTTTACGCAGATGACACAGTAATAGAGAGCGAGAGTGTACCATCGTTAACCAGCAATACCCAACTTGTGTTGAATGAGTTAGGTGCATGGTTTGACGCTAATGGCCTGGTACTCAACATTAAAAAGACTAATGTTATGTATTTCAGCCTAAGACCTACTAAAACCGAAATACATGTGACCGTCAATAACGAAGAATTAACTCAGGTATCCTCAACAAAGTTTTTGGGATTCGTAATCGATAATGAGTTACGATGGCACCTACATATTGATGCTTCATGTGATAAATTGGGAAGAGCGTGCTATGCACTCTATCGCATCGCTTCATTTCTCGATTTATCCGCGCTGCGCATGTGTTACTTTGCATACGTTCATTCACTGCTAGCGTACGGCGCGGAGTTATGGGGGCGAGCAGCCGACAGGCAGAGGGCTTTCGTTATGCAGAAGCGTGCAGTCCGCACAATAGCGCGTGTGGCGCTTGACACACCAGCTAGGCCTCTGTTTAGAGAAATCTGCATCATGACGCTGCCGTCCATTTATATAATGGAAGTAGCGCTGTTCGTTCGCAGAAATCTAGCCGATTTTGAAGTGAATGGTGTGCATCATCACTATCCCGTAGCATGCTACGTTCGGTAAGTCATGCATTATCCAAGTCGGAGAGGCTAGCCTATATCGCCGGCCCAGCGGTTTACAACAAACTCAGCGAGCACATTAGGCAGGCGCAATCTCTTGACGTGTTTAAGAGACGCCTTAAGAGATACCTTACAGATAAGGCGTTTTACTCACTCGAGTGAAGTCTAAAATGCGTTGGTGGCTAAAGTATTTAACCCTTGGAGTAAATGGGTATTTTCATGGATGCATCTGTCTCTTTTGCAGGATTTTCGGCGACATCGACCTTAAAGTACTATAACTACGAAACTACTACACCAATCATAAAAAGAACAACTGCACAATGATTGCATTGAAATTTCGAATTTCGAATATTGAAATATCATTTTGTAAAACAATTAGATAATTATGAATAAATATGAGAACGTCAAAGAAGTGAAAAAAACGCGGAACCAGATCTGGTCGTATCATACTCAACGGATAATTGTTTCAGAACCAGATTTGGTCGTATCATACTCAAGGGGTTAAGGCGACGTACTACTTAAAAAATAAACCGTATCTGAGTTTTTAAGCCCCGCCTACTTACCCCCTCCCCTCGCGACGGGGCAGGTGTTTATTATGTTGACTCATCTCGCAGCGATATTCACTCGCTATCGATGCCTGGACTAAACACACTAGGTATACACTATTGTAATGGGATTTATATTTTGGGATTATGCAAGTGTCATGTACCTACGCTGGTGAAGAAGGCTACGCTTTATCATCATCTAAACTTGAACATTATATTACTTTCCCGGCTGCCACTGCTAGGGAAGGTGTTGTGATCGTGCGGAAAAAAATGTTTAGATAACGATAGAGATGTCCATTTTGAGGTCCACCAAGATGATTAAACCATTTTCAGAGAAATGTATGTCTGTTTGCCTGTATGTAATCTCTCACGATAACTGCCGAGCCGTTGAACCGATTGAGTTGAAATTTGGAACATAGGGATAGTATCACCCTGGAATGCGCCCATTAGATTTTGGCTGTCAACTGTTAAACCAAACTATCACTGTCAAAAATTGACAGAAGCCATATCTTACAGAATTTCATTTGCGATATGTCATTTAAAAGCCCCTGAAAAACTGTATTAAGAACAGTCACCTGTCACTAATTAATTTTCGACATTTTAAAATTATTTTAAATGGTGATAGATGACAATTGGAGAAATGCCGTTAACTGTTTTGGATACAGTTTTCCAAGGGCTTTTAAATGACATAAATCGCAATTCATGTTCCGTGAGATACAGCTTTAGTATTTTTTTGAGAGTTGTAGTGACAGTTTTTGATAGTATTTTTTGGCAGAAAAAACATTTAGCATCGAATTAAAAAACAACATTGTGTATCGAACTATTTATTCGCGGTATAATAGTTCTTTGAGGAGGACATAACGACACCCATCGCCTTGTACATTATCATTAAATAATTATTTAATTAAAAAGTAATATAATTTATTTTTAGATACTGTAAGCACATCATTGTAAACTTTACAGAAATACACATCATTAAAAATAAATAATTATTAATTAAAATATAAAATCATTAAGACAAAAAATCATGAAGACATTTCTGGTTGGCAAAGTAGTCTATTATTTCTGAGTAGATACATACATATTAAATGTAAAGAGACGAATAAATACATTTAAAATTGCGCAGTACATTTGAGACTTCCTTTTTGTAGCCTTGACAGTGTCGCTTTGTAGTGGTGCGCCAACTTTTGTAATTAAAATTCATCAAATGATAATACATTTTCAAAAGCCTGTTCATCATTATTAATTAGATCTGTACTCAGCACAGATTTGGAATATCGTGTACTTTTCGGTGGCTCTATATTGCTTGTGCTTTGCTTTGGAGTGTTATTGGCAAGTACATTCTCTGTGAGTTCTTTGCTCACTTTGTGATGGAATCACTGAAAACTAACTACCGCTTAAGCGGAGAGGAACTGATTTCTTTCGTTTTATCGTGTCGTTTCTTTTATTTGCTTCTTTCAAAGTGTATTCAGGCTCCCTTAAATCCATATTCCTTCATACTCCTGGATCGATAATTTCAGGTAATACACAGTCCATATAAAAACAAACAAGTTTTTTCCATGACATTTGTCCAAATCAAATCATCCGTCTGTATATATTCGGTTTTGAGGAGATCGGTTTTACCAGACCAAAATGTAAATAGGCACACTTCCTTTCCAGTTATATCTATCGTTCCAGTTACAGTTTCTTTCCAGCACACTTTCTTTAAAGTTATCCACAATACCACAGATAGTTCATACCTTGTTGAAAACTTACGTTTTTTCGTTCCTCAGCGATTAATTCGCAATTCACGCACGTTTGAGGTCTCTCGTGCCAATACCAACTACGGGAAACATTCCATCGCTTATGGGCTGATATGCACGTACGACTCTTGTTTCTCCACCATCGACATTTTCAACCTCAACCAACCGACGTTCGTTAAAGAATTATTCAAATCAATTGCACCTAACGAGCTTGTTAATACCTATAGTAATTAGTTATATACTTTCTATACAACATATCAGTAGCTACCACAAATATTTATAAATATCTATAAATATTTATTATATATCTATAAATACCTATAAACATCAATAAATATCTGTATCAATATATCCACTATACGACCTATCTATATCTTTATTTATATCTATATACATATACACATACCATCGTCTAACTCCTTCTTCCTAATCACTTCCAATTCCCTACCTCTCCCATCGGTTTTCTATATATTTTTTATATTTAATATGAACTTTGTTTATTTTATAATTAATTTTTAAGTGTAATATGCTGAAATCCAAATGTGTAATAAACGATTATAGGCGTAATGTTTTTCTTTTTTTTCTACATTTATGCACACGTATGTATATTGTATGCGTTGTATTTTTCCAGAAATAAAATAAAAAATAAATAAATAAAAAGAAATTATATGTGGACCTGTCCTTGAACTTGAACATACCAGTGATGTTTGATGCTGATTTCAAGTTTTCCATCTTTCTGTTTCCAAAATGTCACTTTTCTTTTTCTTGTCGCTTCCGTTAACCAGATTCTATGCGCTGTAATGGGAAATTTGACTTCAAAAATATAATCATCAGATATTCCATCTGGAGAAGCTCCCAAAAATGGAAATTTAGGGTCAATGAATAATCCACATTGCTGAATTTCCACTTTTTCTAGACATATTTTTCATTCTAGTGCAGTTGTTTCATTTTCTTTTCCATGGCAAATTGATGCTACGTTGCTCAAATCCCATTTTCAGTCATGGATTTAACTAAATTGGCGCATTTTGTGTGTTGTTAACTATTGACAATTTTGCCAAAGTTAGACGCAGTTACCATTTTTCTTCGTAATTCCAACCACTCGCTGCTTTCACCTTGAATAACCGTAAGTTTTTCAATTCGCAATCGATCATTTTTCTATTTTCCAATTCTTGAAATAACAGAGCTTTGCTTTTTTCGAATATTTCTGATGGAACATCGGGTTGGTTGCAATGTTCTCCATAATGCGAATTATTGTTTTTTTTTTCAAAAAAACTTTCTGCTTTTATTTCTTTTATAAAGAATGGATTTACTTAAATGCCTCTGTCTTCTTTATTCCACTTTTGATATCCTGCCAGAGGGACTTTTGCCTATATATTTTTTATGTAATCTTGACAGTGGCTGTTTTGTATTAAATGATATAACTGCCGCATTACATCGCGCTTGGTAAGACTGCTTTTTGATGTAATTTGTCCTCTTACCACCAATAAATTTTGCAATGATGCCGTTAATCTTTTCGAGAACATTACTATCTACATCATGAATTAGGCTTCTTGCATGTATTGCTACCTACGTTTTAAGTTATGTAACGTATTCTTTCCCAAATAATGTCACCCATCAAACAACTCATTGCATCCAGTGTTTCATTTTCCGACAAACAATTTTAAAAACTTCTACATTTATCATGGTTTCCAAATGCATCTATCGGGGCGTTCAAAATGTCATTATACAGGCAATCAATTTTCTCATCAATTGAAAAGCTTTGACATTTATTGTAAGCTACTGCTGATGTAATATTTCTTCGCATTTTTAGTTTTTTTTTCACAGACATTACAAGTTGAATAAAAGCTTTTAAAAAGTAGATACCTACGTTTTGTTTTTTAAATTACAATTCTGCCTATCTGACGGTTTTCTATATTAGAACGGTCAGAATCGTAGCCTAATTGTATATTATATTTATACATGGTGTATAGCTCTGTCATATGGCTCTAACGCAAATGTATTGGCATTATTTACTGTCCCCTTATATATGACACATTTTGACCCGCGGGAAGCAAACTGAAGTGGCGCACTTGTTTTAAACTCGCATAAGATCACACCGGTCGTAGGTTCAAAACCTACCGATATGTATATTTTTTTTTTGTTTTTATACATAAAGAAACATTGTTATCAAATAAATGAACACTTTTTATTAAAAAAAAGTAATATTGTAAATAAAAAAATAAAAAAATAATAAATAAATATTAAATATTATTTTACTTATTATTGTTTCTATTTTTCAACATATGATTTATCATGATTATAAACCTCTTTCATTTACACGGTGAAATAGCCATCTAAAACCGATATTTTTTTACTTTGACATCTCCGATCCATCGAAATGTCAATTTGGTAATAATAAGTCATGAAACAGAGCGTCGCGAACGCAACCGCATATGTCGGCCTTCGAAGCCGAAATGAACCACGTTTCTAAGAGCCAATAACATTTCATTATAAAAGGTTGGCTGTTATGCCATTTGAATCAGTAATTGATCCCAACATAAGAACCATATTGACCCAATGTCGCTTGCGGCATTTTGAATGCCAGCGCGTCGTCGCGAGAAGAGCGCGCTCATCTCATTGTATGACAAAAATAATATAAACGGGCTCTGCAAAATATTATTTTTAAAATATACTGATATTTTATTTGAAAAAAATAATCGTCAGTACTACAAGTTTATTGTACATAGTTTATGTAAAAAAAAACAAACTTGAAAAAAAACACACAGTAATAAGTAATATTTAACAGTGAATATGGATGAAAGTTACACTTTTTATATAAATTTTTTTAACAAGAAAAACTTATTTTTTTAAATTTATGCGAAAGCATTCCTCTTTACAACTATTGTTAAAATGCCGTAGTATTTTTTTTGAGTTTCTTGATCGTGCAGTTTAGTGTGAGGCACGTTTCAAAAAATGCTCTAAAATGAAAATTTCCTGTATAGCTCCCAGATTTAATTATTTTCCTCAATTTTCCAATACTTTAAAAAAAATCTGAAATAGCTATCTACTTAAGAAAGGTACCGTGAGTTACGATAATTTTTTTTTGTTGGCTAACATCATCAGTTATTTCAGTATGACTGTTCAAAAATTGCCAAAAAATGTAATTTTCGAAATTTACCTACATCGTCGCCTTAATGATCTCTTTTGCATTTTGTCTTGTATTTTCTTCTTTTTACATTATTCTTGTTTTTTTTTCTTCATTTTGTTTTGTTTATTTTATCTTTTCTTTAAGATAAAAAAAATGTTTGTTTGCTAATATGTATGAATGTTCGCTAATCTGACTTGTATACCAGTATACCAATAAAATATGAATATGAATAATATGAATATAAGAAAACGTTTAGGACATTGTTGTGTGGGGCTTTTCTAAGGTCTCTATGAACCTTGTAACACTGCAACCATTGCTGATCTATTGTATTCGCCACCTACTGTAGTTCTGCGCTAAGCTTCGTGTCATTTAAGAACTGCAACAGGCTTTTGGCGCCAGATTGTTTTACCTCCTCAGGCTGGAGGTAATGATCTGGAGGTAATGTTTAGGACATTAGCAAAGATACACAGACATATTAGGAGATAATAATAAAGAGACCATACCAAGATACTGGAGTCGTTTTTCTTGTATAAGAGTTGAGAAACCAATTATTATAAAACAGTTTATCTTAAAATTACCATGGAAGATTTTGTCAAAGCGATACATCTACAACAAAAGTATTGTTTGATAAAAACTAGCACTTTTTAAACTAAAAGATTAAAGAAGGCTTGTATTTATAATTATCAGCATATGTTTAGATTTATTGCAACCTGACTTAAGAACTTACAATCTATATATTAATTTTAAAACATGTTTTTTCCTGTAACCGCCAAATTAAAAGAACAGCTTGGTGTAAAAATTTGGTTGAAGTGTCTTAAAAAAAGCTCTCAGTATGTAAATATGTCATCAAAAGAGAAAAATAAAAAATGATAGTGCCATCTACTGGATGATGGGGGAGGAAGGGGGGGGAAGGGAGAACGGAGTGGTTGGTGGGGTGAGTTAGGGGGGTAGGGAGAAGGGGTTGGGGGGAGAAGGGGGAGAGAGAGGGAGTTGGAAAGCGGAGGGGGGTAGGAAGAGGGGGAGAGTTGGAGAAGAAGGGGGAGAGAGTGAGAGAGATGGAGGGAGGGTTGGGGGGAAGGTTGGGGGATTGGGCGGAGGGAACCAGAAGGGTGAAGGGGGTGGAAGGAGGTTTGAGGGGGTTTTTGAGGAGGGGTTGGTGGGGTTGAGGGTTTAGGAAGTTTGGAGCGCGAGGGGGAATGTCTGCTTTCCGGTAAAAACAAATTTTAAAAATTTCAATCATTTCAACGCCATCTAAAGTAAGCTGAATTGGTGCAAAACTTTTTGCTTATTTTCTGTCACACGTCATGTGTTATGTACACGTCGTTTTTGATCGTCGCTGATCGTTTTTTCCGAGACCTTGGTGACATTCCTGATTGTAGATCAAATGAGCAAGGCACCACAACGTAATCGAATTAATCCAAATAAATATTATTTGTACATAAATAAAAAGTATGTTTCTGTTTATTTTTGAAACATGATGGTCAATAAACTGACTGTCGAATTTGACAGGTTTCAGCTAGTTATTTGTTTAATTTAAATGTAATTCTTACGAAATGTTTTATAAATAAAAACGTTCCATCCTGTAAAAAAAGATTTTTGCAAATGTGTCATTAATTAATTAATTTTCGAAACGGTTATTAATTATAAAGTGTTGAAATATGAAAGCCAACTGGTTTCAGTTGTTATCATTATTGTTTGGACTAAAATTAAGGCTACTTTGTCGGAATGACGGCAATAGGAAACTTTACTACCATTTTTTCTCCTGCTAGAGGGCGCAAAGCTGTGGTGTGAAGTAAGATAAATAAATACAAACGGAGCTGCCATGGAATTCACCGACCGGAGTCGGGCCCATCATAATACTATTTTTTTACACTTCTGGGGGGTGAGCAGTGGATTCCGGACTTACGAACCGGCTGTGGTAGGTTTAGGACAGCTGTCTTGCCACATGTGAGCGTTCACCTTGCCACCCATTCACTCCCCCTTCGAAGCCATAGAATTTGAGATGCGCAAATCGCAGTTTTAGATAATTTTTCTAAGAAAGAGTTGATTATTTTTCTGGAAAGGCCAAGATCTTTAAAGAGGTGAAATAGAGATTTAGCTGGCAGGCCACGAGCGCCAACTTCCACCGCGTGAAGGTGAACAGTGAAGCCGTTCCGGGTTACGGCATTTGCAAGATCATGGTATTTATTTAATTTGTACTCGTGGTCTTTTGGGATATTTGATTCCCATGGAACAGTTAATTCTACAATAAGAGCCACCTTCCGAGATAGAGAGTAAAGAGTTATATCTGGACGGAGGGCTGTGCATCCGAGACTTTCAGGGAATTTATACTGCTTAGAGACCGAATCAACCTCCAGAATCCAATCTGTAGCTTTCTCGATTATTGAGAAAGGTTTTGTAGTTAAATGTTTTTTGCCTTTAGAGCCATCCCGCACAAACTGTATTGGGGGTTTGGAGGATACTGTCAAACCCTTGTTGGCACGAGCCACTGAGAGACTAATTACCTCGCGAATAACAGCGAGAACTTTGTCATGGCGGTAAGTGTACCGTCCTTGATCTAAGGCCACCTTGCAGCCAGCTAGAATGTGTCTAGCTGTGCAAGGGGTATTGCTACAGAGGGGACAAGAACTATCCTCGGCAAAGCTCCAACGAGCGAGATTACTGGGGTCTGGAAGTGTATGCTGAAAGGCATTCAAATAAAATTTCAGCATCTCTGGCGTCCAGTCATAGAGCATTACCTTCCAGTGCATTGGAGGCGGAATGCAAAAGTCCCCAATTGAGGCAAAAGTCGGAAAAAATATTTAATTTTCAGGATTTTTTGTTTCTTTCTGTAGGGAAAGCTTTCTATCTGATAAGGAAGGCTTTCCTCCACCTGTCAATAGAGGTGTTTATAAAGATCTACAAGGCCTATGTGAGACCTATTCTTGAGTATGGCTATCAGCTCTGGAGCCCCTACTTAAGCAAAGAAGTAGATGTCCTGAAAAAGGCGCAGCGAAGGGAAACTAAAAAGGCCAGTGACCCTGAACAATAGGAATTAAGAAGATCGCTTGGAATAACATGGACTGACTAAATCGAAGAAATCAAGAGGGGGCCTGATTGAGACATATACAATTCTCACAAATTATTATGATGTATCTGGGCCAGAATATTTACGAATTCAGTCAACACAAATCTTTGAGGACTCAGCAGAAACACAACCGGCAAGAATTAAAGCTATTCCTCTTAACCCGTTGAGTATGATACGACCAAATCTGGTTCTGAAACAATTATCCGTTGAGTATGATACGACCAGATCTGGTTCCGCGGTTTTTTCACTTCTTTGACGTTCTCATATTTATTCATAATTATCTAATTGTTTTACAAAATGATATTTCAATATTCTATATACGAAATTTCAATGCAATCACTGTGCAGTTGTTCTTTTTATGATTGGTGTAGTAGTTTCGTAGTTATAGTACTTTAAGTCGATGTCGCCGAAAATCCTGCAAAAGAGACAGATGCATCCATGAAAATACCCATTTACTCCAAGGGTTAAGAAAGTTGTGGAAATCAGAGTGGTAGTTATGTTGAATAAACTACCATTTGAATAGATGCGTACCCCGAATACGACTGGCAAAAGTACAGAAAAGCTACTTGTACCTTAGCATTAAATTCTATAATTTACTCCCTACAAAATTTAAACATCTGGAGGACATAAAATTAAAAAGAAACATCAAGGAGATGCTGATAGGCCACCCTTTTTATAATCTGGACGAATTTGAGGGCCATGATTTTTCAAATATTGTGCCCATTTAAATTACTTTAAAAAATAGAGCCTTATTGTCTGATTATTTTATATGGTCTTATATCTGTACTTTTAGTTTAAAATGCATAACGTAGATTTAATTTGATTATTTAACATTTTACTGACAATTTGAATTTTAAAATGTATAATTTTACTACGTATCTTTTCGAATTACTAACTACTTCAAATATTAGGCTTCTATTTTGATTATTTATATTTATAGTTTGACAATCTAGTAGTTAATTCTTGACTACCTATGTATGTTCAGTAAAGAGTAGTAACGAAACTTACTACATAACCCAATTATTTTGACAAGTCCAAGAGCGGTCTTTAGCCGTCAATTGGACACGACGAAAATGTAATGTAATGTAAAGATTAGTGAAAGATCTGTCAATCAATTTAAAAACAGACCGTATTTGTACCTAAAAACTTGTTAATATTGTTTATGACTAGCTTCACAAGATCTAATCTGGACGTAAAAGCAAAGCCGCCTGCCCAGAATATATAACAATAATAACAATAAACCTGCAACATTTACTAAATTTTAGACCATACATGTCTTTTTTTCTTTTGTTATTTTTAATGTGACTCGATTCAGATTACTGATCTATATATCTTCCGCTTAATCTTCCTAAGTATTTATATTTCATCTCTCTCCTGTCCTTACAAACCTGTATCCCTCCATCGATGATAGAACTTCCAAAAGACCTCAGCAGATCCATGAGCGACTCGCAAAACCCTACTACGTACATGGCACAAGCCACGGCGTTCGCCATAGAAAATATCAGACCTATAGAACCGCCAAACTCGGGACCCAGCGACCGTGATATCATGTAGTATGTCCCACCTGGAAAATAAACAGAAATAAACTACGATTAACCCAGCAAACTCCGGGGTAAATAAGGCCACAATATTAGGGCACTATGTAATAGTTTTCCACAATATTAAAAGTTAAGGTGGCATCCACAATATTATGTATCTTAAAGTATGGTGGTTTCATTACAAACCTTCCACATCGTTATTGGAACGTTATGACCGTGGATATCATTGGACCACTCCATTTTCAGTCTAGAACCAAGGACCACTGTTAACCCCTCAGGCCCCGATTGGCCAATATCGGCCACAACACGATTCAGCGTGACGGTCCCGTTTTAATTTTATTTTAATTTAATTTGTTTTATTTTATTATGTTTTATTATGTTAATATGTTTCATTTTAATTATGGGTACAGTGGTTTGGCAGTAATAAATGTTTTGGTGAGACAGTGTTGTAATTCAATTTTTTTACTAATTTTTTGGGACAGCAACTTGTCAATCGGCTGAGGGGCCGAGACCTGATGGGTTAAGCGAGGTCCTTGGTTCTAGACTGTATTAAGACGCTTCTAGCTTGTATTAAGAAGTTAGGCGCCATTTCCCAATATGGGTTTTAGTAGGATTTAATCCACTAGTTTATTACTGGTCGACAGCAGCATATTTAAATGCTGTTAAGTACGTGCCACTAAGGTAATTTTCAATGCCTGTAATGCGAGCATGGATATTTATTTACAAAATCTAATTATGGATAAAAGTAGAGTTCATTTAAAAAGAAGTTTATTTTAATTTAAATATCATTATTTCTTCCCACTGTATCCATAGTTGAATTATATGATACGAAAACTGAAACAAATAAATTTATTAGTTGATTCTATTCTACGTTTTTCTCTTGCTCAGTAGTAAAGAAATTCGTGGAAAACCAACGCTATAACTAAATGGATCTTGGCATATGTGGTGATGCTTCGGTTCATCCAGATATTCGTGAACCGGGACATTGCACCTACAGCCATTCCAATTTTTCGCCTTATTACCTCTTACCTCCTTTTATAACTCCGTTGGTACTGATAGCAGACATGGAAAGAGCAGTTATTGTTGTAACAGCTGATGTCGTCAATATAAGAAGCGTTGCTTGACCTGAAAAATAAAGAAAAAGGCGCTCAACATTTTTTGGCCAACAAGCTCTTATTATTCAAATTCTAATTTCACTCCAAAAGATGGACCTAAATCGTTGGAAAAATAAAGGCTTTTACACGAATTTTGTGAAGAGAAATACAACATCTTCAAGAGATCAGACGAGGAAACCGAACTGAAGGTAGAAAATTGTGAGAAATAACAAATTTAGGATTTAAACATTAAATAAATGTAGATTTTTATTACCTATTCCAGCTTGTGCAACGACCCAAGACAGCCGAAGGAACAGCATGACACCCCAAATGTTGAGAAGACATCGCACCAGCACACCCTGAACCCATCCGAATTTCATACCAGCGTCAGCTGCTCCAGAACCGTTCTCTGATGATGCACCGCCTCCGCCATGGGCTCCGGGCTGAAAGCAGAAACATTTGTTTATTATTTATTTATTTGTTTATTCAATTATTACTAATCACCATTACAGACAAACCAACGCATTAAACAGTAAGATTAACAAATATATCAACTAGCAACTATACAAATTGAATGTGGCTTAAAATAATAGTTATCTTTTAAGAATAAATAATTAAATGCCTGTAATTTAACCAGATGAGGGTTAGCGGTAAAAAATATTGAAATCTGGTTCCATCAAGTTAATGTTATTTAACCACTAGAACGCCAATACCACCGAAGGATAGTTTTCTGTTGCGATAGTTCGCGGACGGCCGATCTCCGTATTTATGCAGTTATATGTGATACAAGTCGCCTTCATTGAATAAGCTACCGTTATATATTAGTATACGTGCACTAACACCCCCTACAAACAAGTTTTCGAGGGTTGAAAAGATGCCGTCGTGAGTTTCATTTCCATGGCTGGCCTTCCAGGGGTTAAACGCCGTAACGCACAAGCCAACAAGTCCTACCTTGTAAGGTTAGTGCAAGGGACGGGTGCGCGAAAAGATAGTTATGCGAGCACAAAGATAATTATTAGCTACTAAGCTAGGGTTATCAGTTTTACCTCGAATCATGCATGTGAGTGATAACAGTCGGATACAGAAATGGATAATATCCGTAATGCTTAAAGTAAAAAAAAAAACAAAAACACTTCTGCGCCTTTTCCAGCATTCAAGGTTTAATTTTGGCCGGCACTTAGCAGCACTGCCCCCCGCCCCTTCCCCCCTAAACATCATCATCGAACCAGTTTGGAAACAAGTCAAACCAGCTTCTTGTGGAAAGCTTAAAAGTTTTCTAGGTAATTAAACGAAAATGTTGAAACTCCCTGATATCAAACTAATATAATTATAATACCAATTTAACTCTTTAATGAACAATAGGCGGGCTTATCACACTAAGGAAATCTCTTACAGCCAACCATAGTGGACCCAATTTGTGAACTAAAACTAAAATTAGTTCAAGCGAACAAGATAGAGCAATACGTTAGAGCGGAATATGAAACGAACAACTGTCGATAAAAACTGCCTGTCGAATTTATACTCGTCCGAATAAATTTGAACACATTTCGTGCTGTGTTAGATTCATGCTAGATAGTTTTAATGCGAAAAAGTGACAACCGGTTATTTCACATTCCGCTCTAGCGTATTGCTCTGTCTCCTTCACACGAACTTATTTCAGATTTTAGTTCACGAAGAAACGCAATCGAGCCCAGTGTCAGTTTTAGAGTTCAAATCAAATCAAATCGATTTATTTTATCATTTGCCCATCTGGGCGTAGACAATATATAATCTTTAAAATTAAGCACGTTCAGAAATTGAATATTAATTTTTTAAATATTTGAATTACAGAAATTAAATATTAAATTCTTAAATATTTGAATTGATGGTGCTTGAATAAAAACAAAATAAGTTTAATGATACTAAAAACCACATTATGAATGTGACTAGAGTAAGAAGACGAGAAATCACTTCTCGAATACCTACAAACTATATTTAACTAACTACATTATAATGGATAAAAATAATCGTCCAATAAAGTATTAAAATGAAAACAAGAAAAAAATAAATGATGATGAAATAAAGATAGTCGGAGTTGCCGGGTAGTGCAACCACTTTGATTTACTATGTAACTAGTAATTATCCCTTTGAGGACTATAAGCTTTGCAGTAGAGTATGGAAGTTTATGACACATAAAACCATGTATGTCAAGTTTTGACAATAACATGTACATCAAATTTTGACAATAACATGTAGGTATGTTAAGTTTTGTAAAAATTGGTTCAACAGATTTTATATAATTAGATGGAACATAGTGTCACTGCGGTCCATAAAGATGCAAAGTTACATTTTTTTCCAAAATTTGATTATTTTATTCATTAACTCGTAATAAATATTATTTATTTATTTAAAATCACTAGAGTTTGTTGCTCATTTGCGATATTTTTAAGAAAAAAACGGTATGTTTTTTTTCTAAACAATTTTTTTTTCTAATATTAGGTTTTTGATGTCTTAATATAATGGAAAAATATAATTTATAAATTATTCGCATTCGATAATGTTTTAAATGATTTTGAAGTTATGGGATACTTATATACCATGGTGCTTAAAAGATTAAATGCATTACAGCATGATATAAACAATAAAAAAAAACAAAATAGCACTATGTCACAGCCAAGGAAAAAAGGATGGGGAGAGAAAAAGATTTGATGAGGAAAGAAAAGGTTTTTTATAAGTCTTCAAATAATTACGCTCAAAGGTTTTTTTATGAGATGTAAACATTTGTTATTTTTAACGCGCTTTTATTAGGTCGACCTGTATGTAACTATGTAATGGAATCTAAGGTAACGAATTTAACCATCTTTCAAGGATCGTAGCGTCATGAAAATTGGCAGCTGTATTTAGTTCTGATGACAATACAATAAAATGGTACTGTCGAACTGATGATGGAGTCGGAAGATATGAACTGGAACTTCATGATGGAACATCGTATCATAGCTGTGTTTGGACTTGTTAGAAAAGTCTTGGAATGAACTTTGACCACGATTAGGTTTCAAGGTCTGATGATGAAGCCGGAAGATAGGCACTGGCATTCCATGATGGAATATCGTATCATAGCCGTGTGTATGGGAATATCGTATAGCCCAAAAGCGTGTTTTTAGTGTTTTTTCTAAAACTATTAATTATTTAAAGTAAATACAACAGGAAAAAATACATTGTATGCAATAATTGGCAATTTGAGCAATATTCAGTTTATTTTACCTTTTAGTTTGGAATGTTTCATTGTGAAAATGGGCCTCAAATTTAGTTTTTTTTTCTTGGAATACGTTTGGAGTTCATTTCGTGACTAATATACATGGACAACTAATCGGATATCACAAAAAATATTCAGTGCAGAATTGAACTCACATCTCATTCTTTACTATATACGCTGATCATTATTTTGGAAATCTCTTTTAATTTCTTAATCTAGACGTCGCAATAAGTAAGATTTTCTCATTTTTTACATTGAATAAACCATACTTTTTTTCTTCAAAACTCATTCAAAATGAATAATATTTCAATATTAATAAAATGAAAGTGTTAACTGAAGAATACGAAAAAAATAATGATATATTTTTTTTCAGAATGTTCTAAATTTTTGAAGTTATTACTAATTCTTGTCATTATAAACTGCAATGTTCTTAGAAATAAAGCCGGAATTAACAGTCAGATTTTCGAATTCATTTCGAAAATAGCCGCCGTACTGGCAGGTCGGGGATACAAATGGTAGGAGCAGTGCTAGATGTGTCAATAGGCCGTATAGGTCGCGGCCAAGGGGCGGTAGACTTTAGGGAGGGGGGGGGGCAGATTTCAGAGGGCGCTCGCTTTAGTATAGTAAAAGCCGTCACGTTCGTCCGCGATTATGAACGTAACAAATAAGTCACTTGTGGATAGAGTTTTCTATCTATTAAATGTTAATTCTCGTTCGGGTAAATGATGTATGCCTCCCCTTTACGCATACATTTGACGAAATATCATACTCGTGTTCGTACATATTTCACAAGGAAAATTCACATTATAAAATTCCTTTGTTTGTTGGCGAATTATTTAATTAAATGTAATCTTGATTCATATATATCTATATAGAGGCAGATGCAATAAACACTATAAACTATGTCGATATTATAGATGATTTTGTCGATAAAAAAATATTGTAAAAATAGTAATTATCGTTTCATTACACTTATTCTTATTTTATCACTAACTCATTCATTCATTTGATTTTTCGATACCTACCCACCCACTTAAACATTTAAAATTTTTCATTGCCTAAAAAGGCATAGGTAACTAAACACGTACGAGTATGAATGAGTGAAGGGCGGCACAAATTCAAGTGGTCTATACTTAAGAAAAGTATAAATCCGGCACTGGGTAAGGAAGTAAAACCTGCAGTAATTGGACAAATGAAGAAGAAGAAGAATAGTAAAGAAGTATATTTGGATATTTGAATATACTCTACATCAGGGGCCTCCAAACTACAGCCCGCGGGCCAAATCCGGCCCGCCAGTGCCATCAATCCGGCCCGCGACAGCTAATGACCAGTGTTATCAATCCGGCCCGCGTTGGATAAGTTGGATAAAAGGACACATAATGATAATAACTCGGTTTTATCCACTTGCTAGGTAAAGCTTAACGACAGGTATAATACGCAGAAAATTTAACTTGAGCATAATAACTAAGAAATAATTGAAATGAATCCCACTAACTTTATAATGATACATAAACATATAACACATAAATCTTATAAACATATAAACATTATAACATATAAAATACTAATGAGATTTATGTAATTGTGATTTTCCACTGACAATAGTTTATAGTTGTGGACCAATTTTACTATTTTTTTATTTTCAGTCCTTACTCCCAGTAAAGACTGAAAACAAATTGTTTTAGTCGGTTGTTTCTGAACTGCTGACTGCATTGCTAGGAGACAGATTAAAAAAAAACGGTTTTGGCCCTTGGAACTTACTGGAGTAATCAGTATGGACCTAAGTCTGGAAAGTTTGGAAACCCCTGCTCCACATAATTGGAAAACTTTCTAAATTTACTAGTTTTTCCTAAAATTTACCGAAAATTCACTTCGTTGTTATTTTTTCTGAATTTATGGAAAAACGTCAGAATTTTGAAAAACATCCACGCCTTTAGAGACATTATTAAATTATTGACTTATAAATTGACAATGATATAATAATATGTTAGTTTAAAAATCAGAATCTGATAACCATTATAGTCATTTTAGGTCATTTTTATCGATTTTTCTATGCGTATTTATCATAAAGTCACATGAAACTTTATGCCTTTATCTAACTATTGGTAAAATATTGGTAGTTACATTTTTACTTTCCCGGCCCACCAACCGACGAGGGAAAGTATTGTGAACGCGCTTAAAAAAACGAGATGAAGGAGGAAATATCCATTTTAAGCCCCCTGAGACGATTAATAGCATTTTCATATTGAAATCTGTCTGTGTGTCTGTAACTATTCCTCCACGATAGCGGCCAAGTTGATTTTGGTATGCAGACATCATTTGACCATGGCAAGAGTTGAAAAGATTATAGTTGAAATCGGTCCACCAAGGGGCGTACTAGTCATATATCATCCTCAAAATATTGGACTTAGAGACTTGACATTTTGTACACAAATGCATTGTTGGGCCGAATACACATTCGTCCGAATACACCAACGTGTATTCGGACGAATGTGTCCGTGACACACAGTAATCTTTAGTTTCTGTAAGTTGTTGTTTCCAAAAAGTCGCTTGTCTGTTCCATTTTCGAAAAGATTTGAATCAAAGTTTAGCTAAACGCTGTTTTAAAGTTATTTTTTGAAATATTTATGTTTAAAAACATATATCGAGACGCGCCACGCTCCCGTGTACGACAAAATAGGGCAATATGATGCTATAACAATATGGATCTTGGCCGCCATCTTGAAATACCCCACCAATGTTTTTTTACAGTGTATTTTTTAATTCCCCATGCTCAAAAACATACACCTAGACATTTTGGAAGCGTTCCTGTGTCAAAGGGGGGCTTTACAACGCCGATTTCGGGTTTCGACGCCGTATTGACCGCCATCTTGGTTATCTTACTTCCGGTCAGGATTTCGCTTGGGCAACCGGCATTTTCGGATTCAGCATGGTTGAGACGCATTTGCGTCTGTGGCGTTAGCTCGTATGCCACTGAAATAGGGAAAAAATACCGGTTGCCCAAAAGTTACATGATTTGCTTCTAAAAGTTCGTTTTTCAGAAAATTTGACTAGACTACACAAGCCGAGTTCGTCCGCCGATCGATTTTTATTTATGAAATTAATATTTCGATGCAATCAGTCATTGGCTCCTTGCCGGGAAAGTCTTGGGGGTGACACAATCGATTTTTTATTTTGATTATGCGATGTGACGTTTTGGTGGGATACTCCACTAAGCCGGTGCAGCCGGTGCGGCGCAACGGGGCCTAAGATAGTTCGGAGGCTCACAATGGAACTTCTGTCTAATATAGACTTTCTATCTAACACAGCTAGAAGGCTAAAGTTAAGGAGGCCGAAAAAATGGATGTCTCAAAACTGATCGATAGACGAAAACCATTCTAGAAATGTATAGGTCCATATTTTTTATACCAAATTAAATAGTTAATCTAAATATGCAGATGAGAAAAAAATGGTACATTTGTAATAATATTTAGTGGTTATTTTTTAGTCTTACCACTTTTGCACTTGGTAGTTCTACTCAAAATAAAGTAATAAAAGCTGACATTATTTTTTTATTTCTCACTAACACTCAAAGATGGAGAAATATAATTCAGTAAATAAATTAACAGTACACGTCGAATTAATATAGGAACAAATGTTTCAAACATTCTCCCGCAACAATGTTTCTATGTGATCCCGCGTGTCCCACCGATGTTCTTGGGAACTTGTTCCGCAACATGTTCGAGGCAATGCCCCCAAATGAACACGTCAGTTTATAATGTAGCTATAATATAAATATGTAATGTAACTAGGTATACAGTAATTACATCCTATAGTCATAATGAATGCAAGTAAGTAGCAGTAGGGGCCTTTAGTTCAATTTTGCACCGGGCCCATTTTTTTCAGTTACGCCAATGATTGAAATCTTCTGGAACAAAATACGGGCACAAGGTTCAAATTCAGGAATGTTCACTACAGCGTCGATTAAGAAGAGGTCAGTATGAGGTCCCAAGGATGAGGGTCCCTTCATTAGAAACTCAATTAGACATCTTGCGAGTGCAGCGAATTGACCTCAGAGGTCAATTGGACCCGATGACAGACACGACTTTAAAAATCTACACCGCCGCGTTAGTCATCGATTCAGCCGGTAGGTATTCTCCAGATAATGGCCATCATTTCGTCAAATTAACTCGTTTATCCAAATGGGCCTGGATATGGTTGAATATTTTTACATTTATATACATCACATAATACTATGATAAAAAAATATTAGAATTTTATGAAAAATAAATTCATAATGATTTTTTTTTTGTTTTTGTCTTTTCTTTTAAATGATTAAAGGCCTAGCCTCGTCTATTCAGAGCTTTTACAAAGTTCTCATAAGACCCAAAAATGATTTTTTGACTTAAACAAACTGACAAACATTGCAAGGTAAATAAAAGCTTGTAAATTTTCGGGATAACTTTTAATTATATTAGTAAAGTATTATTTATACCTACCTAATTTAATTTTTTGATACCTAGCCTAACTGATTTCGTGCTATTTTCAAAATATGTGTTTTAAAAAAATATATATTTTCATTTGTTGTCGAATGTCATAACTATATATGCCATAACTATATATACCTATGTTATAGGAAAATAATGTACGCCTTAAAGGTAGGATGTGCGGCACTGAATAATTGTAAAAATCCATGTTACTACACCAAAATCGGAATAAAATGAATTGAATTGAATTGAATATTATATTCACTCTGCAGAAAACAGCCATACGTGCGATAGTGCACTGAGAAAAATATTGGATTGATTCTTATTTTTTGATTACTATTTTGTTAATACGGTTTTATACAGAATAACAATGTTCCAATCGTAATTTTGTTGAATTACAAGAAATTTTGTTGAAATTTCATTACTCGATTATATTTACATTTACATTTTCCGTACGGTTAAGATGGAAATAACAGTATACTACAGTTTCAACATGACTCATGTGTCCAACTATAACTGTACGTATAATATATGTATATGTTTTCGTCGGTGTAAGTTCCTGGAAATTTAGTGGACTTGGCAATCTCGATAGAGTAATTTAACTGTTTTTCTTTTTTATTTGAGAAGTTTATCAACACTGCTTTGCTTAAATTGGCGACATCGGGTTCACTCTAAACTAATCATTGACTTCAAGAAGTGTTTCGCTTGTTGGATCCTCCATTTTTGTTCTACAGTCACTTTCAAGAATGCACGTGGTGTCATCTGCAAGTTGGACAGTCTTGGCACAAGTTATGTTAGTTGCTAAATCGTTACAATAGAGTTTGAAGAGGAGAGGTCCCAATGTTGAGCCCTGAGGCACACCGATGTTTACTATTCCACAACTCGATTGCTCAGCCTTTTCCTCAATTCCATCAATTATTTTAATCTCCACCACTTGCTGCCTGTTTTGTGGGTACGATTTAATGAGTGAATTGGCCACTCCTCTAATTCCATAATGGTTTAGCTTGTCTACCAGGGTATTGATGTTATCGCAGAACTTTTATACACTTTTTTTATACACTGTTAGCTTAGATCGCAGAACTTTTTATACACTTTTTTTATAATTTGAAATGTAATTTCATTTGTAGAAATACTATTTTTTGTAATTTCGTAATGTTATTGTATATATAATAATTTTTTGTAATGTAATTTCTATACCCAGATCGGGTTTATGAAAATAATTTTTTCTTATTCTTATTCTTATTCTTATACACTAAAATATTAAGATAACAAAATTCGGTAACTTGGTACGGGCATGGCAGATTTAGGTTCAGCTTAGAAGCTAGAAATTTTGTAATATTTTAATTAAATAAATTAAAATATTACTGCTTCTCCATAGTTATAATAATACGCGACTGCTGGCCTATTTGCAATGGGATTATTAGATCGTTGATGATACAAATGTAGACAAATGAGATAAAATAAGTTGTAATACGTAGGCTAATTCACTGTGATAAGAGGGTTAGCTCAAAAAACCTTCCATGAGACCAGATAAGTATTAGGTAAACAAACATTATGGTATCAGTGAATACCTTCCTATGCGTGTTTCCGATACTACAACTGATTATATAGCGTAGATTGATCAACGTCGTACTGCAATTTGACAGCCAGACAATTTTACTACGAAACGCAACGTGTAGATGGCACTGGCACTCATACTTACAAAAAATGATTAATCTTCTATTATTATGTTCAATATGGCGACTTTCGTGGTACAACAGTATGGCGGCGCAATGCAGATGGCGCTCAAAACACGCCTATACGATATAAAATAAAAATAACAGCTGAATTTTCAAATCATAGTCCTTCTTATTTCAATATTATTTACATCAAAATGTTAATTTTTAATTCTATATACAAGTTTCAATATATAATAATTACCCACTTTGATGTTCAGATATACTAATAGATGGCATCCTATCTCACCGTATTATTAAAAATGGGATGGAAGACACTTATAAATGAATGTTATTATTTTTATAATTGGTTAAATGATTGGGTTTTTATAATCAGCCTTTTATAAAAATAGAATTCATTGGGCCCGATTGCGTTTCTTCGTAAACTAAAATAGGAATTAGTTCAACTGAACGAGACAGAGCAATACTTTAGAACGGAATATGAAATGAACTATCGTCGATTTTCCCGCAACAAAACTATCTTTCGGACTTATAGACGCCCGAATAAGTTTGAACACATTTCTTAGCTGCTTTATCTTCGGTGGGTAGTTTAATGCGGAAAAGTGACAACCGTTCATACAACCGTTCATTTCACATTCCGCTCTGACGTACTGCTCTGTCTTGTTCACAAGAACAAATTTCCTATTTTAGTTTAAGAGAATCGCAATCAAGACCATTATCAATGTTGTTATAGATGCCCAAATAAATTGCTATTAGTTGGGCCATTAATCCTATTAGCGCCACCTGCATTTCGCCGTTTCAGAAAGGTTTCCAAATGGTACTATAGAGTTGAGTTATTTTATTGTTATTTTTTACCGTATAGGCGTGTTTAGAGCGCCATCTACAGTGCGCCGCCATATTGTTACATCACGAAAGTCTCCATATTGAACATAGTAATAAAAGATTAATAATTTTTTGAAACCACTTGTGCCATCTACACGTTGCGTTTTGTAGTATATCCTAGTTGCCAAGATGTAGTACGACATTGAACAATCTAATTTAAGCGATATAATCAATTGTAGCACGCTGCAAAGCATATAGCATCAATTTTTCGAAGATGTTTTTCAGATACGTTTTAGATGATTCAGCTAACATTTATAACGAAACGGGACGGTCGTACGTCACGGTTCGTCTCGCCCATCAGCTTTGCGCCATTCGAACTGACGCGGACTAATTGGGCTCGACTGCGTTTCTTCGTGAATTAAAACTGAAATTATTTCAGGCGAACGAGACAGACCGGATACGTTGGAGCGGAATATCAAATGAACGATCGTCGATTTTCCCGCATCAAACCTACCTGTCGAGCTTACAGCCGTCCGAATAAGTTTGGATACATTTTGTGCGGTCTTAGATTCAGCTGCTTTATCTGCGGTGGTAGTTTGAATGCGGAAAAGTGACAACCGTTCATTTCAAATTCCGGCTTTTAACGCATTGCTCCGTCTCGTTCTCATGAACTAATTTCCGATTTTAGTTCACGAAGAAACGCAATCGAACCCACTGTCACCAGACATCGATTGTAACCTAACTTTTGTAATCACTATGCAAGTCAAATCGAATGTTTTTCAATACAATTTGCATGAGCAGACTTCCAAATATTTCACTAAAGACCAGATGGCAAACGTGGCGAATCGCATTCGTGTACTAATTTACATTCAATATTTGCATTGCGGCCGAAGAAGCATTTAAAAAGTGTTCAAAGCCAGTGTCTGTCTCGCGCGGTCGGTCATCGTCACGCAAACAACAAACATCTATCATTCCATGCCGTATGAATTGTTGAGAAAACAGATGTAAAATTTGAAAGAGAGGCGAAACGTAGGTGCACACGGAATCCTATTGGCAAGACTTCACTGTCTATTAATATACATCCATATTTTAAAAAAAAACACGACTGCCGTTACAGAAAGTGAACTATTGTATTTATAATTATTTTAATTACGGTTCTTAATGTAATGTTTGTGGTTTATGTATTTATCAATACAGATAGATGTATATTTCCGGAATGTACGCAATCAGACCTTCACTTCACAAAAAACATGATATATTTATGTTAATTTATTGAAATTTGGACACTTAGACAACTACTTACGTGATATTTGGACAGTTAAGATACCCTATGATACTCGGAATGACATAACAATACCAAATACTCCTATTATTATGGTTTTTTTTATTAAATATTTGTGGTTTATGTATTTCTGCACATAGATACATGTATATTTCCGGAATGTACTCAATCAGACCTTTCATTTGACACTAAACACGATATATTTATGTTAATTCATTGACATTTGGACATCTGGACTTTTTTTGACCCACAAGACCGGTGTCTTATCGTGGAACCCGCATTTTTGCCTATTGGCAACAACTTCTAGCATTTATAACATCACGCAGTCAAACACTCAGGAGGACACCCATCCAAGTATTGACAGCTTAACTTCGGTAACAACGCGGATGACCGGTGTCAATGTAGCTACGGACGCTACTTGATATTTGGACAGTTAAGGTACCCTATGACACTCGGGTATGTCATGTCATAACGATTCTAACAATACCACACACTTCTAAGTCGGTTCAAGCGTTTAAAAGTTATGGCGGAA
The DNA here is from genome assembly GCA_944548615.1 of Micropterix aruncella. Taxonomy (NCBI): domain Eukaryota; kingdom Metazoa; phylum Arthropoda; class Insecta; order Lepidoptera; family Micropterigidae; genus Micropterix; species Micropterix aruncella. The sequence continues at coordinate 17,759,036 of OX155961.1, forward strand.
TAAAGAAACGGAAAACACACATAGATGAACCCTGAACACATTACACTCCTTTTTTGTTGGGTTAGATAGTGGGTATTGTTCAGCAGTCAAACACTCAAGAAGTCAAACACTCAAGAAGCTCTTTGCAATTTTAATGCAATAAGAGCTTGGCAATATCCCACGAGGAAGTAACATCAGCATGACACCAGGATACCTCCAACCGATCATACTACGCGCCACGTACGGTTAAGTTACAGACGACTAGTCTCTACATGAACTCTTTAATAAATTACCTGATAAATTAAAGGAGATTAAAAACTTTGGAATTTTCAAGAGAATTATCCGGGTTTATCTGTTTAAAATCAACATGTATCCGCTTAACGATATTTTAAAATACTTTGGATACAACATCGTACTTACCAATGTAATTAAATGTACTTTAATAGTATTTTTTAGTTAATTGAAGTATTTTGTGAGTAATTTACTGTATATCATTCTTTGTTAAATTCAGTAGGTAACTAATTTAAGATAAATTTTATCTTACTAAAATAAAAACCATTACGATTCTTGGTCATTCCTAAACAATCGTAATGGTTGTAATGGAAATAAATTTTCTTTATTGTTCTTTATGGCAAAAATTAACCGAAATTCAAAAATACAAAGATCTTTGGCGAAATTTCGTTTTTAGGATTCGGTAGCACTACACTACAAGGACTTTCGAAAACCGTATTAGTTAGTTGATGATAAATATACTGCTACAGCTTTCGCGAAACCATCTGAATTTGCAGTTTGTAAGGATTGTATAGCGACGTTGTCGTAAAAATCGACGCTAGTGCCGCGATTACAAACGGAATCCTATTAGATAGACTCACTGGGCTCGATTACGTTTCTCTTGAACTAAAATCGGAAAGTAGTTAATGTGAACAAGACAGAGCAGTACGTTAGAGCGGAATGTGAAATGAACGGTTGTCACTTTTCCGTATTAAACTACCCACCGAAGATAAAGCAGCTAAGAAATGTGGTAAAGCTTATTCGGGCGTCTATAACTTCGGCAGGTAGTTTTGATGCGGAAAAATCGACGACAGTTCATTTCATATTCCGTTCTGACGTATTCCTCTATCTCGTTCGGTTGAACTATGTTCCTATTTTAGTTTACGAAGAAACGCAATCGGTCCCACTGTCTGTTAATGACAGTTAATATTAACTACCTATTAATAAGTTAATGTTAGATGAAATTCAAAAATAGAAAGAGCTTTAGCGAAATTTCGTTTCCAGGAATCAGTAGCCAACAACAAGGACTTTTGAAGACCGTATTAAAGTGTATTCATAATTGTAAAAAGTGTACCTACTGTAAGAAAAGAAATATAAAAAACTTAGTAAACTTGATGATACTGGCAGCAGTCGTTTAATTTCTTTATTAAACACAAAATAGCTTTAGAAAATGGCAACTTTAATTTTTAAGTGACAGGTCAAATATCTCACTAATCTCAAGCTGTGTTTCTTATAGTTTTTGATTGTGTTCTTTTAAAATTATTTTCCAAGACGTTTCCTACAAATATGAATGAGAAAATTGACAATGACCGCGGCAAAGTAGATTTAAAGATGTCGCCATTAAAACGGAGGTCGTGGATTATGTGGATTCAGATTCAATAATTGCTGATAAACGAGAGCGTATGGTCGGATTCCACGAAGGCCGGACTCAATTCATAAAACCAGAACCGAATCGTACCGAAATTGGGCCATCGGGAAGCAGTCAAGACAGAAGTGTCGTCAAATCGTTTAATTGTGCGGAATGCGACAGGGCGTTCGCTTACAAGTCTTTTTTAAGGCGACACATTATGTGTTCATTTGAGGTTAAAGACGTTTAAATGTGACGAATGTTATCGTGTTTTCACGAGGCCAGGGGATTTAAAGAAACATCTGAGCGCAGTTCATAAAAATTGAAGCAGTTCGCGTGTACGGTATGCAAACGGGCATTTTCTGAGGGACGACGTTTAAAGACGCATCTTTATGCCATTCAATATTCGACGCATCAATATTACCACACTAAAAAACAATAATTTAAATGCATTTAATATTGTAAACGGCTTCATATCACCTTACCCAATCAATCAGTTGTTCATCTCTCATTTATAAAACCTAAACAAACAAATATATATTGTGACCTGAACATTGCTGCATTGTGGTCTAAACAGTCACATGTACAACCTTAAGCTCCGGGACACGAAAATGTGCAGGTTCTGCCAAGAGGCAGAGAAAACTCCCCTGCACCTTATGTGCGATTGTGGCCCGCCGCCAATGCGTAAAAGATACACCCACTTGGGTGGTCCTAACCTTTAACCTGAGGAGGTAAAACAATCAAGCGCCAAAAGTCTGTTGCGGTTCTTAAATGACATGAGGCTTAGCGCAGAATTATCTTCTTCTTCTTCTTTTTTTATTTGATGGCTCCACCCAAAGAGGGTGATTTCTGCCAAGTGTGCCGTTGAAATAGGAGGAAACTTTATTGTGTTAGTGGACATCACTGAAACAATTTAAGACATCACTCCGTCGGGAACACAAAATCGAGTAATAATGAATACAGTGAAATAAATATATACGTTTAACAAGCGCAGAATTATATCAGGTGGCAAACACGACAGATCAGCAATGGTCGCAACTCGCAGTGTTACAAGGCTCATAAAGACCTTAGAATAGCCCCACACAACAAAAATAAACATAAAAAAAACAAATATATACGCATGCACCGGATCTTTTCTCTGTGCATGCACCGACGTTCTATGTGTGTCTTACGCGTTGCGAATTGAAGTTCTAAAAACGTACTGGTTTTACGCCTGAGACAGGGTACTGTCACTCCTTCACCTTCCCATGCAATGCCGATCTGGAGATCGCATAAACGACGTTGCTTAGGACGCGTGTGACAGTGATGCGTTTGATAAGTATATTTCTAAGTTATCTGTTTTCGTGCAAATTTAAGGGCCCAAATGTCATAACGCATTGTATACATTGCGTACGTTGGCTCAGTCTGTCCTTACCTTAATTGTATCCCGTAAGGAATTGCGCCTTATGGACTAATTGCACTTGTGGAATGCCTTCGTCCACGAGTATCATATAATACAAAGGATAAATTTAATTACGTGCAGCCTCAGGGCCGCTAACCTCAATATTTCAAAGGACAAGCATAAAATATATATTGGGCTACAAGAATGCGTTAAGTAGAAAATACCATTCCGATATAACTGCGTTTTAGTATTTTTTGATTGTACATTAGAAAATACAGTTATTAATTCGTTAAGTAGAAAATATCATTCTAAGATAACATTTTAGTATTTGTTTTATTGTAAATATTAATTTCAAAAACGTAGACCGCTATAATCAGTGGAAACTTGGAATTATCCTTTTTGTTTATTTATTAAACTTTCATTTCTACTGAAGATTATTTCTATTAATAGCAATATCATAATTTACTTTCCCGACAGAGGAAAAGTATTGTGAACACGCATATTTTTTCGAGATGAAGATGGATATATACATTTTAACCCCCCCCCCCCCCATGAAGAAGATAAGTCTGTGAGTCTGTATGTGTGTGTGTGTGTGTGTGTATTCCTCCCCGATACGCTTGATCCGATTGCGCTAAAATTTGGCATGCATGCTTCATTTGGTCATGGCAAAAAAGAGTTGAAAAGATTGTAGTTGAAATCGGTCCACCAGAGGGCACGCTAGTCATGCTTCAATCTCGAAATATTGCATTTAGAGACTTGAAATTCGGTACACAAATTTGTCGGAATATCTCGTATACAAGCGACGCAAATAATATTTAAAGTCCGCCATATTTAATAAAATACTACACCATTTTTGTAAAAATACCATTTTAATTATAATTTCCGGCAAGGTTACTCCACCAACTGTTCGATTTTTATACAAACTGACCAAATTCAAACAAAATGTTTAAGTCTGTCGCAAATATAATCTATTATAAATGTGTGTACATAAGTACGTATTCCCAATAAAATGTTTTTTTTAAAAAGGTATTCAAGTGCTTAAAATATCACACTATAGTCATTTCTATTTAATATTTCATACACTGTATAAGTAATATACAGAATGTTTCTGAAAAGATGTCATTAATTTCAATGATCAATAACTCTGTAAATGAAACTACGTGGGAAAAAAATATATACGTATTTTATCTCAGTTGTTTCGAGTAGAATAATAATCCAGTCTCAGAAAAAAAACTATAAAAAATGTCCTATTATTTCCATTTTTCTTGTTCAGTTACAAGTTACCCCTTGAAATTAATGATATATTTGCAGTTAAACTGTATTGCTGGTTTTATTTTATGCAGAAACTGGACGAAATTAACTATATGTAAAATTTGACTTTTAAGAGTTATCTCCAAAATACATACTTAATCTTACTCAATGTACTCGTACATAGATTACCAAAAAAAGGGATTGATTATGTATATTAAAATTCCAATCAGTTTTAATTGGTAGATAGAGCGCATGAAGCCTTCACTGTTTTGGAAGGTTTCCTTATGAGAAGCGTTCTCTCCTAATACTGCCTCTTCCTCCTAATTAATTCTATCTACTAATTAGACCACGTAGTGTGTAGGCACCTATACTTGTGTTAATAGGTTAACTTATGATTAGTACTACTCATCAAAGCACGTTTAATTGAACGAATTAAACGATTATTTTTTAACACAGCTAAGAGTACTACACTACCTATCAAAATATCCACTTCTTCAGCAATAAAACGAACCGTGGGACGACGATCCACTAAAACATTTTTTTACACTTTTTTAACATTTTTTTCAGCGACTGCCGTCGTAGGGCGACTCGAAGGATCGTCGTTAGTGTAAGTTCTTCCACACCTAAACTGAGCACCAACGTGCAACCGTAGAATATAAGGGGGCATCAACGTATCTGGTAGTCTTGATATTATACTCGCTCCGTACAGAAAAAATAATGGGCAAAGGTATTAAATTACCGCGCAAAACTCCGTTTATTTTCATTTTCGCTGATATACTTCTATAAGTTGCAAACATATAACTCTTATATAAAATAAAACAAAAGACAAGTAATTACATATATTCAAAATAATAAAAAAAACACGACTGCCATTACAGAAACAGAACTATTGTATTTATAATTATTTTTATTACGGTTGCTTAAGAAATATTTGTGCTTTCTGTATTTATCCATATATCTAGATACATGTATATTTCTGGAATGAACTTTATGAGACATTTAATTTGACACTATATACAATATATTTATATTAATATATTGACATTTGGACATTTAGACCACTACTTACTTGCTATTTGGACAGTTAATAACATCCCTACGTCACTCAAGATGACATAACGATTCTAACGACACCACACACTTCTAAATCAGTTAAAGCGCTTAGAAGCTATGGTGAACCCTGAACATATTACATTCCTATTTTGTTGGACAGTCGTGTAACAAAGTGAACATATATTATTCATATCACTGTTAAGAGTGTATTAGGGCATTAGGGTACCTATGACACTAATTATGACATAGCGATTCTAACAATACCAGACACTTCTAAATCAGTTCAAGGGTTTAAAAGTTATGGTGGAATAAAGAACCGGAAAACATACATAGATGAACCATGAACACATTAAACTCCTTTTTTATTTTTTAAAACATAATAACAGATGTATGCCAGCTGTGCCTGCTAGTATTAATTTTTATATGGTTCCAAAGATTTTGTATCTCATTGTTACTTTTTTTACCGCCTCTCGCATATCAAGTCATAAAAGGATAGATCTCAAAGTAAGGATAGACCTCAAGTATTTTCGCGCATATTTAAGCAGTTTGATAGAGCTTTGTTCGATGTATAGCTATATAATGATTAGTTGAAAAGTCATTGAAAACTAGTAGTTTTTGCAGTAATATTCTTTTGGATCGTTTGATAAAAAAACTAAATTTTAAAAGACTTAAGACGCGAGTAACAGCTAGCTGTAACATCCCTAAAAGAGTGTGTCAAATACCGACTAGTCTTCGTTGAAGACAAGATTTGATAGATATTTCATAGTTTCCCTCGATTTTTTTCAGGTAAAAATTTCGCTTTCGCTTGTGGCAATAGAGCGTCGATAACGTCGTGCGAACGACAACGTCGTTTTTGGAGAGAACTTGATTGTATCCCTAATATGTTTTCACTTAAAACCTGTAAGTGATTATGCGCGATACATCTAAGAGTACTTACTAAACTCTCCAAATCATAATCGCATTAAGGAACAATAATATAAAACTAGTTTTCATTGATGTTAAGATTAAGGCCATGAAAACAAGTTTTTTTTGTGATGTCTTCTTGCACCGGCGCCGGTTAGCTGCAATGGCAGCAACAAGTATGTATGAAATGGAAATTTCCTTAGACATTTATGTAATTATTAGAATAACGAACGAACGGCTCTAGCATTCTTTGTCACGACTAAAATAACTGAATTGAGTAATCTATACTAATATTATAAAGAGGTAAAGTTTGTGACGTTGTAGGAAGTAATCTCTGGATCTACTGAACCGATTTTGACAATTCTTTTATCAATAGAAAGCCACGCTATTTGTGAGTGTCATAGGCTATATATTAATCCGAAAAATTAAAAGACTTTTTCGTGGTAGTCGGATTTGCAAAGTAAGTCGGAGAATAAAGGATGATTCATGCTACACCGGGCCGGGGCCGGGCCGGGCCCCGGCCGAGTCGTTTCCACCGTGCTCCGGCCGGGCCAGTCATTCATGCTACACCGGGCGTGACCGGGCTGTTTCCGAGTTTATTTATCCCACGGCCGTGTTGTGTCCATCTATTTTGGCGATAATAATATTAAATAATAATAAACTTGAGTTGGTAGCTATTGCAATTGCCATTGAAAACGAAGTATTGGAAACACGAACTGAATCTAATAAAAGAAGATGGAGTGTACATCCAGCCTGGAGAAAACGACAATCGGAGGGAGAATTCGCCATGCTCTACAAGGAATTAATAGATGATGAGAGCAAATTTTACGGTTATTTTAGGATGTCTAAAGAATGCTTTAGTATATTTCTTGGAAAAATAAAACGTGATTTAACCAAACAAATTTCAAGATTTGTGAAGCCTATCTCTCCCATTGAACGATTAGCAGACCGGAGCCGGGAAAACAATATCCACCGCCATTTCGACGCCGTGCTCCGGTCGTGGCACGGCCGGTCACGGCCGGAGCACGGCCAAGCATGAATTGCTTCATACAAAAGTATACTATAGATATCTGACCGTGTCCCGGCCGGGGCCCGGCCCGGCCCCGGCCCGGTGTAGCATGAATCATCCTTAAGCGGTCGAACGAAAACGTTTCTAACTAACGCTGCCTTAACGATGACAGATATATGATTAAGTTCTAGAGGAAAGTTGTAGAGCTTGATAATGCCGACAAAAAAGTCAGCAACAGCATATGCCTACCTTTTATATTTAAGTCACAAAAGTACCTTTTATTGCATAAATGGTTAAAGAGATAAGACACAAATAAAACACTCACAAGAAGACACTCAGAAATAACGGTAATATAGTCAAATTGGCATGCAAATATATACATATATATGCAGTAAAAATATAACCCTTCTTTTGGTAGTCAGGAAATAAATCATAGCACTCAGTACTAACCGAACCACACTCATAATTTCATCACAAGTAAAAAGTTTTACCGAAGCCCTAGCTATACTAGCTGACCCGTGCCCAACGAAGTGGGCACGGGTCAGCTAGTATATACTATATAGATAATGTTGCGTGAGTTTACCTAGTCTTAAAGCCGTATTAACATTTTAGAGTTGTCAACTAGTAAGGGCGAACCCGCCACCCCAGGAGGTTATAACGATATACGATAATTCTTTCAATCATGGGGTGACAGAGACGCAGGGACAGCGCAGTTCACAGTCTAACTACGCCAACATGCCCGCGAGAGTCCAACGCCTTACCGTGAGGCACTGGGATGTGTAGCAAGCCGGCCGACCTCACGCCCTCACTACTAGATTTCGATGGATTTCTCCCTCCTCCAGTCTGGTCGCAGGTTTGAAGTCGCCTGCGCGGCCTCTACCTGATGTCAGTTTCAGGTAGATTCAGGTCGAATTTATCGCAGACCGTAGTGCCCTTTGCCCGTCAAGCTCACACGGAATCGGGTGGCTAACTGGGCGTTTCAAAAGTAGCTGACTTCAGGTCAACAACCCGCGCTGCTTAGGAAACGTACGTTTCGAGACCCTTCCTTCCCTCCCCCGGTTATTCGCTGGAGTGCACAGACGATTGGCTAACGCCGGACGATGCAAAACCGCCCAACAGTGCCCGAGGTCTTCCAACAGAGGATCCGATACCACCTCTCCACGACAGCCGTGACAGGGTTTACAGAGTCTTTTCCAGGTTTGTCCCTCTTCGGGGAGGCTACCGGATAGGAGTTGAACCGTGAGTTGACCAAAAAAAAAAACAAACAGGTCGGAACCATTAGATACCTATACGGTATTCACAGTCGATACAGGAACTCTATCTTAAGTGGACTTTAGGTAGACCGTAGCTAACGGGTGCTTTCAGCCAATCAGCTATTGCCGCCTTTATTGTGGTCGACCCTAATGTTCAGATTCAGAGTCGATTCTCGCTCCAGTGATTTATGGATCGAATTTTGACAGCGGCGGTAAAATCATAGGGAGATTTACGAGTAAACCCGATAGTATACAAGTTTCGATTAGCGGGAAACCGTAAAAATACTACTTTTTTTCAATCGTGATTGGCGTTTGGACGAGAGCCAAAACAAACTACACGTGGTCGTGGTGCCATTAACTGAATACAGAAAAGATGATGATGCTTTGGCGAAAATAATCCGACGAGACGCCACGCCGCGGGCGTCCCTCAAAGAGTAGTGGGTCATGCTAGCTTTCTTTTTGATTTTTATTTTATTTAATTTTTACAGCAAACTTACATACACTAAATGCAGTATTGATAGAGTATTTGCAAAACCTATTTATACAAGATCAATTTACTATCCTATGAGAAGTTCACAACACTTGCATGAGCAATTGATGACCGTTTTCTCAAAGTTATACAATATAAATCAGGTTTATTTACAAAAATGAGTTTCTAATGGTTTCATATACTTCTCTTGTGGCTGGAGACATCAGGGAAAAGAAGTTTCTAGAAAAAGGCACAAAAATCTTTTTTAGCAGGCTCTAAATTTGAGTTTTTTTTCAAGCGATACCCTCCATACATAATCTTTGATTCTGTGTCTTGTGAGAAAAAATATAAGACCTTAGCGAAGATATTAATACGCAGACATATTAGGATATAATAATAAAGAGACACTACCAAGATACAATAGGGACCACACATTAAGAAATTGGCCGACAGGCTAAGTTCTGCGGCATATGCTGTAAACAAAATTCGTAATTTAACAGATATAGACACCGCGAGGCTGGATTACTTCAGCTATTTACACAGCTTGATGTCGTATGGCATCTTGCTGTGGGGTCATGCTGCTGACGCTGATAAAATATTTATACTATAGAAACGAGCCATCCGCGCTATTTATAAATTGGGTGCTAGACAGTCGTTACGCGGAAAATTTAAAGAAATCAATATTTTGACACTTGCATCTCATTACATCTATGAAAACTTAATGTACCTATGTGCATAAAAATAAAGAACTGTTTTTAAAAAAACTCTGATAGGCATGGTGTCAATACTAGAAATAAAAATAAACTTGCTGACCATAAAAGTCGACTCTCCAAAACCACAAAATCATTCAAAGGGCAATGTATACGCTTCTACAATAAAGTCCCAGTAAACATGCAAAATTTATCTGTGATACAATTTAAGTCATTTATTAAGAAGAAGCTGTACTTAAAGGGCTACTATAAAATAAATGATTATCTAGACCAGTGTTCCGCAAAGCGTGTGCCGCGGCACACTGGTGTACCGTGGTCATCAGTTGGTGTGCCGCGGAAAATTGTGTAATAAATATTGTGTAATACTAATTTAAATCAAAATAATTTAAATTGTGTTAGACCCCTGGCTGACAAGCTATCGCCGAACGCAGCACGCATGCGTATCGAGTAAGTACATACTTGTATTTACTCGTGTCATTTCATCCCTTCGTCAGTCGTCGTTGACGCGCCCGATTGAATGGGCGTAGCGTCGCATTCGGACATTAAAACTAAAATTTTCCGAAGTAGAGGTAGCACATTTTTGGTTGCATATAAAAAATGAGTATCCACTGCTTTCAAAGCGTGCTGTTGCAAATCTATTACCATTTGAAACAACATACTTATACGAATTGGGATTTTCAACTCTCACTACTATTAAATCGAAAAAAAGAGAGCGCCTGAGGACGATCAATGAAGAAATGAGAGCAGCCTTATCAACGATTGCTCCAAATTTTGATCGCCTGTGCTCTGTTAAACACGCTCACATTTCTTACTAAACATCTTTTCATATTAGGTATATTGGTTTTAGTAATAAATAAATATTAAATAAACATTGCTTTTTTCTTTGGTGTACCTCTAAATTTTTTTGATTTGATAGGTGTACCTTGAACACAAAAAGTTTGCGGAACACTGATCTAGACGACAAAGACCCTTGGAAATAAAATGGTTACCTCGATGATTAATATCATGTTATATGTCACAATAATTTGTTATAATGTCACAATATCTTAATTTTTTATCATTTATGTATGTTTGTATGCATTATTGACGTCAAAAAGTTACGATTTCGTACTATTTTGAATAAAAAACTTATGATTATGATTATGATTATACTGAAGTCATTTATCTCGTAGAATCTCGTATATTTTAGTCCAATAATCCATTATTATAAAATTGTCAATGTTGAAATTACCATGGAAGATTGTGTCTTAAATTTATCGTGAATAGTAGAGCGGCACTCTGTGTCAGAAATGGTGTCTGGCATTGGGAGGTGGAAGATATCTATTTACTTTGTAACTAAATTTGCCAAATATATGGCAAAATAATCCTAATCGCGCTGAATCATTAAGTTATTCATTAGGCAACTTTTCGACAACTCGAGAAAAAATCAGCTGTACTGAAGATTTCTACTCCTACTCTTATGAGTCCATGGTTCAAGACTGGGTCGAACTCCCAACAATTACACGACATTCGCCGTCTTTAAAATCATTCACGAGTCATATCAGAAGTATCACTTTTCTAAGAAGTAACCAGTTCTTCCCTTTCTCTCTCCTTCCTCTCCCAATTGTCTCTCCTCGAGTATTCGAGGAGAGACAATTACACCATCAAATAGAGAGAGACAGAGAAAACATTCACGTTATTCATTCATACTTCTGTTTGAAGAGTTCCAGGTTTTGAAATAAAACAGATTTTTGTGAAACAAATTCTGATTTTCTTCCAAAAGCACCCACATAATCGGGAAAAAGGGGAAAAGGCAATTGTAATATGTAATATGTAAGCGTAATATGTAATTTCCCTTGACAGGCAAGGTTTTACGGTTTTAAATTTGCGATAATAAAAATATTTGAGTTTGATTTGAAGTAGCTAGAACATTTTGTAGTACTGTATAATAATAATAATAATACTAATGTATTCATTCAAAAAAATACATTTAAATTGTTTTAATTACAGAATCTACCTATATAGGCCATAGCCCGTACTAACAAAGACTCCATGTATGGAATTAAAATAAAACAGATAAAATAGAATACAACAGGTAATTAAAATAAAATTAAACTTATATTCATATTTAAAAATATCGGAATAGCATAATCATAGAAATAAAATGAATATAAAGTGTATAGGTAAAACAAATAAATAAAAATGGTAATAAAATTACTACTTTGTATGACAATATTATAATAACGGAATGTTATATTCCATTAAACGCTGATTTTATAATGGAATTGCATTTTTTTAGGACCACATTTTAGGACTACTTACTTTTATGAGCATTTTACTAAAACTTTAAATTATTTATTTTAACATTAGTCCTGTTCACTCTAGAACGGGCTTGTCCCAGTTGGGTGAATCAAATAAGCATAAGGTTAAGGTTTTGCCATTCGGTTCATGTTATTTTTTAAGCAAAAATCAATTTTTAATAGCAATTACTTGTTAAATAAATAAATAAAATAATATGAAAAAGTTTATTTTAAAATATATTTTCTATGTCATTTCTCTCAATTTAAGAGTTCCGTAATTTTAAATTTATACTGAATTGACTTTACATTGCTGCATGCTTTTATAGATTCTTTAAGTTTGATATAAATTTTGCCCCTATAAAGCCAAATTGTCTTCAGGCCAAAGAAGTTCGGGTTTTCCGTGCGATGTGTTTAGGCTGTGGAGTCTACCGTTGCATTTTTATGCTCTGTTTTAACTTGAAAATCTTTACTTTTTAAATAGTTTAAAAGAACTGTTTTTTGCATATCTGCCTGATGTCTTATAACTTAAGCTCTGCGAACAAATCCTTTGAGGTGTAGCTTCGAGGCTTCTTAGCATTATAGTATACTTTCAGACAATCTATGCCACGCTCGCGTGCCAATCTAAGCATTTACGCAGGTATGTAATTGGGAACGATTATGATTTATATGCTCCCCTGACAGTGATTGTACGTACAAATTACTGCGTCGAGATGTTAGCGACGATGTCATACGGTTGACTAAGTCGGTCTCCGTCCATTGTGACATCTTGTCCATCCGTCCAGCGAATGCATTGTGCGAACTTCGATTTTGTCAAGAGCGCGCAATCAGCCAAGGTTGGCAATCACTGCTAACACCGGCGATGCACAATGCGGTCGCCATCATTGGGATTATTTTATAATGGCTTTTCAAGGGCGGGGCAGGGGTAGATAACGTTGGAACAGAGCGAAGACGTTATTCTCAATTTCACAAAACCTTTGACGTGGAGAAGGGAGGGGGGGGGGTTAATTCAATTAAGGGATGTAAGTAGGTGGCAGTAGACCTGCAAACCTATAGACGTGCCTACCTTGAATTTCATGGGCCGGGCTCCAAATGGCTCCCAAGATTCTTCCCAAAATCATTGATTATATAGGGTGTTATATTGCTCAATGCCATAGAAGGTTTTGTCAACTCTTCTACGCTGGCGACATGTAGGTGGAACTGATACGATTGTCCGGCCAAGCTAATAGCATTTTTTTTGGCCGTCTATAATAACAATAATGGATATTTTTTCATAAAGGACTGATTGATTATAAAAACCCAATAAATTAACAAATGAAAACAATAATAACATCCAATTCTTTATAGGTTCACTACATCAGATATATGGTATAACACGAACAGATAGAATCCCATATATTAGCCTATTTGAACAATAAAGAGCGTCATTACTACGTATTTGAAACCTGTATCGGTTAAAAATTTTAATCTTTATTTAAATAATATTTAAATAATAAGAGCTATGATTTAATAATTCATTATATTATTAATTTTATTTCGAGATAGGAGATAGGCGAGTTTAGAACGCCATCTATAGGGCGCCGCCATACTGAAGAGAAGATTTATGAATATTTGGGACTATGGCTGCCATCTATACGTTGCGTTTCCTAGTAAAATCCTGCCTGCTAAAGCGTAGTGCAAAATTAAGCAATCAAATACGCTATATAATCAACGCCAGGATATAATAACGTGTATGCCTAGAAAGTGAAAAGTGGACAATATGATCAACGAAACTAAGGACACCTACAAATGCTGTTATTGTCGAGATAAAATCGCCAAATAAAATCGTCCGATTTCATCAGCTGATTGATAGCACCATGCACTTCCTTTACTTTGCGGGTTGTAGTCAAATCAAATTTAATCAAATTTCATTTATTAATAAAGACAAGTAATACAGTGTTTCAGTTTTTAAATTTACCTAACCGAGCTTCGCCCATACTAAGATTTAATTATATTATTGTTGGAAGTTTTGGTTGTAAACATACAGATTTACAATTTCCCGTGCACCTCTTTCGTAATATAAAAATAGTTTGTTAATATTATAGGTAAAAGTAGATAATATAAATAGAAGTTTAAATACATAAACAAATAAGTATATTGATAAATAAATATAAAAACCTGAAAGAATCATTATAATTTTCAAGCAATTAGACCGATTAATTTCGGGTTAAGACCCCAGTCTCCCAGAAATTTTACCTTTTGAAAAAAACTTGGATGAGATATAAACATTTTAAATTTTTAAAGTAAACATACAAGAGTATAAATTTATATTGTATGCGATAATTGGCAATATAAGTAATATTTAGGATTTTTTTAAACCTTTTGGTTTGAATCTTTCGATAAGTAAATGGGCCTCAAAAGTACCTCGTTTTCTTCGAATAAGCTGAGTTGATTTCGTGTGTTAATATATGGAAAACTACTCAGCTCTAAATTTATCTCATATTTTCTTCCTTAGTATACGCTGGAATTTTTTTCAAAAACTGTTTTATTTTCTTAATATCAGTACAGCCAGAACAAGTACGATGTTGTCATTTGTCACTGGACTATGCAATGTATTCATTTTCTGCTATTTATTCAATGTTTAAAATATTTCTGTGCATAGTTCCTAAGATAAAATTGTTTTAAATTATTTTTGAATTACTTAATAAATAAAATAAATAAACATATAAAAATAAACCATACCTATTTTTTTCAAAAACCTCTTAAAATACATAAAAAAAATTATTTTAAATAGAAGTATTGCCTGATAAAATAAAAAAAAGGGACAAAAAAGTTTTTATAAAATCGAAGACTATCGCGGTTGTTTGACATTAAAGAAATTTGGAAGAAATGGAAAATGAAAGAATTCGTTTTCCATCCTATTTATAGAAAAGTTTTTTTTTTCATAATAATCTAAATTTCTGAAATTATACCTAAATTCAGGCTTTATAAACTAAAACGTTTTCAGAAATAAATCCGGGATTTAGGCATAATTTCAGACATATTGAATATTGAAATTTACATCATATAAAAAAAAATACATCACGTCTCAACATTCCGCTTCTATGTTGAATATGAGGCAAAGTAGGCAGCTCCACTTGGCGTCCCATGTGTTCAATATAGTGTGGTTTAAACAACTTAGGTACCTTTTTCTGCTATTTATTCAATGTTTAAAATATTTCTGTGCATAGTTCCTAAGATAAAATTGTTTTAAATTATTTTTGAATTACTTAATAAATAAAATAAATAAACATATAAAAATAAACCATACCTATTTTTTTCAAAAACCTCTTAAAATACATAAAAAAAATTATTTTAAATAGAAGTATTGCCTGATAAAATAAAAAAAAGGGACAAAAAAGTTTTTATAAAATCGAAGACTATCGCGGTTGTTTGACATTAAAGAAATTTGGAAGAAATGGAAAATGAAAGAATTCGTTTTCCATCCTATTTATAGAAAAGTTTTTTTTTTCATAATAATCTAAATTTCTGAAATTATACCTAAATTCAGGCTTTATAAACTAAAACGTTTTCAGAAATAAATCCGGGATTTAGGCATAATTTCAGACATATTGAATATTGAAATTTACATCATATAAAAAAAAATACATCACGTCTCAACATTCCGCTTCTATGTTGAATATGAGGCAAAGTAGGCAGCTCCACTTGGCGTCCCATGTGTTCAATATAGTGTGGTTTAAACAACTTAGGTACCTATACACAAAATAATGACAGGGTCTCATAATCGCCACGCCTATCTCACACGAGCGCCCGATCATCTTGCCATCATCCCGAAGTTCACATGCACCTGCTACAAAGGAACTTATTATTCTACTATTGTATGGAATCGGTTGGGAGAGACATTGCGGAGGACATATTTATCGATATTTAATGAAAAATATAAGTCTCATTCTAGGGATAGGAATAAATGATTTAAAATCTTCTTTTTTTTTTTCATAGTTATGCTACGAAAGAGGGGTATCTTAAAACCAGGCCTAACAGATCCGTGGGCATCGCCATTTGCCATGGTTGTGGTGTTATCACGTAGACTTTGTGAAGTTCATAATTTCTTTTTTTATAATATACGAAGGCTGTTAAAAAAGTAATGATAATAGTGAACCTGGCCGAAAATATGTTGCGAAGAGTGGTAATAACATACCATTCAGTCCATTTATTTAGCCATCTATGTATAACGATTAGTTTCAAGTCTATTGGTGCAGTGAGTAGACGTATGCAACGATTCGCGTAACCTAACCTAACTGATTTTGTACTATTATTGTAATATGTGTGTTTTTTTAATAGGTAAATCGCAATTAGAACATGTTGTAAAAAAATATTGTACGCCAAAAAGGCAAGATGAATAATTGTAAAACGCTACAATCACAATAAAATAAATTGAATTAATTTGAATAACGTGTGTTAGATATTCGCCTACCGTCCATCATAAATAAAAAGTTAGAGTAACGTTGTAAAGTGATTTTTTTGAGTGAAATTCGGAAAAAAACGAAAAAATGCGTAAGAATTATTAACTATGGTGTATGGCGGAGAACCCTTACGAAATTTTACTGCACTATGACAATGCGCGGCCCCATGTAGCCTACACCATAGTGGATTTCTTGAACGCTCGCGACATCGCAATTGTACCCCACGAACCATACAGTCCAGATTAGGCCCCTTGCGACTTCTGGCTGATCACCGAAGTAAAGTTTCCACTCAGGGGACAGAAATTCAAGACTTATCACCAGGTCATCAAAGCTGTGAAGGCGCGCTGCAAGAAGCTCGAGAAAGATGATCTGGTATTCGTGTTTAAAAATCGGTAGGAACTGTGGGAAAATGTATTAGACCCGAGGCGTTTACTTCACAAAAGAGCATGTAGATTTGGAAGACTGAGTAAATATATTTTTTCTGAAGAGCGTTTTTATCGTTATATTAGTCTATATTATGTACTTCGTGAAGAAATGAATATTTTTGTATTTAGTTATGTAAATAAATAAGTACTCGGAGAGCAGATAAGCTTCAGGGTTGGTATTCGGTATTCGACCAAACCGCCATTCGGCGCAACACTAAATTACAGTTTCAGATTACAACTGTGTTAAAAAGTTGGCGACCTCTGAGGCACGTAGTTGCATGTGTTGTTAGTATGCCGTATCGGTTGTTGATGCATGGAAGTAGGTTCACGACATTAAATTTCGACCCAAATTTACGAATCTTGAAAGGAAGGTCTCTGCGTGACATTAAATTTCGACCCAAATTCTCAGGTCGCTGCATGATGCATGCATAGTAGCATTTGGCTGTGATCGGAGAAGCAAAGGAACGTATGTACCAAGAATGTCCCTTATCATAATAAGAACATCCCCATAATCATCATCATAAGAATGATCCTTAGAATTATTATGAATGATCTTAGATAGACATTTATATTTTTTAAATTGTAATTACTAATTTCTTAGTCAATTGTAATTACTAATTTCTTACAGTCAACCCTCAAGGTACGTTGACAGTATCATTAGCAGTGTAACGAACGGATTCGTGGCATTTATTACATTATTTTAAAAAAATACATTATTTAAAAAAGATTTTTTTATAGATTTAGCCACATTATAAGTTACTAAAAAAAATAAACAAGCAAATGCAGCAAATGCTCACCTAACTAGGATTATAAATACAAATAAATAATAGGCGGGTCAAAGTAAATATTTAAAATATGCATTATAAATTATGTGACAACGTAAAAAAAATTTTTTTTTAGAATTAGTGAATGTACTTTATTAAAATTTGATAATATATTAGAATAAATCACACTACAATACTAATCAATATACAAAATTTGTATGAATAATACCTACAATGTATATGCCTAATCGTATTTATATAACAATATGGCCAATACACAAATATGTAAATACGATTTTAATAAATTGATAGATGCTATAATGGTATAAACATATTTATATCATATTACAATATATAAATACGATTTATTTTATTATTATTTTAAAAATAATGCTAAAAAATACAAATATGTATATATAAATAAAAATACGACATGATATAGTATGACTATGTATATGCGTAATACTTTATATAAAAATACGATATTAGTTTTAAAATTAACCATTATACATACGTTTTCAGATTTAAACCTCCCTAATTCGACTAACCATTTATTATCACATATCTTTAAACTGTTGAATGTTCTTTAGGTGTTTCTATTTTTCCTCTATGTCATTGTATAATCTAGGGGCAAGAAGAAAAGGCTGTCGTTGTGCAAATATTTGCACTCGAGGAATAAGGAAATTTAGTTTCCGTGAACTCCGAGTACTGTAGTTTCGCTGACTTTGATCATGCCTATCTTTATTTTTATGAAAAAATATTATCTCATATTTTATAAGCAATTTTTATTTTATTTTATAGCAAACTAACAGATAGTAAATGTATGATACTAGTATTTTTAAAACATATTCAAACGAAACAAATTTACTATCCTAGGAATAGTTTGCAATGCTCTTGCATTACAAATTAACAGAAATAACATGAACACGTTGATGGTAGAAAAAAATATATAATAAAGCTAATAATAATATAAGAAAAGTAGTAATTAAATAGGTTGTTAATAAGGTTATTTGGATCGACGCTTGAAATTTTGCGAGCTTTGAAAAATTGCTTGACGTTCAGAAATTTAGATTCTTTGAAAATACACTTTTACTTGTAGTCATTAGATTTCTTATAAATTATCCAACAGTAGTTTTTGCGTCTTTATTAGTGGGTCCAGGACCTGTTTCGTGTAAGCACTTCACCATACAATTCTATATGCTTTGGCATATAGCCATATAGGTAATTTGAATTGTTTCCCGAGATAACACATTGCGCAGTTTACGAAAAACATACATTAGTTTCCGTAATTGATAAGTTGAATTATGTGCTTAGACCAATTCTGTTTAGAATCCACATTTATGCCAAGATATTTTATGTTATCTACAACACTTAGTGGTTCACGTGAGCAAGTGCAGTCTCTAAGACAATTGTGGGAGTAGATTTTAAAGAAGCTGGAGATATGAACTGACTGTAAGCTGAAGTTCATTACTTTTGTTGTCGACGAGTTTAGTGTCAAAATATGTTTTTTAGCCACTCACAAACGGTATCGACTATTTTGAAATGTAAGTGTGACTTCTGCCGAATTAGTCTCCTGCGAATGAGATGACTTTTGCATTAAGTTGGAGTTCACATAACTCATTATTATATGTTAAAAACATGAGTGGCCCAATAACACTTCCTTGTGGGACGCCAATATCTTAGATTTAGTTTCTCACTTATTTGCCGATTTGTTGCTATCACCTAAGATCTGTCATTCAAGTAACTTCTAAACCGTTCCACGGATACCCCTTTATTGCCAGAGCACTCCAGTTTTAAAGAAAACCTTTGTTAACAAAGGAAATATTATCTTTTAATTTCAGCATAGTAATAATAATATAATATAATTAATAATACTAATAATATACGCAAACTAATTACGTTGAATGAAAACCTTTTTATTTTATTTGAATTAACTTGTTTAACCGGAACTAGCCCAAGAAAGAAAGGTGAAAAAGATATTCTCACTTCGTTCAGAATATTTTTTTTTAGGATACGCGTTTTTAGGTAAGTAACGTGACCATACGTCCCGCTTTGGGCGGAACAGTCCCGCTTTCAGGCTGTCCGTCCCGCTGCCCCCAGCGAGAGCAAAAATGTCCCGCTTTCGCAAACACACCAAAAGATCATTTAAGCCCAAAAGATGACAACATTACTAGCTGGAATTCTGAGAATGTTGCTGCTGAAGACCGTTGGGTGGAGTTGTTCAAACACTTATGTGATAACATACTCAACTGTACTAACTTTCGTATAATTATTGAGTGCGTTTTATGTCTGCTTGGAAGTAACGCACATGTCGAAAGATTTTTTTCTCTAATGAAAAAAATATGGACAAGCGAGAAAACACAGTTAAATGTCGCAGTTTTTAAAGCCATTTTGATAACCAAGACTAACATTAATAAATCATGTAATCAGCTCGATATTTGAAAAAAAATTGCCCCTCCGACAAATACAAAACAACTGCTTAGTTATTGAATAAAAAGTAGTAAAAAACCAATAACTTTTATTTCTACAAAATTCTACAGGCGTCCCGTTTTGACGAAACAAATAAATGGTCACGTTAGCTATAAGGCTAATTAATAAAAGTCCAACGCTAATAGCCCACATCCTATCGATTGTCATTCTCAAGCAGCGCATACTACTTATATTAAATATAGCGATCGTTCCGAGCGCCTTCCCGGAACCACCAATTTATTCTATTTTTACAGCACCATGAAAGGATTTACACTAACACGGCTGTGAATCTCGCATAATGGATCTTCGCGCGCCGACTTGGCCGACAACTGTGGACGAAGACAGACTATGTTAGGGGTGGATTTAATTTCGCCGTTTATCGATGTTCTCAAATCCAACTGCAAACGCCATGCGGCTAATGACTGGCGACAGTCATTGTGGATTAAATCCCACAAAAAATCTATATCGGTAGGTAGAAGCTGCGGCTCCTCAGTATTGGATAGAAGCGGGATAGTAGGGCGGTGTTAGCTACAACGGGCGTACCCGTCACCCCAGGCTGTTATAACGATACATGATCGTTCTTTCTGACGTTGGATGAGCGTAGAGACTTAGAGACGTAGACAGTCTATTATCTAGAGCCGCCAGCTAGCCCGTCGGAGTTCAATGCCTTACGCGAGACACTGTCAAGCACACAGCGGCCGCCTCGCCCCTGACTACAAGTTATGAGCGGATTTCTCCGGCCTCCCGACTTATTTATTTATTTATTTATTTATTTACCAAATCAACACTACAGTACACACCAATTCCTTGAGATGTAATATAAACATAATTATAAAAGTTTTAATTATTTTAAGTACTAAATCATATTTTAAAAAGGCATTAAATATGCAAGTACAAGCATTAAAATTAGTAAAAGTAACAGAATACAGACAAAAAAAACAATTGATCTTATTCTAACATAAATGTTATCTTAGATCTTTCTTTGACACAACCGTGGCACTCTAGTGAAACTCCCAAAGTGATCTCGCCTTAACACAGGGGTGCGTAGCAAGGCGGGCTCGGCTGCTCTTTGCTTAGCATAATTGAAAGATATTCATTTGCGTTTAATGTATGTGCTATTTAACCTGGGCTCAGACAGATGTGTATATAACTTTAAAAGCATACAACGGCATTTTCTAAATTGTCAATTCATTTTCTGTTGTGCTCATGCATTTGAATGTATATGTAAAATAAATAAATAAACAGGTAGCGCAATGCGCATACCTAGAAGAGATGTGGGCTCGCTGTAAAAATGTCCAGGTCTGTCGCTGCCGAACATAGCGCATTTATGTGTCGCAAGGCACTCGTAAAAAGACTTCATCGCGCAAGGACGGCTCCGCAAATAGCGTATGTGGACGAGCTCGATTATAATAATCCAGAACAAAGCGACAAACCTTCGCTAGCATGCTAGGATTATCAAGTTTGCTCCGGACCAGCTTAAAAACGTAGGCCATGTTGAGAATTTCTCAACGCAATTTAAGGGAATTATAGCCCACCATGCCTCGTAAAGAAATAGTAGGGTATAAGTAGGACTTGTTACGAGTGCGATAATTCAGTTAGAATTCATTGCGGCGCATTTATCGTACCCAATTGGTCGTTTCAAGAGCGGTTTTTATTAGGCCAAGAGCCACCCCCGCTCTATA
Source organism: Micropterix aruncella (assembly GCA_944548615.1). Classification (NCBI taxonomy): domain Eukaryota; kingdom Metazoa; phylum Arthropoda; class Insecta; order Lepidoptera; family Micropterigidae; genus Micropterix; species Micropterix aruncella. Next base: position 17,780,720 of record OX155961.1, read on the forward strand.
GGAAACAAAGCCGTTTCCAGATCCCCCCGGTTATCACTCGGAATACACAATCGATTGGCTCAGAAGCGCCAGAACCGCCCAGAAGCGCCAAAGAAACGATTCCCGGAGGAAACTGACCCACCTGCATACTCAGTTGCAGGGGGCAGAAGAGTCCTACCCAGGCTCGAAACTTTTGCGAGGAATCTACCGGATGGGTGCTGACCCGTAAGCTGGGCCGAGCCAAGAACAAAACAGGGCATAATGGCCTAGCTGCACAACGCCCATTAACGTCCAACGTTAACATCCAAGAAAGCGGTATAGTTCGGTAAAAGCTCTCGATTGCGAGAGAGGAACTAACTACTGGATGTGGTCGGTGACCAGGTGAGTGAGTTTCCCATCCGGTACACCGGCCTTGTCAGTAACAAGGATTGCCACGTTAGAGTCTCACTGGGAGTCGCGTATAGAAGAGTTAAGAATACTTCTACGTCTGAGGAGAGTAACAGTGCTATTCAGTAGCCGATTATGCTACTGCTTCTCCATTTGTAATGCCGGGTTAAGCCGTAGTAGTTCTTTTGATAACCTTTTCCCTTTTCCTAGGATCACAATATCATCACCCTCGACTCGCTACCAAGATTATCGATAGCTGTAACATATACCATGTTCTTCATTAAATGACTAAAACCTTTCGGTTTTTTTTAAAAAAAAACCAAAAGTTGCTTACTTTGTTGCACTGATTTATCCACTAAAAAAATGCCCTTGCAGTAAAAACACTTCAATATTTCGAGAACCAATTTTAACCACAATTTAAACTTTTGCCATAACCAGATGATGCCTGCATACCAAATTTCAGCTCAATCGGATTAAGCGTTGGCGCTATCGTGAAGGATACACACAGTCACACAAGCAGACATATACACAGCCACACAAGCAGACTTTAATCTGGCAATGGTCGTAATCGTCTCAGGGGGGCTTAAAATGGATATTTCCGTCTTTATCTCGTTTTTTTTTGCGCGTTCACAATACTTTCCCTCCTGGACGGGTGTTAGGCCGGAAAGTAACATCGCTTAGGATTGTTTCGTCGATCCAGTTTTCGGCCTTTTGCTGTCCGGATCCGGACCGCGGACCGCCGGTTGCCGGCCGACTGACATATCGACAAACGTTGTCGCGGCGACTTAATCCAGACCTAGTGGTATTAGTCTCATCCGTGACGCGCATTGCATACGGGAATCCGACCTGACCGCAACGTGCCTGAACTGGCTACAAAACCGCAAACCTGCCTCCGGCAATGGTTGAACAACTCAGTCACTACGGAGGCTACTATCGGAAGGAAGACGAGACCTTGATGTATGAAAACTGAAGTATATGACACTAACGTCAGAATGCATAGGCGTTATTTTACATTACTTAGTTTTTTAATATTGGTTTATAATATACTACTAGCTGACCCGTGCCCACTTCGTTGGGCGGTAAAACTATTTACTTGTGATGAAATTATGAGTGGTTTGGTTAGTACTGAGTGCTATGATTTATTTCCTGACTGCCAAAAGAAGGGTTATATTTTACTGCGTATTTGCATGCCAATTTGACTATATTACCGTTATTTGTGAGTGTCTTCTTGCGAGTGTCTTATTTGTGAGTGTCTTATCTCTTTAACCATTTATGCAGTAAAAGTGAAATTATATGCAGTAAAAGGGAAAAGTCTTTTGTTTTAAACACTTGAGACGATAATTTTACTTATTTTGATAATAATTCATAATTGTTGATAATGTGACCAATAAACATGACCTAACGATTAAAATTATTTTTTAATTTGAAAAACTACTTTTTGTGACTTAAATATAAAAGTTAGATATATGCTGTCGCTGACTTTTTGTAGGCATTATCAAGCTCTACAACTTTTTTTCTAGAACTTAACAATATACCTCTCATCGTTAAGGCAGCGTTAGTTAGAAACGTTTTTGTTCGACCGTTTTTTCCGACTTACTTTGGAAATCCGACTATCACGAAAAAGTCTTTTTATTTTTCAGATTAATATATAGCTTATGACACTCACAAATAACGTGGCTTTCTATCGGTAAAAGAATTTTCAAAATCGGTTCAGTAGATCCAGAAATTACTTCCTACAACGTCACAAACTTTACCTCTTTATAATATTAGTATAGATTTCAAACAATTTAAATGTCCAACTTAGAATAGGTTATTGCCTAGTTAGGCGACATTCAAATAGGATCACTGGCAACAATTTATTAACATGTTATCAGTTTTTAGCTACTGGATTCTCGTCTATGACATTATAATTGTATATGTCCATTTACTGTAGATAATTGTAAATTACCAAATAAATAAATAAATAAATAAAATAAATAAATGATGACCACGATATCATGAGGTGATGCTGCGAACAAATGCCTATTATTAACCAGCTCGTGAATGTTAATAAGACGCCAATTTCTCCACATTACATTACATTTCATTTTCGTCGTGTCAAACTGACGGCTAAAAACCAAAATCAAGAATTTAACCATTAGATTGTCAAAATATGGTATCTAAGAAAATTACAGTAATAATTAGAAGTGTGGTTGTAACTTGGCTTTTATAATGTTACATAATATATTTTATATATGGTATATATTATATTGATATGTTTTTGTATCTAATATATAAGAATGAATTACTATTTTATATAACTACGTAGATTGTCATCAAATTTTATTTTAATTTAGTTTAAGTTTAATTTTATTGAACTTTTTCATTTAAATTTTTTATTTAAGTACTAGATAAGACTTGCCCTCTCGCCTCAAAATAATTTTACGATATTTGTACCACCTCAACACAGGTTTATGCCTAGTGAGGTGGTAAGCCGATATGTCAATAAGATGAATTTCCTTTCTAAGATAGTTATTATATGTACCCTTATTGCAAAATGTTTTTGTGCTAGGATAAGGATTTTTTTGTAACTTGTAATTTGAATTATGGAAATAAATAAATAAATTATTTAAAATACATTTTTTTTTGGAATCTACTAAAAGTCATTCATCGTAAAATTTAAATTGTCAATAATTCGAGTGAGTGCCTACTAAAAGTTATTCGTCGTAATAACCAAAATAGTAAAAAGATAACTAATCAAAATAGAAGCCTAATAATAATTTAAATATTCGATATTTCGAATAGATAATTACTAAAATTATTCGTCATAATATCCAAAGTAGTCAGTGAAATGTTAAATATTCAAATTAAAGCTACATCATACATTAAAAAACTAAAAGTACAAATATAAGATGAAATAAAATAACCAGACAATAAGGCTCTGCTTTTGTAAGTATTTTTGAGAAATCATACGTTTCGAACTTCGTTAAATTATAAAACAGATGGCTAATAAGCACCCCTTGATCATCATTATCATATCATTATACATCATTATATAAAATTACGTACATCATTATATAAAATGCAGCGTCTGTCCGGTTGTCGGTGTTTAATTTTGAGTGATTTACCACCGGATGAATCGAAAGGCATCAAAATCAAATGCCTTTCTGTCTGGTATATTGTCTGCATGTCCCGATAAGGTCTACGATGGGGCTTGAGTATTGCCATCGATTATTAGGTCATTATCATCATTGCTGAGATTTTGTTTTGCGCACATTATGTTTTTATCGGCGCCAAAAGCAGCTCTGGCTTGGGAAATCCGCTTCTTAATCTCTGGCATTTAGTTTTCGCCACCGAGCACGATTTTGTGGCTTAAAGAAATATGACTTTGACTGGTAATAAATGGTACTGCTCTATTTGAAGGTTGGTCATGATTTTCATCCTTAAGATGTTCATCTCGAAATTCCTCCTTTAAGTCTTCAATCATAGACATCATGTCTTCAGTGTTATCGGAGAGCAGAACCAAGTCTTTGGCGAATTTAAGGTTCGACAATCTCTCTCCGTAAATGTTGATACCTTTTCTATTCCGAGTTTAATTGCCTGTAAACGTTTTTTTATAGTGAATTTCATAGTGAATATTACAATATCTAAACGTGTCGAGGGCTGCTGGCCAATGAGGGCCGAAGTCCCGTCCGCGGGGGCCGAAGTGTCGAGATGAACTAAAAGGAAAAAAAATAATCAAAAAGACAACTGACCTTGGGTCCCAATGAAGCATTGTGTAGCTCATCCAGGGTTGGTCTGGCAGCTGCGTGGAGGCTCATGATGTTTCTGTAGTTGTCCAAGCGAGGAAGGGCTTCACGGGTCATCTGCCTACCGAACAGAAACCAATATTCTAATTAACAGAGGATGCATTTGAAAAGAGGTTTAATGAAAATAATAATAATAAAAGCTTTATTTAAAGGAAAAAGCAAGCTTATTGCCTACATGCAATATTCTAAAGCTAGCCTGGACTGATTTACGAACATTGTTTGCGGATAACTACTAACTATACCAACATAATGAGTTTGAAAAATATTTAAAAAATGTTTTAACTCTTTGTGAGCGCAGAATGTCCCGCACTAAAATAAACTAAAGCCTGCAAGGACGCAAAGGTTTAAAAGGAGGAGAATGAGAAGGGAAAGGGAATTTATGCGGAAAATTTCAAATGTTCTCCAAGTCTGTTTTTAAAACATGTTATGCTCGGCGCGGTTGTCCCATTTTTAGGCAAACATTCCAAAGACGGGCTCCAAACTCCATGCACAAACCGTTACATAATAAAAACAAGGTTTTTTCGTCGAATAAGAATAAGAGTTTTTGGTTAAATTGGTGCTCTTTCCAACAACTGAAACATGATTATAGCTTACTGGCGGAGTTACACGGTGTTTTCGGGTTATTATTATCATTGGCTAGATTTATCCGGTATTTATATTTAATCAGTCCTTTATAGTAAAAAAACATTCATTATCAATGTTATTATAGATGACCGAATAAATTGCTATTCGTTTCGCCGGACAATGATATCAGCGCCACCGCATGTAGCCGGTGTAGAGCAATTGTCAAAACCTACTATGGCATTGAGATATTTAATAATCTATATAACCGATGGCATAAGTCATAAAGTTTAAAAGAATGACATCAAATATAATAGCAACAATTTTAAGTTCCCCAACCCAGTAACAAAAATATTTATTTCGCTGTTTCACCTAACATAAGGACACGGCTACATTCTAGCATACGGTTATAAACTTGCGGTTTATGGCGCTTTAGAAGTCAGACTGCTCCAGACATGCAGTGCGTATACCACTGCCAGAAACGCAAAATTGGCAACGACAACCGGCAAGCCGGGAATGCTCTTACACCATTATGCTACAAACGTTATCAAGCACGGCGTAGTGTCTTTGAAACCGTGTCCTTATCTGGCCATTATTACACGACTGCCCAACAAAAAAGGAGTGTAATGTGTTCAGGTATGTGTTCAGGGTATGTTTTCCGTTTCTTTATTGCACCCGTAACTTCTAAATGCTTAAACCGATTTAAAAGTGTGTGTAGTAGAATCGTTGTCATCCTGAGTGTCATAGGGTACCTTAACTGTCCAAATATGAAGGAAGTAGTTGTCTAAATGTCCAAATGTCAATAAATTAACATAAATATATTGTGTTTAGCGTAAAATAAAAGGTATGATTGAATACATTTCGCAAATATATATGTATCTATATGGATAAATACATAAACCACAAATATCTCATATAAAAACTGTAATAAAAATAGTTATAAATCAAAGAGTTCACTGCAGTCGTGTTTTTTTTCCTTTTTAATATAATTACTTGGTGCAGTTAGGGAGGTCGTTATTTAAGGGGCCCATGTACATATTATTTCCTCGGTGTACGCCGGCGGTGTTGTTAAGGCGACATAAGACCTCAGAAAAATATCCGAAATGGGCGGACACGCGAAAAAATAGATTCGACGTCCGCTCGCGCCCGCGACCAGGCGCTTACTAAACGTTCTATGGCAGCGCTAGCACATAATAACTACCTATACGCAGTGGTGGTATAAGGGTGTTAATGGCAAAGCATATTTAGCGTAGCTCTCAGAGCGCTCTCCGTTTTAATCAATTGTAATTAATTTAGGGCCTAATTAAAAATGTGGTTAAGTGCTGCCCTAGAGAATTAACCAGTCAATATAACGAAATTATAATAAAACACAACTCATCGCTTACATTGTAGGAGTAATCGCGCCTGAAAGTATTCGAAGTCAGTTTAAAGCCTTAATGTCCACGGCAATGAGCAACTTTTTTGAGTCGAAATTTTAAATTGGTTCCTTATCGAGGGATTAATTTAGAAACTTTTTTTTAAATTAACGCTTACATTTTTCAAACTAAAATTCTTCAGATATGGTCGTTCCCAGGTATCATGTCGCCTTAAGGTAGTTTATGTTACAACGTGGCAAATGATATGACTACAAAACTCGCTCGAGACTGCTGGAAGAGGGAGGTATCTATTCCGAAGAAGTCGGATATCTACTAAATGCAAATAGATAGAATATGTGGGTATATACAGACCTAAAACTCTTGCCATATCTGGTGTCAGTGTTGGCGGTGGTAGTGAGGGGGTCATCGCTGTCTTCGCCGCCAGGAGTACCGGCATCATCATCGTCTTCTGATGTTGTCATTCCCAAGTCATCGTCACGAGCAGTCTAATAAAAAAGAAAATATAACATTAGAAATAACGGATTACTGATATAAAGGAAGAAAATCGGTTGTGTCACCCCAAGACTTTCCTCGCAAGTAGCCAGGAACTTATTAATCTGAATATTCATTACATACATCCTACAACCCCCCACCCCCCCCCCCCCTCGAAAGATGATGATGATGATGATGATGAAATCGAAATTAAAATCGAAGACGAAATCGCAATAAAAATCGAAATCTAAATGGACACAGAAACCGAAATCGCAGTCGAAAACTATCGCAAACGAAATCGAAACTCGTATACAAAATTTTGAGTCTCTGCTGTTGACCGTTGAGGTGTTCCCTCATCGAGATCAAACCCAGGCTACATCAGCCATGTTATAATAGAACTTGGAAGGGGCTATCATAATTAATTGAATGCGTATACAAAATTTTGGGTCTCTGCTGTTGACCGTTGAGGAGTTCCCTCATCGGGAGCCAACCCAGGGTGGACGGATTTCAACCACAAGTTATTAAATATTAATAGTCGATATAGATATAGGTTTATAGTATCTGATATCTTCTATCAACAGTATTATTTAAATAAAATAAAGTAAATACAATACAATACAATTTATTCTACTCCAGTAGGTAGGCATTCCCACACTTGGATGCGTCATTGCATCTAACATTCTCAGTGATAACTATCGTGATAGTTGTGACTATAAAAAAATATTAAAGTATTTTATAACAAGTTTGATATAATTCCTGTTAAATAGAAAATAATGTAGTAATTAAAATGTCTGGTTAAATAAAGAGCACAATTCTAACTTTTTCTAGTTTTTATATATTTTTGTTATTGAATTGCTGATTCTCTATGTTTTCTCATTATTTCTGTTGTTTTTTATTTTTATAGTTTTTATGTCTTTGTTATTGAATTTTTGAATTTCTTTTTGAAAAGTTTTTTTATAATTTTATGAGTAATTTGAAATGTAATTTTATTTGTAGAAATACCATTAGATATGTAATTTCTATACCCAGATCAGGTTTTTGAAAATAAATTATTCTTATTCTTATTCTATGCCTTTAACTATAATTAGGTTAATATTAATAAGATTTATACTAAGAAATGTGTAATTATTGAATAAAATAATTTGCGATTTCCACACTCTGTAACTTTTTTTTCAGACAGGTGTTTAAGCTTAGCCTGTACTGGAAAAATATAACGATGTGATCCACGGAAATACGCATGTTTCAACAAAGATTACGTATACAACTTCAAATCGCGTAGCTGCATAGAGCGCATGGACTATCTACGCACATCGTGCGAACGGGTCTTCGTCGCGGCACTGCGCTATTTCCGTGCCAGTTTAGACCAAAAAAATTGCGATGCAGTGACTAAAGTTGATTACGTAACCAGGACGGGTACCCCCCCCCCCCCCCCTCCCCACACACGTAATCTAGCGTAAGGGGCTCTCCAGACGATCAAGCATGCTTGTCAAGCATCGCGGGCTGGAAAGGGATCGTAAACCAGGAAATATGCAAATATATATTTTTTTATATTTACCAAAAATGCCTTATTTTGTAGTTTATACCAGGGTGTCACGTTAATTATGCGTAGTTAATTATTATTATTATTAATAATAATAATCATTTTATTCATTCAAAAACATAAATTTACAATTGTATTAGTTGCAGAATCTGCCTAACTAGGTCATAGCCCGTATCAAGGAAAACTATATGTATGGCAAAGATTTATTCATGTGCGCATAATATTAAAATGAAAAATATTGATGAATGACGTGACTCATCGTGATGGTATAAAAAATATAAAACTACAAAACTATGCATTTTCGGTAAATATTTTAAAAAAAAATGAATATTTCCTGCGGTTTACGATCCCCTCCTATCCCGCGACGAGATGCTTGACAAGCATGCTTGATCGTCTAGAGAGCCCCTAAGCCTCAGCTTCTACCCCCTCCCCCAACCCCTGCGTGATTACGTAATATGTGGACGGCCCCTTAGAGATCGTTAACAACGCAAGATTCTCTTTCAGTCATTCTCTTTATACTTTAACTGGGGCATTCCTTAGCAACATATTTTTTTAATATCAAGGGTTAGGTTATTGTAGCATCACTCCGACGTAGTAGGATCCCTTTTAAAAAGTTCTAGGGTTGGACGTGAAGAAATCTGATTATTTCTCCCTCTAGTAAAATGATTATGGGCATCTGTTTGTGTCGGTAGCTTAGCTATCTAATAAAGTTATTTCCCTGTATAAGTTTATTTCCCACGATGATTGCGGCGGAATGTGTTGGTTTATGTCGTTGTCGTTTTTCTCTGATATCGGAAAAACACAAATATATAACTAAAATAAAAAAAAAGTTATAATACCGTCATTAATACTCATGGAAAATACAGTGAAATGGCCGCTCTTTACAAAGCGATATCGACGCGGCAGGGCAGGTCAACGATACGAAATACGACATGAGGTCATATAAATATAAAATATTGTTATCAAAATAACTAGTGAATAGGACTCGACCACGAGGAAATTGATAATAAACAACGTAAAAATGCAATGTTGTGTCTGGAGCAGAGTTAGTATATTTAGAAAGCACGAGGCGAAACACGTCATTATTGGCGAAAACAGTGACACGTGTCTGTCTGTCTTGCCAACTGTGATTAAGGCGAGGGTATATGCGGAAGTGTTACAACGACACATCGCATATTCTAAATAAAAGGTATAGTCTTGAAAAAATACTCCTTACGGTTTTTTGACGGGATGCAAAAAAAATATAATAATGGTCAACATGAGTAATATTTAGGATTTTTTTTTTAACTTTTAGTTTTGAATGTTTGAAGTAAATATGCCTCAAACTCTACAAAATAGGCATTCGCGTTGCCGATGACGTTTTTATTTGACGTAAAGTGCTTTCCCCCGAGCCAAGTTTTCATGTTTAGGAACAAAAAGAAGCGCTCGTGGCTAAGTCTGGAGAGTACGGGGGATGCGGCACCACCTCGTAGCCCAATTCAACCAATATGGCCGTGGTGATTCGGGATGAATGTCGTGGTGAAAGTGCACTTTTCTGCTGCAAACGAGGCCGTTTCTCCTTCAATATGCAGTCGAATTGATCCAATAAATCACTGTAGTATTGCCGCGAGATCGTTCATTCCATCTGCAAAAATTCGACGTGGATCACAACCTTGCTAATCCCATAAAACGATGGCCATGACATTTCCGGCTAATGGGACCGCCTTTGCCTTCTTCGGAGCAGATTCGCCCGGAGAAGTCCACTGTTTCGACTGCTGCTTGATCTCTGGTATGTAGCGGTGGATCCGTGTTTCTTCCACGGTCACGAATCGGTGAAAAAACTCCGATGGATTACGATTCAACATGGTCGAACACTCCTTCGAAGTGGTCACACGATTTCGCCGACATTTCCTCAACGATCAGCTAATACGAGATCACGGACTTTGTCGACCATTCCCTCATTTGTGGCCGTTTTTGGACGTCCACTGCGTGGTTCGTCCTTGGTGCTCGTATGGCCACGTTTGAACTCGCTCACCCAGAAACTGGTAGTCGAAAATGAAAGTGCCATAACCTTTCTGCATAATATCTCGTATCTAGTCAAGAATCTTCTGCCGTTCCACCCAATCCTAGGCTTTGAGTAAAATGAATACAGGTGATACATTTCGTTTTTTGTTAGCCTTTTTCACACGCCATCCTCTTGCACGGATTTTTCTTCTTCTTTCTTCAGATTTTTTAAAGTACCACAAGACGATGCAAAAGTCAGGAATTTGTTAATCTTTGTCCCCACAAATTCCGCTCTTCCAAGAAACTATAACTATGTTATTAATAATTATTCTATACGGCATTGCCCTGAAATATTAAATTAATTTATTGATATATTAGTCTATTAATATCGGAAATTCTTCCGCTAATCAGCGTGTAATCGAGAACATTATTTGTTTGATAATAAAACCGATAGTTATAATTTCATTATTATTAGTTATTATCGTCAACTGAGATTTACAGAAGAGCAAGAATTACCGTCGATTATAATCAACTGCAGGGCTGGATTTAAGGGTATTATGAAAAACTCGCCAAAGATGAGATGATTTACTTTAAGAAATCCGTTTGATAAGCGGTAACATATACTTTCCTAAAATTTCGTCTTGATGAATGATGAATTATGAATTAAAGCTAATTATCGCATATTAGAATTCGTCAGTTGCTAGTAATATATTAATATGTAGATATAAAACTATTGAAGCATAAACATTAATTCGACAATAGCGTTGACTAAAGTCGGCTTTACACGGCAGACAAATAAATTTTTTTAAAAAATAGAGCTGAATCCATGTACATGAGTATTCATATAAAATAGATAATTATTATAAGAATATTAATAGTCATCTTAGGCACTTTATACAAAAAATAATCACACAGTAGAAAGTATCAAAACAAAATTGGAAAAAAACAACGTATGTATATGATCAGATATGTTACGTTACACATTATGTTCATCAGTATGTTCTTGAGGAATAGCTGTACCGATTTTCAAAACTACGTAAATTATTTGTAATTGTCTAGTACGCGTTTACGTGTTTTGGCTACAATTAAAGCGACTCACCTTCCGACAATTTTGGGAAATTAGGCTTATGTATGTATGTATGTAAGAAACCAATAAATTCAAACGTGTACCCCACAAAATAATTAGTTTTTAAATATATCTATTCCACACACGCCTGAATCCGTTTCTGCTCATATATATATAGTACCTACATGTAATCAATACTACGTAGTGCATACTCGGTGCAGTAAAATAATTTGATTGCTAGTGTTTATTCATTAACATTGCGATTACGCCAAACGCCCTTGACTCTTCAGCAGGAAATCTAGCGAATCACAAACAAACATAGTTTTTTCATTATCAATCATGCACCGGTAATAAAATTACTATGTAAATCGCACAAGTATGCAGATATGCACTGAATTGTTGATCCAAGCATATACCTGTGCAAACTCAGTCAGTCATCAGTTATGGACAGATCGGCTGAGACGATAAAGATATAGGAATAAATAAAGTAACCAACGGGATGAACGTTTGAGAAGTCATCATAAATCATTAAATGATATTATAAAATGAAAAATTACAACATCAAAATGTAGAGTTTGTTTAGAGATATGTATACCAGGATTAGTTTCTATTTATAGGCTTTGTTGCCGTCGATGACGTAAGAAGTAAATTTAAAAAATCAGAAATATATCTTGTAAATTTATAATTCAAAATATTTGAAACTTTGTAAAATCCCATAAGAGTTTCTTGGGCATTCTTCTCTTACGTGGTAGCCGAATGTCAAGACCCGAAATTATATAAAAATAAACGGTAATCAGAGCGAGAAAATAGAGATGAACATAGTGGTACGAGCGGGAGAGTAGACGCCTGAAGCAGGCGTGGAAAGAGTATGACAGCTGAAACAGCTGCAGCTGAGAGAGACGGTGATAGACCGTATGAAAGAGTATATTGGGCAAAAACAAAGGGATCGTGAGCGGCGAACGGGGATGCGACCCCGCAATCTATTCGAATTCGCGGTATGAGGCGGCCGCGTGCGTTCTGATCTCTTCTTGCACAAACTTTACCTCTTTATAATATTAGTCTAGATTACTCATTTCAGTTATTTTAGTCTTGACAAAGAATGCTAGAGCCGTTCGTTCATTTATAACGAACGGCAACGTCACAAACTTTACCTCTTTATAATATTAGTATAGATTTCAAACAATTTAAATGTCCGACTTAGAATAGGTTATTGCCTAGTTAGGCGACATTAAAATAGGATCACTGGCAACAATTTATTAACATGTTATCAGTTTTTTGCTACTGGATTCTCGTCTATGACATTATAATTGTATATGTCCATTTACTGTAGATAATTGTAAATTACCAAATAAATAAATAAAATTAATAAATGATGACCACGATATCATGGGGTGATGCTGCGAACAAATGCCTATTATTAACCAGCTCGTGAATGTTAATAAGACGCCAATTTCTCCACATTACGATACATTTCATTTTCGTCGTGTCAAACTGACGGCTAAAAACCAAAATCAAGAATTTAACCATTAGATTGTCAAAATATGGTATTAAGAAAATTACAGTAATAATTAGAAGTGTGGTTGTAACTTGGCTTTTATAATGTTATATAATATATTTTATATATGGTATATATTATATTGATATGTTTTTGTATCTAATATATAAGAATGAATTACTATTTTATATAACTACGTAGATTGTCATTAAATTTTATTTTAATTTAGTTTAAGTTTAATTTTATTGAACTTTTTCATTTTAATTTTTTATTTAAGTACTAGATAAGACTTGCCCTCCCGCCTCAAAATAATTTTACGATATTACTACCAATATATTATCGTCAACTGAGATTTATAGAAGAGCAAGAATTACCGTCGATTATAATCAACTGCAGGGCTGGATTTAAGGGTATTATGAAAAACTCGCCAAAGATGAGATGATTTACTTTAAGAAATCCGTTTGATATGCGGTAACATATACTTTCCTAAAATTTCGTCTTGATGAATGATGAATTATGAATTAAAGCTAATTATCGCATATTAGAATTCGTCAGTTGCTAGTAATATATTAATATGTAGATATAAAACTATTGAAGCATAAACATTAATTCGACAATAGCGTTGACTAAAGTCGGCTTTACACGGCAGACAAATAAATTTTTTTAAAAAATAGAGCTGAATCCATGTACATGAGTATTCATATAAAATAGATAATTATTATAAGAATATTAATAGTCATCTTAGGCACTTTATACAAAAAATAATCACACAGTAGAAAGTATCAAAACAAAATTGGAAAAAAACAACGTATGTATATGATCAGATATGTTACGTTACACATTATGTTCATCAGTATGTTCTTGAGGAATAGCTGTACCGATTTTCAAAACTACGTAAATTATTTGTAATTGTCTAGTACGCGTTGACGTGTTTTGGCTACAATTAAAGCGACTCACCTGCCGACAATTTTGGGAAATTAGGCTTATGTATGTATGTATGTATGTATGTAAGAAACCAATAAATTCAAACGTGTACCCCACAAAATAATTAGTTTTTAAATATATCTATACCATACACGCCTGAATCCGTTTCTGCTCATATATATATAGTACCTACATGTAATCAATACTACGTAGTGCATACTCGAATGATTAAGCATTCGAAGTGCAGTAAAATAATTTGATTGCTAGTGTTTATTCATTAACATTGCGATTACGCCAAACGCCCTTGACTCTTCGGCAGGAAATCTAGCGAATCACAAACAAACATAGTTTTTTCATTATCAATCATGCACCGGTAATAAAATTACTATGTAAATCGCACAAGTATGCAGATATGCACTGAATTGTTGATCCAAGCATATACCTGTGCAAACTCAGTCAGTCATCAGTTATGGACAGATCGGCTGAGACGATAAAGATGTAGGAATAAATAAAGTAACCAACGGGATGAACGTTTGAGAAGTCATCATAAATCATTAAATGATATTATAAAATGAAAAATTACAACATCAAAATGTAGAGTTTGTTTAGAGATATGTATACCAGGATTAGTTTCTATTTATAGGCTTTGTTGCCGTCGATGACGTAAGAAGTAAATTTTAAAAATCAGAAATATATCTTGTAAATTTATAATTCAAAATATTTGAAACTTTGTAAAATCCAGTAAGAGTTTCTTGGGCATTCTTCTCTTACGTGGTAGCCGAATGTCAAGACCCGAAATTATATAAAAATAAACGGTAATCCGAGGGAGAAAATAGAGATGAACATAGTGGTACGAGCGGGAGAGTAGACGCCTGAAGCAGGCGTGGAAAGAGTATGACAGCTGAAACAGCTGCAGCTGAGAGAGACGGTGATAGACCGTAGAAAGAGTATATTGGGCAAAAACAAAGGGATCGTGAGCGGCGAACGGGGATGCGACCCCGCAATCTATTCGAATTCGCGGTATGAGGCGGCCGCGTGCGTTCTGATCTCTTCTTGCTCGTTGTAATTCGTGCGTGAATCGTTTTGTTTTATTTCTTTGAATTTACATTAACATTTATCAACAAGCTATCGTCAAGCTGCTAAGCACTCGGCGGTTATAAATTCAAAACTAAAATAGCTATGAAGCTTATAATTGTACTGTTTATTAGGCCATACTATTGAATACGCAAACACGATGATGCAACGTCTATAACTTTTTACTGAAGACACAATTTTTCGGTTCGAAAAAATATTTTTTATTTTTTAAATAGTCCTTTAAATGAGAAGTTACGTTATTTATTTGAGTTATAATTCTTTTAAAAATCTATCAAAAAATTAAAAACAATAGAAGAGATTGATCTCCCTAAATATATAGAGTTCTTCAGGGATGAAACTCACTGATGTATCTATGATTTTCATGTGATCAGTTTGGCAAACGACAAATTGTACATAAGGGCAATTCTAATGCACTGCCATGGGAACGACATAAAAGACTATAGTGAATCCAACAAGTCTCACCTCGACAGAGCAACCAACAAATGGACCAAACTGAACACAACCTACTGACAGCGGACATATTTCTAGGATCAAAAAATTACAATATACTGACTTCTGACATACAGGACATGGACATTACTAATCCTGGATTTAATGGATTAGCGATTAGAAGGCCTCACAATAAAGACAGGAAAGAGAAGAGTTGACAAAAGAGTATTATAATAATCGCTCCACAAAACTTTAAAATTACAAAGTTGACCGGGTTTACAATGCAATACTTTAATAACGTCTTTTCTCGACATTTTCAGTTTTGATTACCTGCATATAGTTTTATTTTTATTGTAGTTGTAATTTAAGTTTAATAGTAAATCAAATACCGAGATGCATCATCGGAGCCGTTTGCAATACCTGTATTTTTTCGATACAAAAATCTGAAATACCGGAATTCCGATCGGTTCTATGTTGATAGTATACTGGTCGATTGATTTACCTTTCCTCACTTTGTTAAAAATGTGGCCCCTAGTGTTTTTGGTTTACCGTCTCAGCAACATTCCTGACTGAGGTATTGGTTTTGACATTCTAAACACCATTTTTTAAATATTTTTTATTTGATTAGATCACAAAAAAATAAAACCGTTAGTACTGAAACGATTAAACATAGTTTGTGTCGCTCCTAACTAGGTAAAGCCTGTCCGAAGGAGAACACCAATACAAATGATTAACATGTAAATATATTAAAAAGACTAGAAAACTCGTCAGGCGTTACAGAAAATGAACTAATGTATTTGAAATTATATTTATTACTTTTTTTATAAACTATGTGTGGTTTATGTATTTATTCTTTTAGATACGTGTATATTTCCGGAATGTACTCAATCAGACCTTTGATTTGACACTAATCACTATATATTTATGTTAGTTTATTGACATTTGGACATTTATTCAACTACTTAATTGATATTTGGCCAGTTAAGGTACCCTATGACACTCTGATTGAAATAACGATTCTAACAATATTACACACTTCTAAATCGGTTCAAGCGTTTAGAAGTTATGGTGGAATTAAGAAACGGAAAACATACATGAACCCTGAACACATTGTGGAGTCCCTTTTTGGTGGGCTGTAGTGTAAAATAAAATTAGTTCAAAATTAAACTTTCAGTAGACCATAATAATTTAGCAACTATAAAATTACGTGTGGCACTCGGGGACTGCCGCGGTAAAGCTATTGCATAGCATTTTTAACAACTTAAGCAATTATAATTATTATTTTTTTTTCTGATATCAGATAACTGCGCTCTATCTAAAACGTTGAAATTATTCCGAATCATTTGCGGCTGCGAAAGCAAATGATTCGGAATAATTTAAACGTCTTCCGATAGAGCGCCGCGCACGAATTTTTTATTCGATAAAGCAAAAAAAAGGATTATTCGAAAAAAATCGTAGACAAAAAGATAGATAATTAAATTATCTTTAAAATGGTGCAGGTTTCATAATAATACGCCAGATAGTATTTGCGTAGTAGTCGTTTTTGTGTTCGGTTAGACCTAATTTCACAAATTAATTACACTATGTAATATAAACAAAATCTAAAATATTCAAAGCTAAGAATATTAGGAAAATGTTTTTGTTTAACATATATTTTTTTCGAATCGTAAGAAGTACTCGTTTAGACGTAATTATCAGTTTAAAATCATTCATTTTCGTTAAGAAATTTCTTCATTCGGTCGCCGCGCTGGCCTAGGCCCGCGATAAAAGCTATGCAATAGCTTAAAAACCCAATAACAAATAATAATTCGTAGTAATTAGTATATAATAAGTGCCTATATATAATAAATTGAAATATGTGTGGGTAGAGCAAAAAAAAATCATTTAAAATTGTCATAATGTTTTTTTCGTCTTTTTCTAGCAATGTTATATTTGTAAGACGATTTTTTTGTTGTTTGCTGCTTATTTCCAATATGTTATTACTCATAAATATAATATTACCCATTCTTGGAGCTATTAATAAAAGTCATTTAAATAAAACTGTATTAGGTTTGTATTTGATCTTGATCCCTCTAAATCTTCCACCACGAAGATACCAAGACTCATTACTCGTTGAAAGGAAAATAAATGTCTGTTTTTTATTCTGATTGATAAAAGTACAGTAATAATATGCAAAACGGGTGAAGGTCGGAACACGAAGCAAATTTGTAACAACATCGATACGCAATATTATTAACTTCATTGCGATAAGAAAACGTATAACTTGCAATTACACCAGTTAGAAGTGCTGCCAGACACATTATTTGATACAAGAGAATAAAACGCGCACATATAATTAGAATTGCGTAATATTAGGTATATAATGTCAGCATGGTATCAACAAGTATGGTGTCAATGCCCGAGTCTGTGGGTTATTAGTTATAAATATAGGTACAAATTGCATAAATATAGGTATGTTCAACTTAATTTAATTACTAAACTTTTTGTGTAATATTTTATACTTATAATATTCATACGCTAATATAATTAACCGATATTCCAGCAACCTTTATATGGATTAACACAGCACAAAATATTACCTCAAATATTGCCTAGTTAAGTGATCAAATCCCGTCGAAACCGTACTCTTTAGCGATTTTTCCGGGGATATAAAATCTGTCTTGTCATGTTTTTATTTTTATTTTATTTATTTAGTGAAAAAAAATATATAGGAAATATTTTCACACAATGATTTTGCGTCACTCCTATCTAATCAGTGCCTGCTCCAAGGAAAACGCTAATTTTATGTATATAAATTATGTATATAAATTAGTAATGTAAAATAAGGGATAAGCGAACACATATTGGGTAGCGTAACTAACAACTAGGTGCAGTTTCAAAATCCCATTGTGCTATCCAAACAACATTTTTTCTTACCCATGATCCGGGAATCTATTGCAATAAGAGTGACGATAGAGACGACGATCAATGTCCATCGCCAAGCGTAAGGACGCAACACAATATACAGTGAGTGTATTGTGCACGGCGGATTTTGAAAATTCGCACGCGTGAAACCCGCCGCCCTACCAACGTTATAATCTGCGTAGTAGCAGCATCAATTTTCCGCCTACCCGCAGAACAACAGATGACGATTGACAGCACCAAAGTCGATAGGATATTCGTTTGTTATTATATTATTATGTTTTTCGATTTAGGATATCTTATAAGCGGGTTTAAAGCGCCATCTATGGTGCGCCACCATACTGCCATATTGAACATAAGAGAATATTAACCATTTCTTGGAAATATGACTTCCATCTACAGTCTACACGTTGCGTTTCATAGTAAAACCCTAAACGTTTCCAAAACGCACTATGGCATTGAGATATCTAATGCTCTATATTAATCTTTGTAAGTACCAAGAAAGTGAAACAGCGTTACTTTGACGGTTCTTTAATTTGGAGGTCATCGAATTCATCGAAAAAAAAATAATTATAATATATAATGTACCATTATTGTATTTTGCTGTTCAGCAGACATACACAAGGCGCATCTGCTTTCCATATGAAAACAATATCGCTAGACTTCAAGTTGGTTATTCATAAATAAAATTCCGAAAATCAATGCTTGTTGATTTCCATTGTCACGCATTCGTTCCGGCTACTGAGGTTTACTCGCCAGAACAATACAAACGTCGCTGAGCGAATTCATAACATGGTCGAAATGATTGTTATATTATACTTACGTTTCTTCTGTATTCATTACAAGCCCCTTCTCCCTGGTATCGCAAGGGATGTTTTCTACTCCTTTTTTATGCGATTATTAAATGGATTTTTCTTTCCATTCTATTTTGATAGCTTGTCGTGGATTTGGTATTTCTATTTTGGATATTATTATATTCATTTTAATTCTCAAATTTTTCGGGTTATATTCGGAAGCCAAGCAAGTAGTGATTTCGGTTCATTGTTACAGGATTTCCAATGAAGCCGATTAGAAACCGACGGACGTTTTTATTTCGTAAAACCCACTTTTCAATACCTTAGTTTAATTCCATTTTCTACATAAAACTGACTAAACACAGTTGCAGTATTACTCCACAGTTACAACTAGAGTTGTCAACTACAACGGGCGAACCCGTCACCTCAGGAAGTTTTAACGATATCAGATCGTTCTGTCTCCCGTGAGGTACGCGCAGAAGACTTGCCCGTCAGAGGCCAACGCCTTACGGCGAGGCACTGGGAAAGGTATCCAGCGGGCAGCTTCGCCGCCTGACTACCTCCTGCCTCCTGACTGGTTTCAGGATCGAGGTCGCTTGTGCGGTCCTCTCTCTTATGAAGCGGTGATACGGTGTCTACTCAAACTATCGCGGACCACGGCATCCTTTGCCCGGCCTATTCACCCGAGATAGGGTGGCCGAATGGTCGTTTTAAGAGCAGTTGCTGTAAGGTTAGCAATTACCCCCGCTCTATAGGAAACATTGCTGTTTCCAGACTCCCTCGGCTGTTAGTCGGAATGCACAATCGATTAGCTCACACCGCACGGTGCGCAAATGGGTGGCCGGATGGGTGTTGACCCGTGCTTTTGACCGTCCCTATACAAATGGGTCTTAGTGGCTAAACTGCAACAGGGTCCATTAGCTCTCACTCCACAGTTAGTGCTACTCGGGAGACGGTCGCGAGGGGTCGCATTGCGCAGTCCTGGCTGCGCGGGCAGTGCATCTAGAAAGCCCCAAAGCCCGCGTCGTAGAAGCAAGCGCGCTAGTACCTACTTAGACGGACAAGTTAAGGAAAGCCCCATAGCCTGCGTCAGAGAAAAAGCTGCACAAAGCGACCAACTGTGCCCAGCCGCTTCTCCTAGTACCGGCTTGTGTAGGAGGTAGTTGTGGCTGGAGCCGCGATTTCAGCGTGCAGTGGAAACACAAAGCATCCTGAGCTCGAGTACACTCAACAAATCTGCGGTGAAGAGTGGGAACCTGCCACATGTACGCCGGGGGGAGGGGGGGGGGGGGGGAGGGAGGGGGTGGCTATGGACCCGGCTCCCGAGAATTCCCGCTAAAGTCAATGACCCATCCGAAGACGTCACGGGTTTAGACAAGGCTCAAACTGAACCACGGAATTCTATTTTCTATTTTTATCAGCGGTGCATTATACATAAATACATATAGTCATAACATCAGTTAAGATGCGAAGCATTTAGTAAGATTTAACGTTTTCCATCAAATGTGCTTATTTCACGAGACCAAAAATTCCGCTGATTCACGCAATATCTATTGCATTGCTAAACAAAATGCTTAAATATTTGTAATGTATTCGCTATGCGATCATCGTAAATATATTATATATGCACACAAGGTATAATCATAACCATTGACTGCGCTTATACGTCGAATTAAAACCTCAATTCTTTTTAAAAAAGCATGCTTTATTCGATTCGCGTTGGTATAAAAATTAAGATAGCCCCCCTTTCCGTTTCTCCCTCATCCTGATCTGAACCAACCTCAATCGAAACCACGAGGAATCGCCCAAATCCGGAAGACCGGCTGACCCGTTCACACAGAGGCTCCGTATTTAGAGGACCGTTTTTAACGGATCCGTCGCTACTAGATGTGATGCTCACACAGCATATTCTGTTCGCTGCCGATCAGTATACCACCGACGTTCTAAAAGAAAAAATAAGCAACCAACCGCCATACATCATACAATATACAGCAAAAATAACGGATCGTGTCATGTGTGAAGCCACCCATACTTCTCCATACATCTTTAGTTACGGATCCGTTTTTTTTACTGTTCCTGCATCCAGTATTTGATGACAAAACGGAATGGCATGTTTTGTCGGATTGTTATTTTTTACTGGATCCGGAATAATGTCATGTGTCTGAAATTGCTCATACGATTACATCAACGAAAAAAAAACGTATCCGATAAAACGGACCTGTAAGGCGGACCGCTGTGTGAACGGGCATCCCAGATAACCGTGTTGGGCAAAACTTTTAATTCGCCTTAGTTTTGCTTGAAGTTTTCTGAGAAATAAAAACATAAAATCCCCCCATTACACACTAAAATAAAAATATATATTTCATATAATGTTATTATTCATTAAATATCATTCATATATGACAATGGTGATAAAATGAGTTTAAAAAGTAGCTATGTATAGATTTTCAAACTCTTATGACCGGTAAAACACACTAAATCTGTCTTTTAATTGCAAAGATAGCTTGTGTAAAACTGATTAAACTTCAACATTATAAAAACCTACCTGACCCGTGCCCACTTCGTTAGGCGGTAAAACTTTTTAGTAGTGATGAAATTATGAGTGTGGTTCGGTTAGTACTGAGTGCTATGATTTATTTCCTGACTGCCAAAAGGAGGGTTATATTTTTACTGCATAAGTATGTATGTATTTATTTGCATGCCAATTTGACTATATTACCGTTATTTGTGAGTGTCTTCTAGTGAGTGTCTTATTTGTGAGTGTCTTATCTCTTTAACCATTTATGCAGTAAAAGGGAAAAGTATTTTTTTTAAATACTTGAAACGATAAATGTTATTATTTTGATATGAATTCATAATTGTTGATAAAATGACCAATAAACATGACCTAACGATTTTAATTATTGTTTTAATATAAAATACTACTTTTTGTGACTTAAATATAAAATTTAGACATCTGCTGCCGCTGACTTTTTTGTAGGCATTACCAAGCTCTACAACTTTTCTATAGAAATTAATCATATATCGCATTAGTTAGAAACGTTTTCGTTCGACCGTTTTTTCTCCGACTTACTTTGCAAATCCGACTACCACGAAAAAAAGTCTTTTCATTTTTCGGATTAACATATAGCCTATGACACTCACAAATAACGTGGCTTTCTATTGGTAAAAGAATTGTCAAAATCGGTTCAGTAGATCCAGGGATTACTTCCTACAACCTCACAAACTTTACCTCTTTATAATATTAGTATAGATAAATACAAACAAAGCTCAATAAATTCATTTAGTTTTTTTTTTAAATTAATTGTATTAAAAAAAAAATACTTTGAATGACTTTGCTTGTATACAATTTCTGTGATCTCTGGGGTCCAATGGGGTTTGCCATTTTTCTGAAAACTTCGTTTACGCAGAATATATGCATCCTATAATATTATGGAAAAAAAATAGTGAACTGTGGAAGAGTGGCTTTATAATCAGTGAAGTTGTTATGTTAATTTGGTCAAAGAATATAAGTTTTAGCCTAAATAATTTAATTTGAGTCAAAGAATATATAATTTTTAAGAGGTGCAAGCCGCAATCTAAAACATTGCGGCATTTTGAATATAAGAGACATTGAAATTTCCTCAGAAACCTTTGAGATATCAATATCTGAAACGCACTAACGGTTTTTACATTTGAAGTATTTCTAAAAAACGCATTTAATGTCTCTAAATTCCTAGTTATCTTTCGCCTCACCTCATCCTCTCCTGTCCTCTGCTTACTGCAAATATTCTCTAAATCCTAATTATATATTTATTTAAATTGGCATTTTTTATTTGTATAATTTTGAAAATTATTGTATTAATTTTGAAGTTTTTTGTTTATTTTACTCTACTAGCTCCTAAATTTTTTCACTGCCACGAAGGTTGACTGTAGGAGATTGTAATTTGAGTAATAAGTCCAGCTGTATGTTTTGTCTTGAAATTAGCAATAAAGAATTTCTTTGTATCTATCGATCTACCTTTTGGTTCATAATAGTCAAGACTGTCTTACATTTGTAGAAAGTTTATTCAATGCATTCAAATTAAAATTCAAATTAATTTTTCATTTTTAATTTACATTTTTACAATTTTAAATAGTCAAGGCCTAACTAGGCGGCCGCCTGTTCGAAGGTAGACAATATATTTTCATCGTTAATATTTTAGAATTTCTTTTAACATCATCGTACTTAATAAAATTACCCTAATGGCCTACATGAAATTTAAAACAAAATTTATTATTAACAACGTTTATTTATCAGTCTATTTTTTTAAATTTTCCGTTTTTGTTTTTTTTCATAAAAATATTCACATACTTTGAGGATGTCACTAATTAAAAACTAACCCTGTATAACGTTATCGATTATATAATATAGGTAAGCGGATTTTCCTGCACATTCAAAATACCCATCTTTATGGACGCTCCTTTCAGGAAACAGCCTATGTTATACGCGAACTCTCGATCGTCATAATATCAAATTACAATAATAGTAATACTATTTTATAGTTATATAAAAAAGCAATCAGATAAGAAGTAATGGACCTTTATCTACATTTGCGTTATTTTCCAAGATGCTACAAGGTGATTCATCAAAAAATCACACTTCGATTGCTTTTTAAATGCATCATTTTGGATTACGTCTATTGGAATCGGTGATCGTAAAATGAAAATTAATTACAATTAATTATTCTAATAAGAATTCGGCGAGTCTATCATTTGCGATATTATCAATAAAATACATTATTTTCTGTTATACAAGACATTAAAAAATACATGATTTTAATTATGTCCAGTATGTTTACACCCAACGAAACCAGTGTTAAACGATAAAAAATACAATATAATAGTTTTTTTTATTACAACATATTAAAAGTATGTAACGAATAAATAAATCACATTAATTGTGACTTCACAACACAACGCGGACTACAAGTTGAAAGCTAAAACAATATAAATACTTGCACGTACGCTCATTTTTCGTGTTACAAGTTTTCATTAAACACCAAACGCCTAATTTTAATTTAAATATATCTATAGTAGAGCTATATCCAGAATAGACCAGTATTATTTTTATACTCAATACTACCCAGACATAAAATACTACCCAGACATAAAAATACTTTTTATACTACCCAGACATAAAAAAACATATTTGTAAAAAAGTGTTGCTTATATTCTTTAAACAATTTATTTATGGTAATGTACATATTATACTTTGCAACAAGCGTAACACAAATCATAGTTAATAGATACACTTAAACATGGAATACAATTTAACATGAAAATTAATGAACCCATAGCAAGTTATGTCACGATTATATGTGATGATAGGTCGAGGACTATCGCGGTTGTTTGACATTATAAATAGGATAGAAACGAATTTACCGCGTGAAATTTGTAGCACCCGACGTTTCGGTGACGTTGCAGCCGTTGTCCAGTCTACCCTGGACAACGGCGGCTACAACGTCACCGAAACGTCGGGTGCTACAAATTTCACGGGGTAAATTCGTTTCTATCCTATTTATAATGATGATTGAAGTGCCATGCCGCCCAACTAAGTAATAAGTTTTCCCGGGTTAAGCATTTTAAACATTGGCAAAATAATGCCAAATGTCATACGTGTCTGTTTAAAAGCAGAAAAACTAATATATAAAAGATAAAAAAAAACTAATATTTATAATAAAAATATTAACAAAAAAACCGACTCCATTTTTTTTATAAGCAGCCGCCATTTTATGCTAAAACTAAGAAAGGGCTTTAAGTGTATTCAAGTGTATTAGAAGTGTATTCAAAATTTCGTGTCTGTGATGATGACCGTTGAGGAGTCCCCTCGTAGGGAGCCAACCCTGAAAGCAGAAGCCGTGTCATGATGAAACTTTGAACGGGCTGAATGAAACGATCATAACTGAATGCGTATACAAAATTTCGTGTCTGTGTTGTTGACCGTTGAGGAGTCCCTTCCGTCGGGTGAAGAATCAGGTCATGCTTACCATTAAAAAAATGCATTGTAATCGGAACTGAACCAATATGTAAATTTTCAACTTTATATGTTAATATTTAAGGAGTTCCCTCAATTCTCCATGGATCCTATCATCAGAACAGGATATTGATAAAATGGGACCAATCTGGAAGTATATCCTTTCAAATAAAAAAAATCCAAATCGGTTCATAAATGACGGAGTTGTGAGGTAACAAACATAAAAAAATATAACGGAATTATTAACCTCCTCCTTTTTTTAAGTCGTTAAAAAAGAATAAAAAACCCGACTGCCGTTACAGAAAGTGAACTATTGTATTTATAATAACGGTTATTTTTATTACGTTTTTTTATGAAATATTTTTGTGATTTATGTATACCTTCTGTCTAAAAAGTTCCGGGAATTTAGAATTTAAAAAGTTTCTGTTAATGATTTCAAAAAAATAAAAAAATCTTAAGTTGGTAGAACTCTCTTTATTTACTCTATGCCTAGAATGCGCGCAAACTGTCAGCCATTTTGATTAGAACAGCAATTGAATTGTACACCTTAGTAGTGCGTCACGATTTTCACAATGAACCAAAGTATTGAACAAAGAGTTTGCCTTAAATGTTGTGTTGCGAACGGATTTTCGTGTGCCAATTCCCTAAAAATGTTAGAAAAGGCTTATGGTGAATCAGTTCTATCCAAAACATGGATCTACGAGTGGTACAAAGCATTTAAGGAGGGCCGAGAGATCGTCGAAGACAACCCTTGTTCCGGGCGACCTTTGACCTCTTCAAAAGACGAAAATATCGAAAAAGTCAAGGAAATTGTGCTCCGTAATCGCCATTCCAGCTTAAGAGAGATAGCACGTGACCTGAACCTGAAGTCTCATGAGTCCATTCGCTCGATTTTGGTAGATAAATTGGGCATGAGACGCATCGCCGCTCGGCTCGTTCCAAAGGAGTTGAATTTTCTACAACAACAGTAACGCAAACAAACTTCTTTAGACATGCTGGATCGCGTCGATTCTGATCCCATATTCATAGAACACATTATAACTGGCGATGAGACATGGGTCTATGAATTTGATATGCAAACAAGTCAACAGGCATCAGAGTGGAGGACAAAAAAACGAGCCAAAACCGAAAAAACCACAACAAAGTCGTTCAAAAGTCAAAGTGATGCTCATTGTTTTCTTTGATATTCGCGGTTTAGTCGATCACGAATTCGTTCCAGAAGAACTAACGGTCAATAAGGAATATTATTTGGCCGTTTTGAAGCGTTAACGTGAGAAAATCCGTCAAAAACGGCCTGAATTGTGAATCAACAATTCGTGGATTTTCCAAGACTATAATGCACCGTCGCATAGAGCAGCAATTGTGACCGAATTTAAGGCCAAAAACGCGACAAATACAATTGATCAACCACCGTATTCACCAGATTTGGCCCCGTCAGACTTCTTTCTGTTCCCAAAACTAAAATTGCCTCTTCGCGGTACCCGTTTTGAGTCCATAGAGTTCATTAAAGAAAATTCGTAGAAGGAATTGAAGGCTATACCGAAAAGCGCCTACAAAAAGTGTTTTGGAGATTGAAAAAAAAACGCTGGCGAATGTGTGTTGCATCAAATGGGGACTACTTTGAAGGTGATAAAATAAACATTGACGATTAAACGAAAATTGTGTGTTTTATTTAATAATTCCCGTTACTTTTTAGACAGAGTAGTATATCCATATATACCAGAATATACTCAATCAGACTTTTCATTTAACAATAAACACAATACATGTACGTTAATTTATTGATATTTGGACATTTAGACAACTACTTACTTGATATTTGGAAAATTAAGGTAACCTATGACACTCGGGATGACATAACGATTCTAACAATACCACACACTTCTAAATCGGCTTTAAGCGTTTAGAAGGAATGGTGGAATAGAGAAACGGAAAACATACATAGATGAATCATGAACAAATTACACTCCTTTTTTGTTGGGCAGTCGTGTAAAAAAAACAAAAATCGCCGATTCATTTAATTAAAAAATATATTTTTAATAAATCTTTATTACTTCAAAGAAACCAACACATTAGCAAAATGCCTCTAAATTCGCCCCTTGATTAAGATACATATTTCCAGAAAGGTTAAAGGAAATGACTGCTGATAAATTACCCTCTTTGGCTACGTTTTCGACGATGAATGAGTAATAGAAGAATACCTTAAAAAGCTTTCGTAGTGTGCAATTCGTCAACTTCTTAGAAGGAAGATTCGTTTAACATTATTAGGAATCACTGAGTCATACGTTACGACTGAAATTTATTACGCGTTGGGAGAATATAAAAATTCCTGTAGATTCCGAAGAGCAAAGTCATCAAGAAGTCAATATATAAAAAGTAATCTCGTGTGTCGTTTGGCGTTATTATTTTATAGAATTATGAAATAACAAAATACACTTACGTACTAATAATTAGTACTTCAGAATATAAAATCAAAGACTATGGCGGTTGTTCGACATTATAAAAAAAATTAAAACGAATTTACCGCGTGATTTTTGTAGCATCCGACGTTTCGGCGATGTTACAACCGCCGGTTTTTAAACATTTTATAGTACGTGGGTTGATCCATAAGTAGTGTTCCCAAAGAGCTCCAGCCGCACGGGAAGATGCGATGCGAAATCGGCTGTGCGCGGATGTTCCCCCACTCTTGATTTCGCCAGACCGCGCTTCGCTGCGCCGTTCAGTCTTGGTTCAGCAGTTGTCCGAGATGGAAGTACAAATTGTTGCTCCCGCCAAGTGCAAGATTCGTTCCGTAATTCGCTTTTTGCACTCCATTCGTGAATATTCATCGACAGTTGGCAGAGGTGTAGAGCGACAAGCGTATGACCGTTCAACACGGCCGAAAGTGGTGCGGGGAGTTTAGTATCGGTCGGAAGGACGTCCACGATGGAGAACAGAGTAGAAAACCGTCAGTATCGGAGACGATTGTCGAGATGGTCCAACGCAAAGTGCTTCAAAATACGAGGATCACTGTCCGTGAACTTGTTGCTCGGATTACGAAACGAATTTCGCACTTAGCGGGAGCGACAATGGGCATCTCCATCTCGGACGGTTGCTGAGCCAAGACTGTTAAAACTAAGAATGCCCGATGAGAGGATACTGGGAGAGGAAGAGAAGAGAAAGGGAATAACTGGTTACTTCTTAGAAAGGTAGTTAGTAATCTTTAAGGTGAGTCTTAAATGATGGTAAAGAAGGCGAGTTTCGTATATTTGCCGGGAGATCGATCCCGAGTCTTGCACCATGGACAAAGAAAGAGTAGGAATAAAAATCAGTATTATGACACAGATTTTGTTAGTAAACTGTCAGAGGCTGACCAAAGTACGAGACCGTGATCTTCGATCGGAGATCTTCCACTCCGTTCCAGTCAGGATAGTAAAATTTCCATTCCTACTCATAATTCTTTATTTTTTTCACTTATTCCTTCACCGTTCATGCAACTAGACTATGGAACCAGCTCTCGTCAAATATCAGAAACGCACCAACGGTTTTCAGTACTTTTAAAGCGTCTCTGAAAAAGCATTTCATGTCCCTAAATTTATATTTATCCCACGTCTCATCCCACCCTGTCTTAGCCTTCTATCCTTGCAAATATCCTTAAAATCCTAATTATATATTTAAAAAATGTCATTTTTGTTACTTGATTAATTGTTGTTAAGTAATAAGTTTTTTTTGTTTATTTTATCTATTGGCACCTAAATTCTTACAATTCCACGTAGGTTGGCTGTAAGATATTGTACTTTAGGCAATAAGTTAGCCTGTTGTATGTTTTTTTTTAAATCTGCAATAAAGAATTTCTATATTGCAGATCTGTCGGACAGAATTTAATTTTTGGCTGTATGGCATTTAGATGACCCAGGTTTTTTACCACCGTTTGTGCATTACCCTCAGGGTGCAGAATTTCTCACCGACCTAGCGAAGCCAGAGAACGGGTTTGATTTCGGAGGTTTTAAAGGCTAGTTCTTCAAAACATTCCATGTGTAAATTGCTAGCTATCGGCGACACGCAGCATCCCATTGCTACACCTTTGTTTTGTTTATAATAATTGCCTCTCCACGTGCTTCTTAGATTTTTCTTTATTACCTAACTGTAAATTCGTTTATTATTATATTATTATTTTATACCGTATAGGCGCTTTTAGAGCGCCATCGAAAGTGCGCCGCCATACTGTTCAAATCAAATCAAATAAAATAATTTATTGTCCTAAAAACTAATACATAGTTGTATAGACAGTTGTATTACATTTACATTTGGCAGCGATATGATTGAATTCTTCATTAATGATCAAATTCTTCTATTAATAATCAAAACATAAAAGGTTACTCGTAAGAATAAAGAAGGTATTATTGAAGAATTAAATCGAGTCTCACCATTTAGTTTACCAGATAAAAAACACAGAGTAAGATTTGTCCCAGAATATTCCCTTGTGGAACTCCGCACTTTACTTCGCACTCATTGGACATTACATTACTTTAATAATCCGCCTTCGTAGTTACGAAGTTGTACTACTTGTTTCTGATTTAATAGATAACAGTAGAACCACTTACGACCGTTCCCTCGGATACAACGAACGCTGCCATAATGAGCATAAGAGAAAATTAATCAATTTTTGGAACTATGCCATCACATGTTGCGTTTCGTTGTAAAATCCTAGCTGACAAATCGCAGTAATGCATTGAGCAATCTAATACACTATATAATCAATGGTATCAGTAATCAAACAAATAACATCATGTTACAAATATTAAAGCTATTCGTGATATTAACCGTGACCTAGAGAAATTATCAACATAATTTCTAAAATAAAAATCGAACGCCGGCAAGATCTAATAATAAATTTATGTAGTGGCTTCAAGCGGGAAGCCACAAAATATCCAATAAACATGGTAACGTAATCGAGAAAAATGATAACAAACAGCGTATCTATAGTTTAATGCGTATCAAGGTTGCCAATAGAATCTATCTAAACTTTATGAAAAAACCAGTGTGGGCAGTCGACCACGGAACATTTCGTCGCGGTGATGAATTGACCTAAGCTACGCTTTTAGCCAAATTGAGTAAAATATACCACCCTGATCATAAGTAAACCTAGATTCTTGTGGTGCAAAGATGTATGTGACCATATTACGGGAAATTGGACTTTCAGCGAAATGTGTCTAAGGCAGCGGTAGGCAAAGTACGGCCCATAGGCCAACTTCGGCCCGCGACGGGCTTTATTCCGGCCCGCCAGCAACGAATTTTTTAAAGTATGAGTATTTAATTATTAATGGTGTTTGGAAAAAAAATACAGTATGTAACAAGTAGCAAGTAGCCGATACAATGAAAACAAACTGAACGATTTCACTCATTTTTTTATAAAACTTCACAAAGAGTTTGAAACCAGGTTTCAGTATTGTAAAAATATTCAGCCATCTTTAGATAATTTCTCAACGCCTTTCAACGTAGACTCAGATAAAGTCCCGCCTGAATTACAGCTGGAAATGATTGAGTTGCAGTGTAGCACTTATTTCAAACAGCTTTTCTTAAATTCAACAAATAATGATTTTTATAAAGCACTGCCCAAAGAACAATTTCCATAGGTTATTGCTATGGCTATGTTTGCATCGTCGTAAGTTTGCGAACAAACGTTCTCCACCATGAAGATGCGAAAAATCAGCCTTCGAAGCAGGCTAACTGACGAACACCTTTTTCACTGTCAAAAATATCATCGTCTCAGCTCGAACCCGCTTACGAGGACATAATAGGCCAATCAAAAGCAGTTCCATGTTTCAAATACTCCTACCATGCCAGGGCATTCACGTTCAAGGAATTAAATCAAGCAATTTCTTTTTTATTGCACTCCTATCTGTAACTTTTAAAAAATATATTAAAGAAAATTTCAAAACAAAATTCAATTTTAGTTGTAATTCACTCCAGCCGGCCCCCCGTGAAATTAATTTTATTTTTCTGGCTCCTCGTGGAAAAGGCTTACCGACCACTGGTCTGAGTGAACGTCCATACTAATTGGATATCGGTGAAATATTATACCTACATAAAAGACATGTATAGTATATAAGCACTTAATGTATACTTAGGGTTGTAGGGGATAATTATCAACATAAACTTTTTAAAAAATTGGTAATTTAATTTTGAAAATTTACAACATATAAATAACATTTTAGCAAGGGCAAAGAATATATTTTGTCTGTAAACCAAATATGTTTAAAATCAAAAAAAAAGTTTACTTCAATTACGTCTCAGATAAAACGCGAAAACTATAACATAGGTATATAATATTGTTCCCATTATTTTGCCAAGATGGCATTAGTATCTCATTTTCGCAAAAAAATATGACATTGATTGTTTTCCACCGTCACCATTTATGTATTTGTTTTGTTGCAATTAATTTGTTAATATGGCATTTGTTAATGCCAAGATGGCATCAATATCTTATTTTCACAAAAAAAACATTGATTGTATTTCCCCAAAACTTTTCATTTGTTTGTTCCATTTTATTTGCCAAAATGGCATTCGTTAATGCCAATATGGTATTAGTATCTCCTTTTCACAAATAATTACATTGATCGTTTTTACCCGTACTTATCGATTATTGTTTATTTTAATTAATTTGCACTGCTGTGTACAGATATGGCCTTTTTTTTAATAAAAAAAAACCTTGATTTTCGGGTTATAATGACGAAACAAAACGGCAAAATAAAGAGGCCGCACCTGATATGTAGCACAACTAACAATCCCTGTTACAAATAATTGAGTTCAAAAGATAGCAAAAGAACCAATCAACCATGACAGTACAGTCATTTTAAAGTGATGAATGCGATGAGGCCGATGACTCATTCAACGTAGCAACGAAAAATAGAACAGCGAACGAAGAAAAAATGGTTTTTAGAACGGAATGACTATGTAGCTGAATCACTATTTTAGATTGGCAGTTGACGCTCTACTGAGTCCTAGAGCATTCACCTCAATGTGATGGAAATCGGAATATAATACTATTGATTATATAGCGTATTAGATTGTTCGACTCCATAGTACATTTCGGCAACCCTTATGCGCCGGCGAAATGCAGGTGGCGATAATAGCATTGACGACAAAACTAATAGCAATTTATTTGGCCATCTACACTCAAGAGAAATGCATCCGGGTCACCAATGAATAAACGTATGAATATCTCGGTAACTAAGTGTGCAAGATTATTCGATAATTACCACATTAATAATGAATATTAAATACTGTGGTGTTGGCGTAATGTGGTGTTGGCGTAAATGTGGTGTTGACGTAAAATGCTAGGAATCCCATGGACAGCACGCCGCACCAACAAATCCGTCCTGGAAGAACTCGGCATCCAAGTGAGGCTCTCCACCGTATGCATGAGAAGGGTCCTGCAGTTCTTCGGTCATGTTGCCAGGAGAAACCTAGAGAATCTGGAGAAAATGCTTTCCGGGGGTCAAGTGGAGGGAAGAAGAAGCAGAGGCAGATCACCGGTCAGATGGAACGACCTCATCAAAGAAGTTACAAAAGGGTCAATACAATCTGCGACCCGCTATGCAGAAGACAGGTCGAAGTGGAGGAGCCTCGTAGGCAAACTGTTGTCTAGTGGCCACGATCCTCAGTAATGAGGGAACGACGGAGAAGAAGATTAAATACTAGAGGCGCTTGTTGTATTCTTCATTGAGAAACAACGGAAACAAAAGCGAAAACAAATGCAGTGAATTCGAGATATATTTTTTAAAATCTTCTATTTTGTTTTAGCCTTTTTGATGGCATTACTTTACAGCAACTAAGGAATACTTTTTATTTGAATAAGCTAGCATGCTTAATTTCCGAGATATCAAGGTTATTTTAGTGACCCGGATTTATTGCTCTTGAGTGTATAAACCATTGATAATGAATGGCTTTTTATTGAATGATTGATTATAAAAACCAAAATATTTAACCAATGATAATAATAATAACATTCAATTATGAGTGCAATATATATCATTTTTTTATTTATGCTGATTACATCACAGAAATAATACGGAGATATAGAATGCCATATATGTACCTATTAGTCTATCTGAACTTACCAGTGCGTAATTATCAAGTATTCCAAACTTCCCTAACGGCAAATAAAAAAATATTGTATTAAAAAACACTAAAAACACGCTTTTGGGCTATGATACGATATTCACCTACACACGGCTATGATACGATATTCCATCATGTAATGCCAGTGCCTATCTTCCGGCTTCATCATCAGACCTTGAAACCTAATCGTGGTCAAAGTTTATTCCAAGACTTTTCTAACAAGTCCAAACACAGCTATGATACGATGTTCCATCATGAAGTTTCAGTTCATATCTTCCGACTCCATCATCAGATCAGTTCGACAGTACCATATTATTGTATTGTCATCAGAACTACATACAGCTGCCAATTTTCATGACGCTACGATCCTTGGAAGATGGTTAAATTAGTTACCTTAGATTCCATTACATAGTTACATACAGGTCGACCTAATAAAAGCGTGTTAAAAACGCCTGAAATCCCGAAATCCTCCATGGGAATCAGCTGAATTACTTCTCGCCGACGGGTTTGATCCTGGAGCCGCCTGGCAGACAGAATGGACCGACTGCGGGGTGGACAAACATGGCCTCATCTCTCCCGTGCACACCCGCCCGCCTGGATTCGACTTGTGCCAGCGCGAATGGGTGACTTTAAACAGCATCCGCACAGGCCACGGTAGATGCGCCGGAATGCTACACAAATGGGGTTGGAGAGACTCCCTACGTGCGACTGCGGCGCTGCCATTTAGTCCATCCCGCTCATTATGCAGGAGTGCCCCAAATGCGCTTTCAGCGGCAGCTACGCCGACATCCACCTTGCCATCGACCACGGAATAAGCTGGATGAAGTCCCTAGATATAAAACTTTAAAATATGTACCTTACGTAGTTTCTACAGTTGATTAATTTTGATCATTTTTGTATTGTTTAATATTTTATTACATTTTCATCGGGTCCAATTGACGGCTAAAGACCGCTCTTAGACGTGTCAAAATAATTGGGTTAGGTAGTAAGTTTCGTTACTACTCTTTACTGAACATACATAGGTAGTCAAGAATTAACTACTAGATTGTCAAACTATAAATATATATAATCAAAATAGAAGCCTAATATTTGAAGTAGTTAGTAATTCGAAAAGATACGTAGTAAAATTATTTATCGTAATATTAAAACTGTCAGTAAAATGTTAAATAATCAAATTAAATCTACGTTATGCATTTTAAACTAAAAGTACAGATATAAGACCATATAAAATAATCAGACAATAAGGCTCTACTTTTTTAAGTAATT
Organism: Micropterix aruncella; assembly: GCA_944548615.1. Taxonomy (NCBI): domain Eukaryota; kingdom Metazoa; phylum Arthropoda; class Insecta; order Lepidoptera; family Micropterigidae; genus Micropterix; species Micropterix aruncella. Next base: position 17,814,873 of record OX155961.1, read on the forward strand.
TAAATGGTCACAATATTTGAAAAATCATGGCCCTCAAATTCGGCCTGATTATAGAAAGGGTGGCCTATCAGCATCTCCTTGATGTTTTTTTTAAATTGTTTGTCCTCCAGCTGTTTAAATTTTGTAGGGAGTAGATTATAGAATTTAATGCTAAGGTACAAGTAGCTTTTCTGTACTTTTGCCAGTCGTACTCGGGGTACGCATAAACGGGAGCTACCGCGGGTATGATGCGAGTGAATGTCTGCATTAATTGGTGTTTCTGCTAGGTGCTGTTTCTGCTATTTTATTATCTTTTGTCCTGCTCCAATTTTCTTATGATTTTATTATGACTTTTATTCAATTCACGATTATTGAACAATGTACCTATATATCACTCTGCACACCATACGATATAATAATCAAGTAATGAAACTTATATGCCAAATTAAAAATTTACAAGTTTATGTAAATAATATTTAAATAATTTAAACGTTCGTTTGTTATTATATTATTATTTTATTTTGAGATATGATACCGGATATGCGTGTTTAGAGCGCCATCTATAGTGTTCTGCCATACTGGCATAACAACGAACGCCGCCACATTGCACATAGGAGTAGATTAATTCATGCTTGGGACTATAAGTGGAACACCTTGCGTTTCGAAGTAATATTCTAGTTACCAAAAAGTAGTACTGCATTGACCAATCTAATACTCTATATAATCAATGATGATAACACGTAACCATAATATATTAATTTGAAAAATAATGCGCGACAGGGTGCGGATAATAATTTCATAATTTGATTTTATTTTGAAATAATTATTTGTTAATTTGATTATTACTATTGTCTTCGTTTATTTATAAATTTGTAACATGATTATTTGATGTTAAATATTTAGATTTTGATTATTTTCTAATCTACATCATACGTAGATTTTTAAATTCATATAATTAGGTTATTTTTTTTAATATCATTTGATGTTAAATATTTTGATTTTGATTATTTCAATTTGTGTATTTATTTGATTATGATTATTTGGATTTTTTTAAAGATTTATTTGATTTGGTTATTTTATTTTAAAATCATATATGTACCAATAATTAATAGGTGTGTCCTGAAAACCAGGAAAAGAGATATCCTAAGGATACCCCTAATTTGCAGCGTTTGTAGCTTTATTTCATAGTCTTTGTCTATTTACAGTTTTAATTTTTAATCTGTGTGTTCTTGTTTTTTTTGTATATGTTTTTTATAACAACAGCTGCAAATAAATATTTTTAAAGTTTTTTTTTTCAAGTTAATATTTAAGATTTTCATGAAAATCCTAAAATCAAACCTTTCTAATTAAACATTTATTAAATAAGAAAGCTCAATCGGCACCCTTTAATATGTCGTGATCTAAAGCTATGCTAAGTTTGAAGACCCTGCGCATTTGATTTTCAAGAGTAATTTGCATTGGCGTTTAGTAAGATGAGCTATCTCTTTAACGGTTCCTTAAATGACTCAAAGTATAAACAGCTCATTCGAAGTGTTCCGTGAATAATGTAATAAACCAACGCGAAAATGTCCTCCAATCGACACATTATGAGTTCATATGATTTATTGATTGACATTTAAAACTTTCTAAAAAGGATTTCTAGGGTGCAATGTCACCAAGAGATGTACCAACTTTCAGACCCTTCTACCGATCCACCGATTAAACCCTTTTAACAAGTAAATTTTCCAACAAAAGAACCAACGTGTAATTTTTAAAAGAACAAACATGTAAATTTTCAACGACATATGATAATATTTGAAGAGTTCCCTCAATGCCAAATGGATCCCATCATCAGAACAGGATTTTGATAAAAAATAAATCAATTTGGATGTATATCCTTTCAAATAAAAAAAGAATTTTCCAAATCGGTTCATAAATGACGGAGTTCTGAGGTAACAAACGCAAAAAAAAGAAAATACAACCGAATTGATAACCTCCTCTTTTTTTTTAAGTCGATCAAAAAGGGGTCGTGACTCGAAAAAGTTTGGGAGCCACTGGTATATAACTATAAAATTCGTACGCATTCATGTATTTAGTACGCATTCATGATATGTATAGGAAATTGAAGTAAAAAGGACACGTTCAAATGTTGGGAGCTATTTTTAAACGCATTACATTGAAAGCTCTTTGCGGATTTCATTTGTCGAACAAATAGGTTGCCTATTATCGTTGTCAGTTCTGTTGCCAATCATATACTCACAGGTTTTCAGAGTTCCAGTAAAATCTCTATACATCAGAAAAATCTTTGGTCCGAGTTCAACATGTCAACATTTTTGGAAAGAAGTGACATCGATTGTTTTCATTCTTTATGTATTCTGTTTTTTTTTTTATCTTAATGCCTGTACTTGCATATTTAATGCTTATTTAATAAATGTTGTGAATGTAGGTACTTATAACATTTTTAATTTTTCTTTCCATGAATGTTTAAGTTTTATATTTATATGCATCTCAACGGATTGGTCTTAACTGTAATTAAGGTTTTTTTTATGAAATGAAATAAATAAAATAAAAAATAGGATCACGCATCGTTTTATTTTAAGCAAATATATTCTGATATACTAGTTGAAATTTTACAGTACATCGTATATGTTAAAATAGTCGTATAAATAGGATTTAAAATGTACATATGACAACGCTGGCGCAAGATCGCTAGCTCGCGGAGAAATTAGAGCGGCCAACTCGAATATCTTCTAAATTATAATTTATATGAAAAAGTTTCTTAGACCATACAGAGTCGTTGAGGAAGTATTGTGTACGCGCAAAAAAAAATCTTTCGAGATGAAGACGGATATATACATTTTGACCCCACCTCCTCCTCCCCCCCCCCCCCCTCTCCAGACGATTGAAACCGTTTCGGGACTGAAGTCTGTATGTGTGTCTGTCTACTGTGTGTATTCTCGTGTATACTGTGTGTATACTTAACCGAATAAAATAAAAATAAAATTCCTCCACGATATTGAGCCGAAATTCGGCATGCAGGCATCATTGGTCATGGCAAGAGTTGTGATTGAAATTGGTCCACCAGAGGGCGCGATAGCCATACTTCAATCTCGAAACATCGTAGTTAGAGATTTGAAATTCGGTACAAGCGATTCAAATATTATTTAAAGTCAGTCATATGCAAGAAAACATCGTTTTTGGAAAAATACCATTTCAATACCATGAAAAAACTACATATATACTTCAGATTAGCGCGCGAAAATCGGTATGCAGGCATATTTTGGCCATGGCAAGAGTTGAAAAGATTGTGGCTGAAATCGGCCCACCAGAGGGCGCGCTAGTCATACTTCAATCTTGAAATACTGGACTTGTAGAATTGAAATTCGGTACACAGATACCTTGTTGATGTTGATACCGAAATCATTAACACGACACATTACACATTTAGACATCTCGTAGACAAGCGACACAAATAATATTTAATGTCAGCCATATTTCGGAAATTACTTCATCATTTTTGAAAAAATAGCATTTTAATACCACGGAAAATACTACAAATAGGCGGAGGGGGGTTGTCTACTTGCCGGTAAAGTCTTAAGGTGACACAACCGATTTTTTTTAAATATCCCCGCCGTATGCTGTTTTTGGCACCGACCAAATTATTACCCACCATCAAAGCTTATTATTACGACCGTCTGAACGGATAAGCAAAAGCCACTGAGTCTGCGCAGAAACCTGTTTTGAAGAGAGTAAAAAGTCCTAAAAAAAAGAAAAAGTCTGTTATTCTTTCCCCGGCTATAAACAGCGCGCCGCGGCGCACCGTGTAGTCGGTATTTTATATTTGCGTGAAAGGAATCGATATCTCAAAATCACTTTTAGGCGCTCTCTAGACGATCAAGCATGCTTGTCAAGCATCGCGTCGCGTGCTGGGAGGGGAGCATAAACCGCAGGAAATATGCAAATAATTTTTAAATATTTACCAAAAATGCCTAATTTTGTAGTTTTATACCTGGGAGTCACGTCATTCATCAATCATTTACGTCTAATTAACGTGACTCCCTGGTTTGACAAGCGTTTGAGCACACTGCGCCATTCACCTCCTTTAAAGATGCCGGTTTATTAAAACTCATCTTGCATAACAATTACGCTATTATACTATCAGTCCGATCAAAAATTTTATTAAACATGATCTCCTTAGAAATGCAATTCAATGATTTTTCTATCTATCTAGCTTTTATATCTAATGATCCCTTGTCGCGGGGCCTCTAGGAGGCGTGTGACCTATAAGTCGGTGCCTTCATGGCCTATTGGATAATCCAGCACTGCGTTTTGCAATATAACATCAGTGGTCATATCCGACAACTCCAGTAGCGACACATTTATGAAATGAGTCCTTGCATAAACGCTTTCTTTTCTTTTATGCTATTCCAAGATATTCCGAGATTGATTTTATACACTTTTTAATATGGATCGTTATTTAATAATAATACACTCTTTATTTGCAATTAATTATAATACAAACAGGCAAGTTTGTTGCCACATGGCAATGTCTTACAACTAACCTAATCACAGTGGTACATGCGCGCATTGTGGAAATACGGTTTATTCATATATTTGTATATATTATTACTTATTTTCCACTTAAATTTATTAAATTTAATGTAAAGTTTACTTTATTTTAGTCCTTAATTGCATACATATTTTTTTCTACTTTAAATTTTACTTTAATTTGTGTAAACACATTTGTTAGATTAAGAAATATTTGAAAATTGATCACCTTCGTCAGTTCGCGAGTTACAAACATACAGTTGGTATAACAAGCACAGCCAGAGACACACCTTCTAGGTCTAGTTGGTTGTGCGGTTTCGCCTCATTCGGATATGCTAGCATATTTATATGCATAGAGCTATGTTTTTCGCTATAATAATGTTTGTTTCTAATTATTCCTCATGTCCAACAGTATGCATGTCCTTGTATTTTTTTCTTGTACGTTATAAATTAATAAAAATAAAATAAATAAAAAGATTATTACGTTCGTCTGCATAAAATACATACAAGTATAGGTATTTAAAACTAAGAAATTTCGGGGAGAGGATAATGGGAGAGGAAGAGGAGAGAAAGGGAAGAACTGGTTACTTCTTGGAAAGGTAGAAATCTTCGAGGTGAGTCTTAAATTATGGTAAAGAAGGCGGGTTTCGTATATTTGCCGGGAGATCCTACCAGTCTCGTATCATGGACACAGCAATAGTAGGAATAGAAATCAGTATTATGACACGGAATTTTAGTAAACTGTCAGAGGCTGACTGGAGTATGCGGAATTTTAGTAAACTGTCAGAGGCTGACTGGAGTATGCGGAATTTTAGTAAACTGTCAGAGGCTGACTGGAGTATGCGGAATTTTAGTAAACTGTCAGAGGCTGACTGGAGTATGAGACCGTGGGAACCCATTGTTTCAAAAATCTCGTGGAGATAGGATTGTGTTTATCGGGAGAGTACGCTCAATGTAATAGAGTCAATGTAATAGAAACACTACTTATTGAGTTAATTTCTACATATCTTCTCTATGTCTTACATCTTTATATCTTACTTTCTACATATTTTACTCTGTGTTTTTTATTTGGTAAACTAATTGGTGAGACTCGATTTAATTCTACAATAATACCTTCTTTATTCTTACGAGTAACCTTTCATGTTTTGATTAATAATAGAAGAATTTAATCATTAAGAAGAAATTAATCATATCACGGCCAAATGTAAATGTAATACAACTGTCTATACAACTATGTATTAGTTTTTAGGACAATAAATTATTTGATTTGATTTGATTTGACACGATAGAGGAGAGCAAGTATATGAACATTTCTTCTTTGGCATAATGGCAACTACTTTAACTGTGCCCTATATTCGGACACGTTGTTCATACTAACGTAGACTGAAGATGAATCGTATGCATACATTTTGCATTATGAATGAACAGAATGCATTATGAACAATTTGACAGAATGACCGTTTTTTCATCACCTAAGTAGAACTTAAATAAAACTATTGAATAGTTCTGAGGAAAGCTATAAGTTGCAGTTCAAATATCGGATAAGAATCCCGATTTGTTAATTAATTCAATTATATAATTTTTTCAAAGATTCCCCCTTCAAGAAGACCCTTTCCAGGTTTTTTTTCCAGGGCGCTACATACGTTCGGTAATATAGTGTTATGTAATTAGGGGTATGATTTTTGCCCATATCTCAACAATTATATAAATAAAGTCAAGGTTATAAATTAATAGAAGGTAACCCAAGCTTTTCGAGCTTATTTGAATAGTCGTTTGGTTGGTTGATGTTAAGGAAAGATGTTAGATAGATAGTTATAAATTCTTTATTGCAAATTTTAATACAAAACACACAAAAAGCGGACAAATTGCTAAAATTACAATCTCTTACAGGCAACCTTTGTGGAAGTGAAATTATTTATTTAGATACTAGTAAAGCAAATAAAAAACAAAAAGAGAAACTTTATACTTAATGAAAATTAATCAAATAACAAAAATGACTTTTTTTATATAATTTGGGATTTAGAGAACATCTAATTTTATTTTTGATAATATCTAATCTTATGTTTTTATATAGGCAATTTATTAACCCAGGGCAAGGAAGGAATTGCAGGCCCGGGGCCTCGATAATTTTCTATGTACCTATGACTTTGATTCATATTTTATGGTAATAGAATCGATAACAAAATCCTCAGAATTTCCAAAGGAAATTATTAAATAGAAGGTATAAAATCCTTCAATGGGTCCGCTTACGAAAAAGTTTGAGAACCGCTGTTCGAGAGGTATCTTCAATGACTCCTCGGAACGCTGATCCGCCACATTTAAGTCGTAACTCGTATACCTTAAGATGTATGTATACAAAAGATAAATAAACTAAGTTTATCCTTAATTTTTGGAAACAAACAATTGGGGTAATTCTCTTTGGTAAAAGTGAGAAAAACAGGCGTTTGTCCGCAAGTAAAAACACAGATACGATGAATTCATTGTCCCAAAATTAATCAATCACTTTCTTTAAAATTAGACAACTCAATCAGCAAATACTTACTAAAGAAAACATGGAAACTTATACTACTAAGCAACCTAAATACTGACTTACCAAGGCGAGCGAATTAAAATAATGTAAATATTATATAACATAAATACTTCAAAACTCTATTAGTATAAATTATCATAAATATGTAAAAGCATTAGCATAGCTATAACAAGTAAAAATTATATTAGGCTAAATTAGGATTAACGTAACTATGTAGAAACAAGTGCATATAATTAGGGTAAACCAAGCTAGTTAAGATATCGAGTGTAAATCATTTTATTAGTGTAATCATTTATTATTGTAATTGTAAACAAAGTACACATATTTAGTGTAAACCAAGATAATTAATATAGGTTAGGTTATGTTAGGTTAGGTTAGGTTATGTTAGGTTAGGTTAGGAACTAGGTATATTAATTTAGTGGAAAATCATTTATTTACTGTAAATATTTATAAGTGTATATTCAGCTAGTTATTACAGGAAATATAGGTTAGGTTAAGAAGTCAATACATCTACTTAACGTAAAAAGTTATAATAGTTAATATAAGTATAATAGGTAATAGATAATATAAGTTAGATATGACCACGTTATTGTTAGTTATCCTTTGAAAAGGCAGTAGCCTTAGTGGGGAACTGTGACATGTAATTTGTATCTTTTTTTATCAATAAAGACTACTACAAAAAAACGACTAGTTTATTAAGGAAAGTATGTATATAAACTTTCATATGTCTTATAAGTGTATTAGTATACAAATAATCAAAAAAATAAAATTAAGAAAAAGCGAACGCGAATTCGGCTAAATATTTTAAAAATGAATGGTTTGGATATTAGCAATATAATATGAAATGAGGTAAACAAGGCTCTGTTATTTTAGGTGTACCACCATTAGCGATAATATCTATGCCAAGTATATGAAGTAAACCTGATATCGGCGTTGTTTGCCAATTTTCTGGTAAAAGTAGGTAATGGAAGACAATCATAATTGATCAGTTTGCCAAGCAATCAGATAGAATGTGTCGTATACATCTTTTTCTCTAATTATCTAACATATACTCGTAAGTCGGAGATGAAGAAGCTTCTGGCGCTTTAAAATGAAGTATCATGGATAATATATTATTAATTATTATAGGTAATTGAACACTGTACCTACTGTGCACACATAACTCACTGTGTCCTGCTTTGGGAGCTAATGGGCCCTTGCTGAGTTGGCCACGAAGACCTATTTGTTCAGAATCGGTCACACGCACGGGTCAAAACCCATCAGGCGGCCTCCATGCATGAAGCGCGAGCCCGGGTAGGAATCTGGTCTTAGGGCTAGTTTCTCTTAAGAGTCAATCTTCTGGCGCTCCTGGACGATCTGCGCACCGTGTGGCGTAAGATAATCGATTGTGCATTATGACTAACAGTCGGGAGAGTCTGGAAACAGTACTGTTTCCTATAGAGCGGGGGTAGTTGCTAACCTTACGGCGACTGCTCTTAAAACGACTATCGGCTACCCGATTCCGGGTGAACAGCCGGGCAAAGGATGCCGTCGTCCGCGATGGATTCGGTTGACACCGTTTCACCGCTACGTAAGGAAGGACCGCGCGAACGACCTCGAACTCGTAACCAGTCGAGAGACCGGAGTAATCTGGTCGCAACTGTAAGTAAGGGCGCGAGTGTCTGGCTATCTCGCGGAAAAGGCGTTGGCCTCTTACGGGCATGTGGCGGAGCTTGACGGTGGACTGTTTTGTCCTAAGTCTTCTGCGCTCCACTCATGGGAGACAGAACGAACATATTTCGTTAAAACTTCCTGAGGTGAAGGGTTCGCCCGTTGTAGTTGACAGCTCTAGTGTTGTGTCCTGCTTAGCTTAGGTGGCTAATAGTTCTCATGCAGTTAGGCCACTAAGATCTGCTCGATAGTTCTGGCCGGATAAACTCACGGTTCAGCTTCTATTCAGTAGCCTCCTCGAAGAGGGTCTACCCCGGTAAGGGATCCGTTTCCCATGCCTCGGCTGGTGGATCAGTTTTCCCTGAGGGGCGGCATTCGGGCGCTACTGGGCAGTTTGCGCACCGTGCGGCATCAGCCAATCGATTTTGCACTCCGTTGGAGGATAGTGGAAACGATATACTGTTTTCTAAGAGGCGGGGGTAGATGTTGACCTGTAGTCAGCCACTCTTGAAACGACCAGTTGGCCACCCGATCCCGAGTGGAAGACGGACAAAGGATGCCATGGTCCGCGATAAATTCCAACCGAATTACCGCTGAACTAACAGATAGAGGCCGCAAGCGACTTCGGACCCGTAACCAAGCGGGAGGACGGAGAAATATGGCCAAAACTGGTAGTCAGAAGTTCCCCGACATCTAATCCAAGGTCAACTTCCCAGTGCCGCGCGGTAGGACGTTGGTCTCTAATAGGCGTGTTGGCGTAGCTAGACGGTGGACTGTATTCGTCTCTACGTCCATTACAAGTTAAAACAACGATCAATATCGTTAAACATCCTGGGGTGACGGGTTCACCCATTGTAGGTGACAACTCACAAGTGTGTCCTGCTTAACGTTCCCAATGACAGGGGTCGGCGATGACAACTTCCTAATGAGAGGGCTACATCGTTTACCCCCTTTGGTCATCATGATGAGTTCGGACAAATATCTTATCAAACCATATGATACGGAAGCTGCACAAGATCTATCCTTTCAACGAGGGAATTTTTCAACAGGATCTTGCCCTATGCCATTCTTCGACAATAAGTGAAACAGTTTTTACACAGAACCAAGTTACTGTACTTGAATGGCTCGGAAACTCCCCCGATCTCAACCCGATCGAAAACCTCTGGGCCAATTGCAAAAAAAACAGATCTCCAAAGTGGATTGTAAAACGAAAACTAAGATGATCAAATTCAAATCTGGTTTCACGATGATGAACTGGAAGAAAGCTGTCAAAACCTGGTGAATTCTATGCCTACAAGAGTAAACGGCGTTGTCAACGCAAAAGAAAGGCAAATTCTATATTAAAACTAACAATCTATAACTACCAGTACTGTTTTTGTATGTTTATCTATACTAATATTATAAAGAGGTAAAGTTTGTGACGTTGTAGGAAGTAATCTCTGGATCTAATGAACCGATTTTGAAAATTCTTTTACCAATAGAAAGCCACGTTATTTGTGAGTGTCATATGCTATATATTAATCCGAAAAATGTAAAGACTTTTTCGTGGCAGTCGGATTTGCAAAGTAAGTCGGAGAATAAACGGTTGAACGAAAACGTTTTTAAATAACGCTGCCTTAACGATGAGAGATATATGATTAAGTTCTAGAGAAAAGTTGTAGAGCTTGATAATGCCTACAAAAAAGTCAGCGACAGCATATGTCTACCTTTTATATTTAAGTCACAAAAAGTAGTATTTTATATTAAAAAAATAATTTTAATCGTTAGGTCATCTTTATTGGTCATATTATCAACAATTATGAATTCTTATCAAAATAAGTAAATTTATCGTCTCAAGTGTTTAAAACAAAAGACTTTTCCCTTTTAGTGCATATAATTTCCCTTTTACTGCATAAATAGTTAAAGAGATAATACGCTCACAAATAAGACACTCACAAAAAGACACTCACAAATAACGGTATTATAGTCAAATTGGCATGCAAATACATACATACATATGCAGTAAAAATATAACCCTTCTTTTGGCAGTCAGGAAATAAATCATAGCACTTAGTACTAACCGAACCACACTCATAATTTCATCACAGGTAAAAAGTTTTACCGCCCAACGAAGTGGACACGGGTTAGCTAGTATCCAATAAAGCACTTTTCGAAGAAAAATACTCTTTGCTGCAATTAATTCGCACGGTGCTGTATTATAGGATATTGCCTATAGGCTATAATATGCTCGCATTTTCTTACAGCGTTTTTATTTATGTATATATCAGCGATATGCCCTTCATGCCAAGCATTCTTATGATCGAATATTACCTCCAAACTGTAATAAAGCGGCAAGTGTGCCATTTAGGCTGATGAGCTTATTTCGCGGTCTCCATTTAGCACATATGCAGCGGTAACTGCTTCTGCTGTGTCGTCTCCCGATAATAATGGCATGATTGCGATAGGTATTGCTCGCATGGCCGACTTCGCATGAATGGCCAATCATTTATTGAACTTGCCATTGTATTCGATCTCATTCGCGCTTCGTACCGAGGTGATGATAAACGCGATAAATATTGATCGCGATGCTATAATATCCGAGTCCTATTAAATTGAACGAGGTGTAAGAAAAAGAATAATCGTCATTCCAAGAGATGTAGGCATTATTTCTTTTTAAAAATCAGTTATTCATTTTTCATTCTGTCGTTTGTTATTGCTCGTGGCCCCTCCACACGTTGACGAATGTTCGTGTTACAGATTAGGTAACGTACAAGATGCAGATTTTCAAAGAAAAAAAACGACAGATGACAGCTGGAGATGTCAAAATCACGTCAAAATTAGAAGAGGTGCGGAAAGTGCGCAAGCGCAGCTCGCAGACTGACAACCACAGCTCATATTTGGTATGGTGACGTTGGCATATCTGCTATAGGAGTTTTCCATATATGTTTCCTTAGTAGTAGTTTACACCAACTTGGACACGAACATTCGCCAACATGTGGAGGGGCCATAAGATGTATTCGTGTGCGCATTCATGGTGAAGTTGAACATTATATTAACTTTGCGGTAGAGTATGGATTTTTTTGATACATAAAACTGTTAAAGGGCGATTAAGTAACATATTCAAGAGATTTTGCATAAATGAATGTAACATATGTAAGTGACCCTGTGGTCTATAAAGAGGCAAATTGACAACATTTTACAAAATTATTTTATTATTTTACTCAGAAAGCATACGTCCTAAAAAACGTACTAAAATAAAAAAAATCAAAATAAAACATTGCCATAAATATTTTATTTATTTATTTAAAACCTCCATAGGTCGTTGGTCATAATTTGTGATATAAAAAAAAATACGGTATATTTTTTAAACACAAATAATAATTTTTTTTCTACTTTTAGGATTCCGATGTCTCAATAAAATGTAAAAAATATAAGTTATAAAATGATTCTTGAAGTTACGCGACACATAGCATATTTTTATTCTATATTTTATTTTATTTGTCTGCCGTGTAAAGCCGACTTTAGTCAACACTATTGTCAAATTAATATTTCTGCTGTAATAGTTTTATATCTACATATATTAATATATTACTAGCAACTGACGAATTCTAATATGCAATAATTAGTTTTAATTGATAATTCATGCTTTTATTGTAAATTCTGAATGAATAAATTGAATACTGAATACTGGATAGGTCCCATGGTCATTAAAGGGTTAAAATATCTTTCTTATTTTCATATGTAAAAATTCAGCCTACGTATGTATGTGCTAACAAAACTTGAAAAGTATTCGGTCGATTGACTTGAAATTTGAAACAACGTTGCATTCAGGAAAACATCATTTTGACAAAGACTCTTTCATTGCGCCGAGATTTTACAATCTGATCAATATGGAAATAAAAATGAATTTGACATTTAGGGAATTCAAAAATAACTTAAAGAAATGGTTATCGAATCATGACAGACTAACCATACATCAAATGTTAGAAATAATAGTATAATAAAACTTAGGTGCACAAATTTTTAACATATTTTTAAACATATATGTTAAGTATATTTTAACATTGAACTAATTACCAAAAATTATTTGACTTTGACAATGAAGTATACTTTTTAGACTAGGTATTTTTATATTAATAAATATTAATGACTGTTTCTTTCTTTTCTCACATATAACTTTATTTATTTTATTTAATCGAATTTTATATGATATTTACTGCCGATTAAATAATGGAATTGCATTTTATTTATTATATTATCTTTTAATATTTTTTTATTATTTTTTTTTTATTTGATTCTGAAGACCACATTTTAGGGCAATTTAGTGTCATTAGCTTTTTACTAAAACTTGTATATTTGTAAGCAACCAAGCAATCAAGCAAACTTGATTGTAATATTGGAGTCCTGTCCACCCTAGAACGGACTAGTCCCAGTTGGGTGACAGAAACAAATAAGCAAAAGGTTAAGGTTTTGCCATTCGGTTCCTGTTAATCAATGTTTCATAGTAATTTTATTTTTATTTTTTATTTTATAAAATTATCCAAAACAATACAATTGATTTTTGCGAAGCAGATAAGATTGCATTTGTGTGGATTTTATCCCCCCACTAGATTGTATATCTGTTCTGGGGTGATAGTATTTAAGACTTCACTTTAATCATAGTGACTTCACTTTCTTTCTTTTTTTTTTTTTTCTTTTTTTTCTCATTCATTTTGATCGCTCATTCATTCTTATAAATTTTAAGGTTATTATAAATATATAAATGTGTATATAAATAAAGAACTAATATTAAATAAAGAAAAAGAAAATATTTAAGTTTATAGATAAGTAGGTAAAATAAATAAATATATAGATTAATATATAACTAAATTGACCAATAAATTAAGTAGCATAAAAAGGTTTCTTACTGTGCACATATACTTGTGAATTTAATTAATTAATATAATATTATCTTTTTTTTTTAACCATAATCAACCGAAAACATATTTCTCATCAAGTATCAGGTGACAGATATGGACCGAAGTTTGATCCCTCAAATTATCGACCGATATCAGAACCTGATGTTTTAGCAAAAATTTTGGAAAAAATAGTAATTACACAACTCTGTAATCATCTAGAAACCAATCACATGTCATCCGAAAACCAATACGGCTTCAGATCCAAAAATGGGAACACAAGATGCAGTACTAAAAATGTCAGAGTATATGACTAGGTATGTAGACGCCAACAAAAAGTGTATTACTGTACTTCCCGACCCCGCGCAAGCTCCTGACACAGTATCCCATGAAATGCTCCTAATGAAACTTGGGAAATATGGTATTACAGGTGTCGAACTAAACTGGTTTCGCTGCTGTATTTGATCCCGAAAACAGCGTACCCGGGCAGGCGATTCACCCAGTAATAGTCTCCACAATAATCATGGGGTCCCACAATGAAGCACTCCTGGACCGACTCCCCTCTCACTCTACACAAATGGGCTTTGTGAAATGGACGATGACGTAGATATAAATTTTCTAATCCTCCCTGAAATACTATTGATATGTACATTCCATCGGAGATAAGGATCGATTTCGATTCCTAGATATTTGATGATATTGACGCGTTCTATTGTATTATGGACAATGTCTTCTTCCAAATTTAATATAAAGGTGGGCGCTGGTTGCTGTCGAGAATCTATGCTGTAGGTCATGTATTTTGTCTTACCCACGTTCAGGGCTAGCAGGTTGCTATCCAACCAGTTTTTCACTTTTTTCAACGCATGTGTAGCCATATTGTAAACACTTTCCCAACTGGTTGAAGCAAGTATGATGGCCGTATCATCGACGTATGTCACGATCTCCCCCCCAGTATCAAGCTCACATAAGTCGTTTATATAGATCAGAAACAGAGTAGGTCCCAGAGTGCTACCCTGCGGAACGCCATAACTATTAGAGCACTCTTCACTGAGAGTGTCACCAACCCGAACCCGCTGTGTTCTCTCAGAAAGATAGCTGCGAAACCACTGATGTTCTCTGTCTTTGATGCCTATCTTTATTAATTTCTTAAGTAGGATTTCACGAGAGATAGTATCAAATGCCTTCGCAAGATCCAAAAATATTGCAAGACACCTTCTGCTTTTGTCTAAGTGGTTTGTAATGCATTCCGTAATGCTTAATATGGCATCATGGGTTCCTTTATTTCTCCTAAACCCAAACTGACTGTCCGATAACAGCAAGTTTTTTTCCAGATGAGAGCAGAGCTGATTGTTTATGAGCTTTATTAATTAATTTATTAATTCTTAACTAAATAAATAAATAAATAAATTCAAATACGCACTTGTTTTCGTAGAAAACTGAAAATTTTACACAACGTTGCATTCGAATACGCGCTACAAAAGTGAAAACTACGGTGCACTTCGACATCGGTGCGCTTCCCATTCAATTTATAATATCAGACTGAGCCACAGGGAAGCGTGACCGGGTATATAATAAAATAAAATTATATAAAAAAATATTTTTTAAACCGATATTTATAGATGTGCAAAGCAGCATAATTTAAATATTTAGCCATAACCTATTTCGTTTTTATTATTATAATTTTTCCAATTTTATGTAGTAAATTTAATAAAATTGCCTTATTTTGATTTTATGTTATCCTGGTTATTTTTATTGATTACTTCTATTTGCAAAATACATGTATTTTAGCGAGTAAATTTTAACGATGATTTTTAAGTAATGGTGGTAATAAAAAAAATTGTTATGCTTTTTCTATAAAGTGCTAAATGATATTGCGGTTTTGCAATCTCCGTACAAAATATAACAAGTTATACGTACTGCGTGTAAAAAGTTTTTTCTTTGTGTTTCTAACAAGTGGTATAGTTCCAGTAAGCAATGCACCATGCCACAAATCAGCGATGCAATGAAGTGGTTTCGGGAAAATTATATTCAAATTCTAAACTGGCGCCCAGTCTCCGGATCTCAACTTGATAGAATAATGGTGGGGTATTTTGAAGTTAAAGATGCTGAATCACTCAATGACGTCAAAAAAAATCTAAAAAATGATTTAAAACAAGTTATCATAGTGAAACCAGACTTGAATTACTGCATTGATCTTCTTGGTTTTCGTTGTACAATCCATCTTGGAGAGCCGTTTTTTTGCAAATGGCCCAGAGGTTTTCGATCGGGTTGAGATCGGGGGAATTTCCGGGCCAATCAAGTACAGTAATTTGGTTCTTGTTTAAAAACTGTTTCACTTTTTTTCAAAGAATGGCATAGGGCAAGATCCTGTGGAAAAATTCCCTCGTAGGAAGGATAGATCTTGTGCAGCTCCCGTATCATATGGTTTGATAAGATGTCAATATATTTGTCCGAACTCGTCATGATGACCAAAGGGGGTAAACGATGTAACCCTCCCATTAGGAAGTTGTCATCGCCGACTCCTGTCATTAGGAACGTTAAGCAGGACACACTTGTGAGTTGTCACCTACAATGGGTGAACCCGTCACCCCAGGAAGGTTTAACGATATTGATCGTTGTTTCAACTTGGAATGAACGTAGAGACGTATACAGTCCACCGTCTAGCTACGCCGACACGCCTCTTAGAGACCAACGTCCTACCGCGTGGCACTGGGATGTTGACCTTGGATTAGATGTCGGGGAACTTCTCACTACCAGTTTTGGCCAGATTTCTCCGTCCTCCCGTTTGGTTACGGGTCCGAAGTCGCTTGCAGAAGATATCTTAGGAAGAATAATCTTGGTTTTCGTTGTAGAATCCATCTTGGAGAGCCGTTTTTTGCAAATGGCCCAGAGGTTTTTTATCGGGTTGAGATCCGGGGAGTTTCCGGCCATTCAAGTACAGTAAAATGATTCTGTGTGAAAAACTGTTTCACTTTTTTCGAAGAATGGCATGGGGCGAGATACTGTTGAAAAAAACCCTCGTTAGAAGGATAGACCTTGTTGAGCTCCGTATCATATGGTTGGATTAGATGTCAATATATTAGTCCGCATTCGAATTCGGACCAATATATTGAAACTCCCCCGATCTCAACCCGATCAAAAACCTCTGGGCCATTTGCAAAAAACAGCTCTCCAAGATGGATTATACAACGAAAACCAAGATGATCAGTGCAGTAATTCAAATCTGGTTTCACGACGATGAACTGGAAGAAAGCTCTCAAAACCTGGTGAATGCTACGCCTACAAGAGTGAACGGTGTTGTCAACGCAAAAGAAGGGCAAATTCTGTATTAAAACTAACAATCTATAACTACCAGTACTGTTTTTGTATGTTTATGTCCAATAAAGCACTTTTCGAAGAAAAATACTCATTGTTCCAATTAATTCGCACGGTGCTGTATTATAGAATATTGCCTGTAGGCTATACGCTCGCATTTTCTTACAGCGTTTTTATTCATTTATATCAGCGATATGCCCTTCATTCCGGGCATTCTTATGATCGACTATTACCTCCAAACTGTAATAAAGCTCCAACGAAAACCAACGAAAACCAAGATGCATTACCTCCAACGAAACCCAAGATGATCAGTGCAGTAATTCAAGTCTCGTTTCACGATGATGAACTGAAGGAAAGCTGTCGAAACCTGGTCAATTCTATGCCTACAAGAGTGAAAGGTGTTATCAACACAAAAGAATGATACATTCTATATTACACCAAACAATATATAACTACCAGTACTGTTTTTGTATGTTTATGTCCAATAAAGCACTTTTCGAAGAAAAATACCGAAGAAATTTCGAAGAATGAATAACAAATATGGATAGCGCAGCTGTCAAATTATAGGATCGCCGCGATAGCCATCTAGAAAGTGGCCTATTTCCCAAAATGACCAATTTCGATTTTGTCGATTTTCAGTTGTTTCTTTGAGTTTTTCCTAAATATTTTTTTTTTGTAAACCACCCCTGAATCAAGGCAAACAAAACAAAATAATTCGAATCGGTCGAGTCATTCCAGAGATCTTGCGAGACTAACGCTCGGCGATTCATTTTTATATATAAAGAAGATGACTGTCGCAGAAGTGGAAGTTGAATACGGGCTACTTAAATTTGCAATTTTGATAGACCACTAAATTATAACCGCTAACTTACCACGGTGAGGAGCACTGCTTAATGGGCGGTTTGCGGAGTTCATTGCACCAGCACGCCCAGATATGGATACGAGATTATCCGACAGTAATTATACCTACCTGGCCTGACGTAAATCACAGATGCAGTTACACCACTTATACTCCAGTTCCTCAGGTTAATAGCTTAATCCTCTAGATGTGTTTTTATTGCAATATCGTATGTGCTTGAAGCTGGTGCGTAACGGCAACGGACTACTATTTGAATTTAAATTGCATTTGAAGAACACGTCTTCAAATGGAATGGGCGGGGCTTCGCTCGTCTCAAGGTCCGATCAAAAATTACAATGGTCTGATCACTTAAATGATCTCAGTAAAAAATTGTGCAGTGCCATATTCGCCATTAGAAGATAAGAAGTTTATGCGGTTTTGAAGCAGCTAAATCCGTTTATTTTGCATATTTCCACTCCCTAATAACGTATGGCCTACTGTTTTGGGGAATGGCACCAAACTCAAAAAGATTTTTTCTCCTCCAGAAAAGAGCGGTACGCAGTTTATATAGAGTCTCACCAAGAAGTTCCTGTAAGCCGCTAATTGTAAAATCAGGAATAATGACTCTATTTTCTTCTTACATCTACCAAAATATTATGTACGCTCGTAGACACCTAACAGAAGCTCCGGTGAATAGTGATTTTCATCATCACGATACGAGGAATAAATCCAATCTCCACATAAACCGACAGCGACTTAGCAAAGTGTGATACAGTTTTATTAACCAAAATTTGTCCTTCTATAATAAGATTCCAGAGCAAATTAAAAACCTTGGAGAGGACCAATTTAAAAAGATAATTATACATAATTTGGTAAGAAACCCAATTTATGGTATAAGGGAGTTTGAAAGTTCTGAGTTTATTTTCCATGTTGATGATTAATGAAATGCGTAAAGTTTTAAAAATAATGGTATTATGATAGCTGACATTCTGATTTTCATATAATTTATTAAACATCTATTCATTTAAAAAAAAATACGAAGGCATATTGCTGGATTGACAATAAAATATATATTTTTTGATTATTCTACATAGAATTTGCATTTCTATTTTAATATATTATTCTCCCTGACTCTTAAATCACATTAGTATATTTTGATTATTTGTATGTAGGTAATATTGAATATAATATTACAGCCATGACAACTTTCACGATAGTTATGTTTTTAATAATTAAATTTTTAGCATTTAATTTTGTGACGCATCCAAGTGTAGGAATGCCTATCTACTGGAGTAGTTGATTGGATTGTATTGTATTGTACAGAGTTCGGGAGTACCTCAGCGATCAGGAGTACCTCAGAGTTCGGGAGTACCTCAGCCACTTAGAATAGAGACCATTAAAGAAAGATGCGATCAACGAACACCGATCGAAGAACAAATACAAAAACGTCGACTACGATGGTTCGGCCATGTTTGCCGAATGAACGATAATCGTTTGCCACGGATACTTCTTTGGCGAGACCGTTCGACAGAATGGTGAATTCAGTGTTGGAACCGAAGAAAACCTGGACAAAGAATATCGAAGACGACTTGAAGAATCAACGATTATCGGCTATCGAAGATCGAGACGTCGCCAAAAATCGTCAAAAATGGAGACGAATTGTGAATGGAGTAAGAGATCCAGCGGCACCGACAGCAGCGTATTACCTACGAGGGCGACACCCTTCCCAACCGCCGGCTACAGAATAAAGAAGAAAAAGAAGGCATCAGCGTTAAAGTCAGTATCCGTGCCTGTATAGCAAGACTGAGCGGCGGCTGAAGAAAAGTCAAAATGTCATTGCTAGGTTCTGCTGCAGCCGTGTAAGTTCGGCACGAATAACGTATATTTTGTTTGACGCTCGGTCCAACTCCGGTTCAACTCCCATCCGGCCGGCTCCCCAAAGAGGGACCACCCTGGAAGAGCTGGAGTGAACTCTGCCTGAAGTAAGCATCTGGCGGGCATGTGGTGGAGCTTTGATTTGTCGACTGTTTTGGGCACCAAATCTTCGCGCTCATTCCGGGACAAAGTCTTTCCCGGAAAGCAGACAAGCGCCCCACCGCGTGCCAACCTCACCCCCCCCCCCTCCACCCCCCCCCCCCCCCCCCGACACCCTCCCCCCACTCCTCGATAGTGATTGTGTCGTGATTATGATCGCAAATGTAGTATATTTGAGGTATTTAAATGGCTTATTTCCAATATAATGTATTACTTTCATAAAATAAATTGAATCATGTTTAGTAAAACACGATTATTATTATTATTTTATTTTATAGCAAACTTACAGATAGTAAATATATAATGCTAGTATTTTAGAAACATATACAAACTAAACAAATTTACTATCCTATGAACAGTTGCAATGCTTGCATTACAAATTAACAGAAATAACATGAACACTTTGATAGTAGAAAAAATATTTAATAAAGCTAATAATAAGGGTAAGAGAAGTAATAATTAAAAAGGTTGTTAATAAAATTATTTGGATAGAGCAAAATAGAAGTATGAGTAATTGGATAATAATATTTATTATACATAATATGATATAATACAATAGTATCTTATAATATAGTAATCATACAATACAGTACATTAGGATGGCAGTTAGTGAAATCTTAAGAAGTAGGAGATATGCTAGGTATGATCGAGTCTTTTATTGAATTAATGGAATCATAAAATATATCTAATCCTTTACACAATTTATCAAAAACGCGACACATTCTGGTTAGAGGTCTATTCGACCCGATGTTATTGCAAGCGACAACCGAAAATGTTTGAGAGCTCCTCGTTAGTCGCGGTGGCACACGAAATTGAACTTTTTCTAGACTAGTGTATTTATCTTATTTTTTTATTTATTTATTTGACATTTGGAGTTTAGGTACCAGTTATTTGAAAGTTTAGGTACCCTATACCACCCAGGATGACACAACGATCCTAATAATACCACACACGTCTACATTGGTTCAAACAGTTAGAAGTTATGGTGGAATAAAGAATCGGACTAACATACATACGTACATAAACCCTGAAAACAACACTCCTTTTTTTGCAGTCGTATAAAAAATACAATATGTATTTGATGATTTAGATGATTGATATAACTGATTCGTAATGTCTTATGGACACAGAATAGAAATAAAAATGCTCCACGTTCCCCGCTGACTGACGACAGCTGTTGGCGGGTCGAATTTAACAAATAGCGTCCCATACACTGTATAAACATCAACGACGCGTGAAAAACATCTAAAGAGAAATTTTATATCAGCCTCCTAAGTGAGACCGTGTTAGCTGAGCTGACGTAATATAAGTATTATACATAATTATTCATTCATCGGTCATTCTCGATAATTATATTCGAACTCGGTCACATACTCTATTTGCGGAGCCGTCCTCGCGAACCAACTTATTTTTTTCATCTGTCTCGAAGAATATTAAAAGGGTGTCTTCATTTCGTTCTTGAAAGGATAGTGATTTTCTATACTACGTTATCTCAACGTTGAATCAGTCAAGAATTATAGAATCAGTCAAGTCAGAACGGCAGAACGCAGAATGCAGTACGCATCTGAACGATCTATGCAAACTTGTATCAAACTGTGTTTGTTCGGTGAGCCAGCCCCTTTTTCGGTGAGCCAGCGGAGCTCGCCTCAAACCGTCAAGGTCGTTCGGCTATACTATCGCCTTAAGTCGATGGTTCGGCAGCGTCAGACCTGGATATTTTTACAGCGAGCCCACATATCTTCAAAGTATGGGCATTGCGCTAACTGTTTATCTATACTAATATTATAAAGAGGTAAAGTTTGTGACGTTGTAGGAAGTAATCTCTGGATCTACTGAACCAATTTTGAAAATTCTTTTACCAATAGAAAGCCATGTTATTTGTGAGTGTCATAGGCTATATATTAATCCGAAAAATTAAAAGACTTTTTCGTGGTAGTCGGATTTCCAAAGTAAGTCGGAAAAAACGGTCGAACAAAAACGTTTCTAACGAACGCTGCCTTAACTATGACAAATATATGATTAAGTTCTAGAGAAAAGTTGTAGAGCTTGATAATGCCTACTAAAAAGTCAGCGACAGCATATGTCTAACTTTTATATTTAAGTAACAAAAAGTAGTATTTTATATTTAAAAAATAATTTAAATCGTTAGGTCATGTGTATTGGTCAAATTATCAACAATTATGAATTATAATCAAAATAAGTAAATTTACCGTCTCAAGTGTTTAAAACAAAAGACTTTTTCCTTTTACTGCATAAATAGTTAAAGAGATAAGACGACATAGGTATGGAACCGCGACCGTGTCGTCTATCTATACTTCTATACTAATATTATAAAGAGGTAAAGTTTGTGACGTTGTAGGAAGTAATCTCTGCATCTTCTGAATCGATTTTGAAAATTCTTTTACCAAACCCACCAAAACTTTTCCCTTTTACTGCATATAATTTCACTTTTACTGCATAAATGGTTAAAGAGATAAAACACTCGCAAATAAGACACTGACACTCACAAATAACGGTAATATAGTCAAATTGGTATGCAAACACATACATACATATGCAGTAAAAATATAACCCTTCTTTTAGCAGTCTAATATAACCTTTCTTTGGCAGGAAATTAATCATAGCACTCAGTACTAACCAAACCACGCTCATAATTTCATCATAAGTAAAAAGTTTTACCGCCCAACGAAGTGGGCACAGGTCAGCTAGTGTTAGAATAAGATCGATTGTTTTTATTTTTTTGTTACTTTTGCTATTTTTCATGCTTCTACTTGCATATTTAATGCCTATTTAAAATATGATTATGCACTTAAAATAATTGAATTTGTATATCTATGTTTATAATACATCTCAACGAATTGGTGTGTACCGTAATGTTGATTAGTTAAATTAATAAAATAAATAAATTGCCCTATGTAATGATTTATTTTTGACAAAGAAAGTATTAACGTAAAAGATCAGTCACTAGATTGAAAATTAACTTGATTGGCTTCTTCTTCTTCTTAAAGTGCCACCTCCTGTCGGAGGTCGGCGGTCATTATGGCCACTTGGCCCCGTGATGTTGCGGCGCGGAACAACTCGGTGGTGCTTGAGTTGAACCATTCAACGAGGTTTTGTAGCCAGTGGGTTCTTCTTTGGCCAGGTCTTCGGCGGCCTTTGATCTTTCCTTGCACAATTAATTGGAGAAGGTGGTATTTGTTACCAAGCATTATGTGGCTCATGTATTGTAATTTCCTTCTCTTTATGGTCTTCAGTAATTCTTGATTGGCTTAATTTTTGATTGTCTTGTGTCTATTTAACCCAGCGTAAATTTGGCCGGGTATTTTACACCCAAGATTACCTACTTTTTTCTTATTACATTATTTATCGCTTTAGCTTCTGGGATAAGATAAAAGTACTCACTCAGTACTCTGCAGTTATTTTTACTATTAATTGTTGATAGTGATATGTTTATAGTTTGTGATATTTTCTATATAATGTCATCTATATTTTTTGTATATAAATAATATAAACAACTGTATTGTTTTAATAAAACGAAGTAAATAAGATATTTTACTAAAAACGGGGGTAATTATTAAATAAAATATGTTGCAATTTCGCCACTCTATAACATTTTACAGTTTCGTATTTCAGCGTATCGGCTTCAAAATGAAATGTTACACTTTTAACAAGCTTTCTTTTGTTATATGAGGCAAAGGGTTACAATAAACTTTGCAAGTGGGTAAGAAATTTCCCATTTATTTATTTACTTTTTACTTTTTACTTTTAACTCTGATACACACACAATGTATATTATATGCGATAATTTAAAATTTAATTTTAAGCTATATTTTTTTGCCTACTCTTCTTTTCACACCAGCATGTTGGTTGACTGGAAGATATTGTAATGTAGCAATAAGTCCACCATTGTACCTTACTTGTATTGTGCAATAAAGAGATTTTCAATCATTCATTAATTCAATTATTTAAGAATTAATTACTATAAAACATTGATTTTGGCAAAATGGCATGAACCGAATGGAAAAACCTTAACCTTTTGCTTATTTTATTTTGTCACTTAACTGGGGCTAGTTCGTTCTAGGGTGAACAGGACTCTAATATTACAATAAATTATGTAAAAGATTTAGTTAAATGCTCATAAAACTAAATTGCCCAAAAAAAATTATTTTGATTATGCGATGTGTAGTTTTGGCGCTTTCGCATATATCGTTTCACTTTATGAGACTTAACCTCTAGAGAGCCAGCCATGGGAATGAAACACACGACGGCATGTTTTCGACCCTCGACAATTTGTTTGTAGAGGGTGTTGATGGACTCATACTAATATATGATGGTGGTTTATCCAATGAAGGCGACTTTTCCGCATATATTGTCACAACAGAAAAACCACCGATCGGTGGTATTGGAATTCCAGTGGATAAGTGCTAACTGCGGCAACACCATCAGTCGTTGATCCAGGAAAATGCAGAAGAAAACGAATAAGAACAGCATAGGATTTACGCGATTAAATAGACGCGCAAGCCACGTTAAGCCATGTGCAAACAAGCTGTATAATCCAAGGAGTTTACACATACATAAAACATGAACGTACAATAGAGCCGCGTAAGCAGCTGGCTTAGCCCGTAAGATGTTTGCTTTAAGATAAGGGAACATGAATAAGCGACTAACGAAACTAACAAATACGAGTGAATGTGTGTGATCATTTGCAGAAAGAGCGGGTGGTCCCCTGAAACGAATAAACTAAGAGCTCTCGACATAAATAAAACCTTTTTATTGTCTTTGGAAATTGAAGTCTTTTCCAAACGCTAAAGCAGAAAGGTACGTGCCATAGTTTTGAAAAAGCAACTCTGGGCCTCGAGAAGGTAATATTGTGGTTAGACGGTGCACTACTATCACTCAATGCGCAAAAAACCATGTACATAACATTTAGTGCCACCAGTGTAGCTCAACCAAAACAAGAGCATATTCTGAAACTCCACAGATTGTCTTAACTCCGAAAATTGTAATTGTGTTAATCTTAATAAAGTTGATAACACTAAATATTTAAGTATATTTATTGATTACCGGTTACAAAGGAGCACCCAAATAATGGACCTGTCGGCAAAAGTTAGGAAACTCACGCATGTTTTCAAAGACCTTAGAGGCATCCTGGACTAAAGGACA
The DNA here is from genome assembly GCA_944548615.1 of Micropterix aruncella. NCBI lineage: Eukaryota > Metazoa > Arthropoda > Insecta > Lepidoptera > Micropterigidae > Micropterix > Micropterix aruncella. The sequence goes on from OX155961.1 coordinate 17,839,783, forward strand.
CTTAATATAGTATACCATGCGCTGTGCCAATCCTTCCTAACCTATGGAATCATAGGGTGGGGAGGTGCAGCGAAAATTCACATGGAGCCCTTGATCAGAGCTCAGAAACTAGTATTGAAAATTATAAACAGAAAGCCCTGGAGATACTCGTCAGATGATCTCTACATAGAATATAATGTGCTAGACGTACCACAACTCTACGTGAAAGCGGCGCTCTGTGAGTATCAAACTAATTTAGAGACCGCATAAGCACGCAACAACGAATCTGCACGCGGCAATCTCGAGCCATTTCGACGTCCCTCGAATGCAGACCACTTTTGGGCAGAGGCATTTTGTATACATAACCCCCAGGATATTCTGCTTGACGAAGTTTTAAAAATGTATATGCCTCAGTCTTATTTTAAAGCCAAAATTGACTCCTGGTTGAAACATGACGCCCGGCAAAATATCCATAAAATAATATACCCAGACAGTTTCAATCATTAAATTTTATCCTTGACAATTCTTATTATTATTATTTTTATTATTTTCGCTGAATTTTTTATTACTATTTCTTACTCATTAATTTTGGTTTTTATTGTTTAATTGTGTAATATTATTTGTCGTTTTTAAGCTATTGCATAGCTTTTATCGCGGGCCTTAGGCCAGCGCGGCGACCGAATGAAGAAATTTCTCAACGAAAATTAATGATTTTAAACTGATAATTACGTCTAAACGAGTACTGCTTACGATTCGAAAAAAAATATATGTTAAACAAGAAAGTTTTCCTAATATTCTTAGCTTTAAATATTTTAGATTTTGTTTATATTACATAATGAAATTAATTTTCGAAATTAGGTCTAACCGAACACAAAAACGACTACCACGCAAATATTATCTGGCGTATTATTATGAAACCTGCACCATTTAAAAGATAATTTAATTATCTATCTTTTTATCTACGATTTTTTTCGAATAATCCGGTTTTTTTGCTTTATCAAAGAAAAAATTCGTGCGCGGCGCTCTATCGGAAGACGTATAAATTATTGCGAATCATTTGCTTCCGCAGATGATTCGGAATAATTTCAACGTTTTCCGATAGAGCGCAGTTATCTGATATCAGAAAAAATAAAATAAATAAATAATTATTATTGCATAAGTTGTTAAAAATGCTATGCAATAGCTTTACTGCGGCAGTCCCCGAGTGCCACACGTATTTTATTTAATTTTATTTTATTTAACACGATTATTTATATTCTGTGTTTTATTTTTAATATTTACGGTTTTTTATAATGGTGACGGTAATATATATTTATAAGTTTTTTTCTCATCTTTTTTTTTTTAAATTGCTGAAATGTCAATACAAATCTAGAGACTTGCTGCCCTGGAACAAGTCCTGGCACTTAGTTGGGCAGCAGCAGCACTTACATGCTAATGCTCATGTCGGCCGTGTTCAATTGTTATTTTTATTTTAATAATTTTTAATACTTATAAATATTGACATGAATATTAGCGATGCATATTTATAGTAAATTCGTTGTTAAATTAATTAAATAAATAAATAAATAGTCGAAGGTACGATAACTGTACTGTATTAATTTCATTAATAAAGAGGGATCACATTTTTATGTAAGTAGTGATTGCATAGTGATCGCATATCTAGAAAGGCCAGTACCTAGATACCCGATTTTGGTCTATATTTTTGACGTGACAACGTCTTATAATTCGATGGAGCCGGCTGCACGCACGAAAAAACATGACTCATGCGGCGTTACCTCGCTCTGAGGCGTTCCATTTAAGGTTTGAAGTGAAGAAAAAAAAATTGACATAATTGTATTTATGCGTACAAATAAATGTAACTTGATCAATTCAATTGTGATTTCCATTTACCTCCTTCTCTATATCCATACAAAATATCTATCAAACAAATAAAAATAAAATTTTCTTTTGAAAAATGCAACCATTCCATCAGTATTTTCTTATGACGTTGTCACGTTCAACTATCGTCAGTAAACCGATTTTACAGACAACCGATTTTTATTGAGGAAAATATATTACATTATTATAAAAACTTAAACATAAGAAAAAATATAGATACAAAACTACATATTATATATCATATAATACATATTACATATCATAACTACATCTTATATATAAAAATGAATCGCCGTGCGTTAGTCTCGCAAGATCTCGGAAATGACTTTCGGAAATGTTTTTTTTTTATTTTGTTTGTCTTGATTCAGGGGTGGTTTACAAAAAAAATATTTGGGAAAAACTCAAAGAAACAACTGAAAATCGAAAAATTCGAAATTGGTCATTTTGGGAACATTGGCCACTTTCAAATGATGGCGTTCGCGGCGATCCTATTGTTTGACAGCTGCGCCATCCATAACTGTTATTCATTCCGTGCGATTGTGTAAAATTTCAAAAAGCCAAAAAATCGAAAAAGTCAAAAAAGTCAAAAAAGTCAAAAAAGTCGGAAAAGTCGAAAAATCATTTATATTGCATTATTATATTTCCTAATTTGTTTTAATTAAAAACGACTTTCATTTAATCACCAAACCAAACGCAAACCGTAGGTACATGATTCGGCCATATTATAGATTTCAATGAATTGGATTTGGAAGGTTGATTAGGATTAATAAACGCTTATGAAGAGTTACAATCAAATAAATTTTAGGTGGTACGAAGTTCACCGGGTCATCTAGTATTATATTAAAAAATTACGTGTGGCACTCGGGGACTGCCGCGGTAAAGCTATTGCATAGCATTTTTAACAACTTATGCAATTATAATTATTTATTTATTTTATTTTTTCTGATATCAGATAACTGCGCTCTATCGGAAAACGTTGAAATTATTCCGAATCATTTGCGGCTGCGGAAGCAAATGATTCGGAATAATTTAAACGTCTTCCGATAGAGCGCCGCGCACGTTTTTTTTATTTGATAAAGCAAAAAAAAAACCGGAATATTCGAAAAAAATCGCAGATAAAAAGAGAGATAATTAAATTATCTTTAAAATGGTGCAGGTTTCATAATAATACGCCAGATAGTATTTGCGTAGTAGTCGTTTTTGTGTTCGGTTAGACCTAATTTCACAAATTAATTACACTATGTAATATAAACAAAATCTAAAATATTCAAAGCTAAGAATATTAGGAAAATGTTCTTGTTTAACATATATTTTTTTCGAATCGTAAGCAGTACTCGTTTAGACGTAATAATCAGTTTAAAATCATTAATTTTCGTTGAGAAATTTCTTCATTCGGTCGCCGCGCTGGCCTACTAGGCCCGCGATAAAAGCTATGCAATAGCTTTAAAAAAATTAAGTAATAAGATCAAATACCAAAATCAGAATAATATTACAATATATTTAAATATATAATATACACGACAAACCTTCTTTATAAGCACAACAATGCACTATAATATAAGTTGTTAACGTTGATGAAAAACTTAATTGTACACCAAAGTAAAGAACTAATAAAAAATAAATCACTATAACTTGTATATTATGAACGTTTATATACGGATTTATCTACTTTTTATAAAAACTCAAAGGTAGGGCGGTTTATGGTATTAATTCCGGTGGTAATAATACAAAACCACCTCATTTTTCATCTCAAGACAAGTTCGTAACTACGTACAACAGCTCTAATCTTGTGTACGGTGGCAAATATTTTGATTAAAAAAATAGTCTACTGCGCAAGGGCACCCAAAATAACTATAAATACGCAAGCGTTAACGAAATGCAGCAGTCCTCTTGCCAAGAAAAAAAAACTGTCAAATATAAAAATGAAATGGTCGATTTCGGCCCAAGCGTCACCATATTTCGAGTTCTTAGTCAAGGTCGTGTTTGAAAAAGTCAAATAAATCGTGTCATTGTATATGCAGGTCAGGAGTTGCTTTGTGGGCGAAAAAAACGATCGCAGGATGACACCCACGTGAAGAATGTATCGAGAATACACGAAATGGAGAGATAGAAAACAACACATTTATTGTTGTCATTATATTGTTGTGGCTACATTTACAAGTTTTGTTAAAATTAATGGTAATGTAGGTCTATTTGTTTAAGTGTATTTGTAAAAACATTTGTTTATGACTGTTTTTTACCTAAAAAAAAATAAAAAAATAATAAAAAAAAAAAAAACACGAATGACTCTACTTCTTACCTATTTTTTCTCTCCGAGGATGTTTGAGAAAGTCAATATAGCGTATGAAAAAACATGCTGTAAATTAACCTACGTGCGAATGAGTTTTTCCATTACTATTTCCTCGATGTGTTGCGTTAACTTCCTCGGGTTTACAATTGATGTTGCGCTGTCCACATTGACAAGCTGTGGTATTTTCAAGCAAAAGTATTCAATTACCTCGCGATATTCCGTCTTTTTACCTTACCTTACAATGTTTGTTAGTATGTATGTTAGTTTGTTTAGGTCAAATCTTGCAAGCTGAATTAGAACCACTTCCTCTTATCCTATAAAGTTGAAATTTTACATGTTGGTTCAGTTCCGATGACAATACATTTTTATGGTGAGTATGACCTGATTCTATAACTAGAGTGGTCAACTACATCGAGCGAACCCGTCACCTCAGGAAGTTTTAACGATTAGTCGTTCTATCTCCCTGGAGTGAGCGCAGAAGACTTGGACAAAACAGTCCACCGTCAAGCTTCGCCACATGCCCGTAAGAGGCCAACGCCTTAACCGCGAGATAGCCAGGAGTGTTACCCAGCGGGCTTACACTCACGCCCTTACTTCCAATTGCGACCAGCTTACTCCAGTCTCTAGATTGGTTACGAGTTCGAGGTCGCTTGCGCGGTCCTCTCCCCTACGAAGCGGTGAAACGGTGTATACCGAATCTATCGCGGACCACGGCATCCTTTGCCCGGCTGTTTACCCAGGATCGGGTAGCCGATGGTCGTTTCGAGAGCAGTCGCCGTAAGGTCCGCAACCACCCCCGCTCTATAGGAAACAGTACTGCTTCCAAACTCCCCCGACTGTTAGTCAGAGTGCACAATCGATTGGCTTACGCCGCACGGTGCGCAGACCGTCCAGGAGCGCCAGAAGTTTGATTCCTAGGAAAAACTGACCATAAGGCCAGAGTCCTACCCAGGCTCGCATTTCATGCGTGGAGGCCGTCGGATAGGTGCTGACCCGTAAGTGTGACCAACCATGAACAGAATGGGACTTCGTGGCCACCTCAGCAAGGGCCCATTAACTCCCAACCCCTAACATGATTCTACATATTGAGATGTCAACCACAACGGGCGAACCCGTCACCGCAGGACGTTTTAACGATTCATCGTTCTATCGACCGTGCAGTGAGCGTAGAAGACTTTGGACATTACAAATCCGACGTCTAGCTACGCCACAACCCGCAAGAGACCAACGCCTTTATCGCGAGATAGCCAGTATGTTACCTGGCGGGCCGACACTCGCGCCCTTGCTTCCAATTGTGACCAGATTTCTCCGGTCTCTCGATTGGTTCCGAGTTCGAGGTCGCTTGCGCGGTCCTCTCCCTTACGAAGCGGTGAAACGGTGTGCACCGAATCTATCGCGGACCAAGGCGTCCTTTGCCCGACTCTGAACCGGGATCGGATGGCCAATGGTCATTTCAAGAGCAGTCGCCGTAAGGTAGGCAACCACCCCCGCTCTATAGGAAATAATACAGTTCCCAGACTCCCCCGACTGTTAGTCGGAGAGCAGAATCGATTGGCTTGCGCCGCTCGGTGCGCAGACCGTCCAGGAGCGCCAGAGGTTTGATTCCCAGGGGAGACTGGCTGACCCAGTGTCCTACCCAGGTTCGCACCCCATGCGTGGAGGCCATCGGATGGGTGTTGACCCGTGAGTGTGACCGACCCTGAACACATGGGTCATCGTGGCCACCTCATCATGGGCCCGTTAGCCCCCAGGCCCGTTAGAACCTGATTCTACACTCAGGATCGGCTCCCGACGAGAATGCTCTTCCACAGTCAACAGCACAGATACACAATTTTGTACACGCATTCAATTATGATAGCCCGTTCTAAATTTCCTTGCTGCACCCAAGCTGCTGCTGCACCCAGGGCTTGCTCCCGACGTGGGGACTCTTCAACGGTCAACAGCACAGAAATGAAATTTTGTATACGCATTCAATTATAACAGCTCGTTCAAAGTTTCACCGCGATAGGGCTGCTGCGCACCCAGGGTTGGTTTCCAACGAGGGGACAACTCAACGGTCAACAGCACAAACACGAAATTCTGTATAGCATTCAATTACGATAGCCCGTTGTAAGTTCCACTATGACATGGCTGCTGAGCCCGAGGTTGGCTCAGGACAGAGCATTTTAATAAAAGCTAGTTTTTTAAAATTTGTTTTTACTATTATTTTTTTGTACCTACTCAAAATTATTTTGACTGTAGATTTGGAAAAGCGTGTTCTTGGCTATTAGGAGCCTTTGTTTGCAAAGTAGGTTGCTTTACAAGCAAAACTGAGTGGAAAGTCATCTATACCTTTTATAATTTGCCGTTATTACTAAGAATAAATTATTAGTTTAAAAAAAAAGACTAAAAACACGCTTTTGGGCTATGATACGATATTCACATACACACTAATATGATACGATATTCCATCATGGAATGCCAGTGCCTATCTTCCGGCTTCATCATCAGACCTTGAAACCTTATCGTGGTCAAAGTTCATTCCAAGACTTTCTAAACAAGGCCAAACACAGCTATGATACGATGTTCCATCAAGAAATTCCAGTTCATATCTTCCGACTCCATCATCAGATCAGTTCGACAGTACTATATTATTGTATTGTCATCAGAACTACATACAGCTGCCAATTTTCATGACGCTACGATCCTTGTTTAAATTAGTTACGCGTGTTAAGAAAAGCGTGTTAAAAAAAGCTGAACTTCTGAGTTAAACATAAAAATTGCTTTTTCTCTGCAACGAATGCTTTAGACCCCTCAAGACAGTAACGTCCCGAATCAGGTACGATGTATTGTAGTCAATTCTCAGTAATGTCCCAAACCGGGTACGAGCGCGGCGCGACAAACCGCGCTCTCAACGAACTGAATTTACACCGAAATCACAGTGCAACCACCCCCAGTTAGATATGTGTGAGAAAGACGGATAAATTCTGTATTGTACGATTATTTAGTCATGCTTCTCGCAGTCTAGGATCCCTAATATAATTATTTGTATTCTGGGGACACTTAGCCGAGTGCTGCCATTGCTCGGATCTGTGCTTCTCTTCGGATATTATGTAGCTTATCTTCGGATATATGTATGAAAATAAATAAAACGATCTAATAAATTTGGTAAAGCATGTAATAACGTACACAGATGTGTTCACAATTTCTAGATAGGTTTCGTATTTTGATATAAAACGTCGATATCGCTGAATAGGTGAGTTTTTTCAGTTCTCCGACTTTCTAATAATTATTCATAATTATCTAATTGTTTTACAAAATGAGGTTTAAATGTTTTATATTTCGAATTTCAATGCGATCATTCTACAATTCTTCTTTTCATGATCCATCAAGTAGTTTCTTTCTTATGATCGTTATTCTAAAGTACTATATTTTTTATCTTCAACTCTCAGAAATGACAGGTGACTGCCAAGATTTACATCCGCCGCTTTAGGGGTTAAAAAAAGTTGTTGGTAACTATCGACTCAGTTTTTCGTGTAGAATAGTCTCATGTACAAATATATTTGTTAATATTTAAAAAAAAAGTTTTTTCGAAAGAAAAACTAAAAAAAAACAACTTTTATATTTTGTTTCATGTGCAGAGTTGCTATACCCATCAAAGGAATGTAGGACTGTCGCAAACATCTGTACCTATTGTCAAGCTGTTCGTGGGGTGCAACCGCATAGCAGACCTGATTTTGATTTAATTATAATTTAAATCTAAGCATGTACATATTGATAAATGGGCGACGGTTCCACATATGAATAATTATTATCAACGAGGAAGTACTCGATGCCATGCACTTAAAACTGAACGGTTACCTTGATAGTTAATTGAAATAATTAATTAAACAGATGATTAGGATTCCATAGCATTATATTATCATAAGGTAATAAAATCATTGCTGGTTGATAATATAGTTTATAACAAAAAAAGATTATAGCAAAACATCGTTAATTATATAGTTTATTAGATTGCTCAATGCTGTACTACGTTTAGGCAGCCATGATTTTAGTACAAAACGCAACGTGTAGATAGTACTCATGGCTCCAAACATTTATTATTCTCGCCTCATGTTCAGTAGCCTAATAGATGGCGTTCTAAACACGCCTCTCTCGAAATAAAATAATAACAATAAATGATTTTTAAAATTCTAGCTCTTATTCTTTCAATATTATTTGGATAAAAATGTTACTTTCTCATTTGGAATGCAGGTTTCAATACGTAATATTTACGCACTTTAAGTACAGGTAGACTAATAGATGACTATCTCCATATTTTTCTGTGATGTAATCAGCATACGAAAAATCGATAGATGGCACTAATAATTATTGAATGTTACTACATTATTGGGTTTTTATAATCAATAAGTATTTTAGAAAAAAACAATTCATTATCAATGTGAGTATAGATGGCCAAATAAATTGCTATTAGTGTCGCTAGACAATGCTATCAGCGCCCTCTGCATGACGCCAGCGAAGAATGGTTGCCAAAACGTACTATGGCATTCAGCGGGAGTTAATAGGCCCGGTGCAATTGAGCCATTATGACCCTGTGTGTTCTTGAGTCGGCGTAAGTCACGGGTCAGCACCCATCCGGAAGCCGAAGTTTGAGCACAGGTAGAACTCTGTGCCTTTGGGTTAGTTTTCTCTAGAAATCGTTCTACGGGCGCTCCTGGACGGTTTGCGCATCGTGCGACGTCAGCCAATCGACTATGCATTCCTACTGATAACCGGGTGTGTCTAAAAACGACTTTGTTTCTTATAGAGCGGGGGTGACTGTTGACCAAATGTCAGCCGCTTTTGAAACGATTAGTTTGCTACCCGATCCTGAGTGAGGAGTCAGGCAAAGGATGCAGTGGTACGCGATGATTCGAACCGGACCGCGCAAACGACCTCGAACCCGGAACCATTCGGGAGGTCGGAGAAATCCGACCATAGCTGGTAGCGAGGACGCGTGGATGCTTGCCCGGTTTCTACCTGGCGCCACGCGATTTGGATTCACGCAGGCGAGTTGGCGAAGTTACATAGATAGTTGATTGTCTATGTCTCTCAGTCTCTACGCTCATCCCACGGCTAAAAGAACGCTCATATATCGTCATACCAGCCTGGGGTGATGGGTTAGCCCGCTGTATTTGACACCGCCTCACTATGGCATTCACCAATCTAGTACACTATATAATCAAAGATATTGGTACTTAATTAGTTACAGTAAAGATTACACTGAGAAAATATATTTACATGTGCTTAAATAAGAATCTCCCTAACTGCAATAATGGCCAAATAATAATGGACGAAGCAAAATGGGGTTAGGCCATTGCCGGCATGTTCAACGCCGTTGCCGAACTTACGTTTCTGGCAGTGGTGTATGCACTGCATGTCTGGTGCAGTCGGACTGCCGAAACGCCAAAAGCCATCAGTTGTCTTGCTAGAATGTAGCCGTATCCTCATCGATTGTACGAGACTTCATTATCGACCATTACGTAAGTATGTACCGTCTGGCTTATCAGTTGCGTTTCGACGTCAAAAAAGGAATGAGAAGACGACTCGACATTACTGCCCTGCTGAGGCATAATTAAAACTGGCGCGTTCACATTATAATTCGTTGAGATCCAGTGCAAAGATGTAACTGTTGTAACATTAACCTAAATCCCGACTTTATTTCTAGGAATGTTTTAGTTTAAAAGGCCGGGATTTATGCACAATCAAAAAAAAAAAATTAAAATATTGATTTATGTAAATATGTAAATATTATTTATCCTACTACTATTATAAACGCGAAAGTTTGTATGAATGTATGTATGGATGTTTGTTACTCTTTCACGCAAAAACTACTGAATGTATTTTGATGAAACTTTACAATAATATAGCTTACACATCAGAATAACACATAGGCTATAATTTATAAGGATATATAGTTTCAGGATATATAGTATCTTCATTATCACAATTTTCCATCACCGCGCGGGTGAAACCGCGGGGCGCAGCTAATATTATATAATAATCTTACATACTTATATTACAAATTATTCAAATATTATTTATTATGAGCCATTTAAAAAAGGCATGGTTTGTTCAATGTAAAAAAAATAAGAAAAATCTTACTTATTGTGACGTTTAGATTAAGAAATTAAAATTTATTTTGAAAAATACGTTTTACATTATTCTGTTATTTAAATAATGTTTATTTACATCTAATCAAAAAACCGTTAAGCGTAATTTTTAAAGACTGGGGCCTTAAGGGGCGTATAAACGTTAAATGTCAACGATGACGCATGAAAATATTTAGACTAATGTTTTATCAATTAAATAGACGAAACCTTTGCGTCCGATTAGTTACTTTCCTGGCTATTTTTTTGTATATATTTATATATAATTCCGTTTTCCGCATTGCTACGAAACGTTCAGAATTTTCTACCACGCAGTATTATATCGAGATGCAAAACACGAATGTAGTGTAAAGGCGGCGTTTAAGTATTACCATTGATTTATAAAATCAATGGTATTACGTAACGCAATTTTTGAAGATTTTTGACCCTCCCTCTCCCCCATTTAACGCGCAATAACGTTTCTCTGTACCCTCCCTCCCCGTCCCTAAACGTTATTTAATAAACAATCACCCATATTGTAATGAACATTTGCTTAAGTATAAAATATGTTAAAATGGGCTCTAATTTGTCCTAATAAACTTTCACTACTAAACTTACATTAAACTATGCCGTTTTCCTGACTTGGCCCTGTCCTTACATCCATTTTTGGATTCATCCACCATTGTTTTTCTCATGCATTCTCCTACTTTAGCTTTTTTTTACTAATAAACTTTTGAAATGAAATAACATATTCATTTTAACCTTTGACAATGCAATTAGAAACGGAAAACTAACTGAAATAATTTTAGTCCCATATATAAATATATTTTATTCCCAAGTTTTCTATTTAAATAAAAAAACAATGTTACAAAACGCGTTGTTTCAACCCCCCCCCCCCCCCCCCCCCTTCACCCCTGTAATGCATCGTAACGTTTTACAAGACCCCCCCCCCCCCCGTCCCCTCAAATTTAGTTACGTAATACTTGATCGTCCCCAAATAACATAATATGTTTAAATAAGATTTATCGACGCCTAACAGAGACGATCATTTGTGAAATATTCGCCGCTACACACTTAACCTACTTATTATGTTTTAAAATTAAAAAAATCTATGGAATACCCGTAACGTGTGATTCATTATGGAATTTATCATCAAACATTCGCTATGTAAATATTCAGCTGCAAACAAAGTTAATACAATCCACCAGATATATTCATTCATATGTAGGTATACAATTATAATATATCAGTCAGTAGACAGAATGTGCATCAAAGTAAATTAAGGAAAATATTGTATACGGCGAAATGAAATTATAATATGAAATGACTGTATTTGATTGTCATAAATGATTGTTTGTTTCTGCTTCTAGTCTTTATTGTGAGATATCGCAAGCACAATTATCTTTCACATAAAGCCACAAGTTTTCAAAATTAAAGTTAATAAATAAGATCCACTGTGAGCCAGGAGAGACTTATCTATCTTTCTATTCTGTCAACTGAAAAGGAAAGGAATGTCAACTTTGGAGCATTATTGAATATTTTAGCCAAATAAAATCGTGTCCTAAGCACCTTTAGTATTTGTCGTTTTATTTCCAAAGATGACCCGGGTGCCAAGTTATGTAGTAACCTATATAATTTCACATTTCAGTACTATTTTGTCACGGTTGTACACAGCCTTAAACCTAATCACGCTTTTAGATTTATTCTGCTGCAATGTTTAAATTATTGAATTATAAAAATCGACAAAATATCCGCAACAGTACCTATACAGTATCAAAATGAAGTAAAGCAAAATCGGTGATATGAATTATCATCGTGACCGTGTTAACATCGTATGTTTTAACCGTGTTAAGTATTTTTAACAGTCACAATCGTGATTACCGTCAAATCCCATGGCTTGATCCTAAATCCGTCTAAGACTCGAGCTATTATAATCGGCAGCAGCTATTTCATTTCAAGGATCGGCCTAAACTTTAATAAGGATTGGCATAGGTGTGGATGAGGTCTTAATCAGCTACCAGGTGAAAAATCTTGGTACATACCTCGACCAGAATCTTTCGTGGCAGTCGCACATCAAGGTAAGAGAGGTAAGATTTTTGGTCGCCCTCACGCACTAACGAAGCTAAATATCTTTTTCAATGAGGAAAGCAAAATCACAATCTGCCAACGTTCTCTCTCTTCCCTAACCTTAATTATTCAGATTTTGGCTTTCTCAGTATCACATAACATTTCTCAAGATCTAGCCACCAGGTTAGAAAGGCTACAAAAGCTCTGCATTCGCTTTAATTATGACCTAAGATTATATGATCATATTACGGAGTACAGAAGGAGACTTCACTGGCTGACAGCCTAAAAAATGACAGATACGAAAGTACTGGAGGTGGGCGCTCCGAGCTATCTCATAAGTACGTTCAATGTTGTATCAACTCACAGGCGCCCTCTGACATGTGAAGACAACCTACTGCTCTACCGCACTCTTTCTCCGTACAAAGAGCCCGTCATTGGAATGCTTTACCATTACACTTTTAATTGAATGGAGGGATAGCACCGAGTTTGTATTTCTTTAAACGCAAGCTCAAAGAATACTTTGACACGCGTTCATCAATTTATCTCGTCCCCTCCCCTCCCCCTTCCCTGCGTCATTATAGATTCAGTACTTTTAAAAAAAATAATTAATGTTTCATTTTCTGCTGAATTTTAATGTTAGATACATTTGATACAAGCTACCTTTATAATTGATTTTAATAATAGTTTCATATTATTTTTACCGCAAAACATGTTTTTCCATTAGGTTAAGGTTAGCTGTAAGATATTGCTTCAACGCAATAAGCTAGCTGGTTTGTTTCAGCAAATAAAGCATTTTATTATTATTAATACGGCGTTTTATTATTCACCCGGTGACTAGCATACTTGTGACAGCAGACGGCTTCAGCGTGCGATTTTAACCACACATTGGTGACCCCGACGCAAACATTCTCATGAACCTTATTGTATATCTGCTGATTGAATTTGAAGAGAAAAAAACAGTGACACAATCATACAACATGAGTCAATTAAACTTCATAGTGGAGTAGACCTGTATTGACATTTTTCTTTGCCTGTCATTTTGAAAAATCACATTTCGTTTATCATTTCGACGAAGTCACAAAATACGCCTGCGTAAGTTCTCCAAGACAATTTTGGGGGCAATGCCCTCTGCTTTTTAAGACCCTATTGTTTCCTTCGCTATAGTAAAAGAGACAAGGGGATGAACCATTGCATTGATTTCTTTGCGAGCACCAGGCATTGTGAGCGCAACGTCATTCGACATCTTGAACTTGGACGTTTGATTTTGGACCAGAAACTTTAAATGTTGAAATATCTTATTACCCTCAAAATAACTGCCTAGGAGTCGATCGTTTATTGTATAAAAAAAACTAAATACATCGTTTTGCTATATTAAATTACTACTTTACATGATGTACAGCTGTACAAGAGGTATACACAAGAAGAATCCAACAATGTTTATACATGTTATTATTTCCATTATTACAGTACTAAAATTATAATTTGAGTCTCTGAAATATTATCTATACATATATATAAAAATGAATGTTTGTCTGTATGTCCGCTATGGACTACTAAACCGCTCGACCGATTTTGATGAAATTTTGAGGGAAACTATGGATTAGTTTGGAGATGGTTCCTGTGAAGTTTGGTACCGATCTGACCAAAGGAAAATTTTTGTGTCCTCAATAAAACCAAAATTCTTTTTTTTGTGACTCGCTTTCGCAATTACTATTAACAAAGCACAAGGACAATCGTTGCAAGTGTGTGGATTAAATTTAGAGAATCCATGCTTCTCACATGGGCAGCTCTATGTGGCCTGCTCACGCGTCAGAAAACCTTCTGATTTATTCGTTTACGCACCAGATGGAAAAACAAGAAATATTGTGTATCCCACAGCACTTCAATAAATATCGAATTGAAACGAAACGCTGCAATGCCACATTTTTTTCAAAATTAACAAAATCAATAAAATGACTCAAAATGAATTGAAATTGTGTGTAATGTCTTTCCTTCAAATTTATTTTAGTTGGTGGCGAAGCAACGCGCGCAGGTTACAGCTAGTATTATATAAAATATTTCAATTTATAAAATTATTTATTCGAATTTATAAAGTAGTTACAAAACTCAAAATAAAGAACAGACATTAGAAAATAAATAAATAATGTCTATATGATCATAGGAAAAAGTTTCTTTTTATTTGATTGTATATTACGGTAACATATGCAGGTGACTATCGTTAAGTACTGTAGATATGGTAGTTAAATTATTAAAGATAGTGAAAAATAGCAGTTTATTGTTCGCTTATAAATAAATCCATTAACTGAATAAATAATCATAATTCAGATATTATTACGTTTATTCGTCAATATTATTACTATATTGACGAATTCAAAGAAAATTCACAATTCGTTTATTTTTTCGACGTAGTCACAAAATACGCCTGCGTAAGTTCTCCACGACAATTTTGGGGGGCAAGGCACTACATTTTAACATCCTATTCTTTCCTTCCCTACAGTAAAAGATACAAGGGGATGAACCATTGTATTGATTTCTTTGCGAGCACCGGGCGTTGTGAGTGCATCGTCATTCGACATTTTGAACTTGGACGGTTGGACTCGAACCAGAAACTTTAAATATTTTAAACATGTTTTTTTAAATGTATTCACACATTAATTAATATAACTCCCTGTTTATAGAATGCCCACCCAAGCACAAGCTTTGCTTAGTTGTCGGACAGTAACATCATTAAATAATTGAATTTATTTCTTGCTGTAGATTAGAAATCTGTTCTCAATATCTTCGCTAACATCTTGCAAGCAGTACTTCATCGAATCTGGTATCATGACTTTGTACGCCGCGTGTATATACCAAAACATCATGTATACAAGAAAAAATATCGAGACCACCTCAACTAACTTAAATATTCATTCGCATGATACGCGAAATAAAGAGGACTTGCGTCATTTTAAGGTGCGACTGAGTAAGGTTCGGAATAGCTTTCTCTGCCAATCTTACTTATTCTACAACAAACTTCCATTACACATCAGGGGCCTTGGGGAGGTTCACTTTAAGAAAAAGGTACAGGGTATTTTGACTAAAAACCCCATTTATAGCATTGAGGATTTC
This sequence comes from Micropterix aruncella, assembly GCA_944548615.1. NCBI lineage: Eukaryota > Metazoa > Arthropoda > Insecta > Lepidoptera > Micropterigidae > Micropterix > Micropterix aruncella. The sequence goes on from OX155961.1 coordinate 17,855,212, forward strand.
GACAACATCAATTTTTCGCAGCTCTATTGACCTACTTGACTATTATTATTCCTTATTCTTTCTATTATTGACTATTTTACAATTGCGTTTTATTTTTTTCTTCTAACTATTGGCTTAATGACTATAATTATTATTACTGATTTGTTCATATTTGTGTTTTTTCTTTAAAATATCTTCCCGTATGATAATTTGTGAAATTATCCAATATTTGTTTGATTATTTAGTACTATTGTACACATGAAAATTTTGCGAAATTATGTAAGAATTTTGATTGAAAATATTGGAAAATATTATAAATAGGATAGAAAACGAATTTACCGCGTGAAATTTGTAGTACCCGACGTTTCGGTGACGTTGCAGCCGCCGTTGTCCAGGGTAGACATGTCCAGGGTAGACTTGAGTCTACCCTGGACAACGGCGGCTGCAACGTCACCGAAACGTCGGGTGCTACAAATTTCACGCGGTAAATTCGTTTTCTATCCTATTTATAATGTCAAACAACCGCGATAGTCTTCGATTTTATATATTGGAAAATGTTGTTTCCTCTATATAACCTAGAAAATCTGCGCTTGGATGTTCAACGTATACCGATGATACCTTGCAATACCGACGTTCATATCTTATACCTTAATAGGTATTTATTTAAATATTATACTTGTTATTTTTATTAGTTTTGACATAACCAAGTGTAGGAATTCCTATCAACTGGTTTGAAATAAATAAAAATACAAATAAAAATTAAGTAATTTAATTACATAATATTATATTTGATGTTTTAAATTATAAATTGTTACATGATTTGTAAATTGCTTTAAATTAAATCTTGTTACACTTAGAATAACCACCAATCAATTAATAATTAATTGTTAAAAACTAAATACATAGTTATGCTATGTTAAATTACTATTTTACATGACTACAGCTGTACACGAGGTATAGGTACATAAGAATAAGAAATCAAAAGCTCCAACAAATCCAGCAATGGTTATAATAATAATAATAATACATTCTTTATTTGCACTTAAATAATACAACAAGAACAATAAAAAAATATATAAAATAATAATAAATACAACAAGAACAATAAAAAAACATATTAAAAACACGACTGCCGTTACGAAAAGTGAACGATTGTATTTATAATTATTAGAAACAATTTGTTCGTGTTAAAATTACCTTTTTTAGACAATGAAATTTTTCGCGAGAGGCCTTGTACAAGGCTCGCGACTTCTTCCGATAAGCAATTGCCCTTTAGCGGGGCTTTACGTGAGCCGGGCCCATTGACCCCGCTTTCTAAGTGTTACGTTGCAAGGCTGCGCAAAGTGGCTATAAACATAAATCTCGAGACGATTGCGCGCCACTCGTGACGCTTTATATAGCCTCGCGGCGACCGCCGCCGCCGCACGAAGTCGGTCGCCGCCGGTGCTCAAGCTATATAATATTTAATCACAAAACTCAAAATTAGGAACAGACATTAGAAAATAGATAATTAATTTCTATATGACCAAAGGGAAAAGTTTTTTTTCTTATTAATGTGACTATTATCTTAACATATTTATGGATGACTATCATTAAATATTGTTAATATGTCAGTTAAATCACTAAAATGCCAGTTATGTATTAAATATAGCGGCAAATAGAAATTTATCGTCAGCTTATAAAATTATTATAAATCTCAGTGTTCGAAAGTAGATAAATGTCAATTTTAACAACATCAAATAGTAAAATGTCTTAACTATATTGGAAATAAAATAATCAAGATGTTACCAGGTAGCTCGTTGTAGCATTCCAACGTATTTGGATTCCTTTTTACGTAGTTTCTTCAGACGTGGACGTGGAAAAATCAGATTATTCCCTTCTCTAGTTAAATGATTTAGAACTTTAGGCTGTATAGACAATGGTTGTATCGACAACTCGGGTTGTCGACTACAGCGGGCGAGCCCGTCACCTCAGGAAGTTTTAACGATTACTCGTTCTATCTCCCTGGAGTGAGCGTAGAAGACTTGGGGACGAAACAGTCCACCATCTAGCTACGTCACAAGCCCGTAATAGGCCAACGCCTTAACCGCGAGATAGCCAGGAATGTTACCTGGCGGGCCGACACTCACGCCCTTACATCCAATTGTGACCAGATTACTCCGGTCTCTATATTGGTTACGAGTTCGAGGTCGCTTGTGCGGTCCTCTCCCTTACGAAGCGGTGAAACGGTGTATACCGAATCTATCGCGGACCACAGCGTCCTTTGCCCGGCTGTTCACCCAGGATCGGATGGCCGATGGTCGTTTCAAGAGCAGTCGCCGTAAGGTCCGCAACCACCCCCGCCCTATAGGAAACAGTACTGCTTCCAGACTCCCCCGACTGTGAGTCAAGAGTGCACAGTCGATTGGCATACGCCGCACGGTGCGCAGACCGTCCAGGAGCGCCAGAAGTTTGATTCCCAGGGGAAACTGGCCATAAGGCCATAGTCCTACCCAGGCTCGCACTTCATGCGTGGAGGCCGTCGGATAGGTGTTGACCCGTGAGTGTGACTAAACCTGAACAGAATGGGTCTTCGTGGCCAACTCAGCAAGGGCCCATTAACTCCCTAAATTTTGTTTCGACAATAATATTTTTGAATTCAAACAGCGACCAGCAAGAAAGTCATTTTTAAATGTAATCTCTTACAGTAATTTCGTTTCACAATAAGGGCGGGTCGATGTTGACAGTCTGTAGCGGCCATGTTGCTTTGGCGGCGTCTAAGTCTGTTGTTTTCCATTCACTGATGCGAGATCACCATAGCAAGTTATACGATTGAGCAGCGCGTTTAAACTTTATTATCGAAATGAATGTTCGCTAATGTATGGTTATCTCTCGCGGAGGTGACGTGAATTGGCCACCGAGATCGTGCGATTTGACCCCGTTAGACTTTTCTTGTGGGGTTTTCTGAAGTCGCAGGTCTAGGTCAATAAGCCGCAATCCACCGATGCACTCAAAGTCAACATACTAACGCTTTCAATCTCGGTATACCGAGGTCTCGAAATACCGAGATCCCGCATGATTTCATCAGTCCCGCTCACTGCGGGATTGAAGTGCGGGATCCCGCGGGATTTGCGGGATTGAAAATTATTCCACCAAAAAGTGTGATTCGAAGGGAAATTAAGCAATTAATGAAGCTGCTAACGAAGCCGCCCGCTCTAATTCCTCGTATCGAAACCATCATAAAGAAAGAGATGACTTTATGAATCGGGTGGATTGATGGGTAGATACATAACGCTAACACACAAAGTCTGTAGTGCCTACAAGCGTAGAAGCTGAGCGGGTGTCCTCCGCTGCCGATTATCTTGCCAATAAGATAAGAAGTAGTTTGGCTGATGACACTTTCGGGATGTTGTGTTTCCTGCGAAAACACTTCCAAAATGCAAAGTAAATTTATTTTCGTACTTGTTTTTTTTCTAATAAATATTTTTAAGTTTAAGCATGCTATGTTTAACTACTCACTGATAACCACTTTTATCGAAAAATGCGGGATCCCGTTATATCGGGATCCCGCGTCATTGAATTTTTTTGATCTTGCCTATTCCGGGATTGGAAGCCCTAACCCAGGCCATCGCTCAGATTCAGTCGGATCAATGAGGCAGTCATTAAAAATTCGACCTCTCGGATCCGTGCCATCGTGCGAAGCCGCGGATTTATTCCATACATAGTAGCACACATGGGCCTTTCAAATAAAAAAGATTTTCGTTAATACCTCACACAGCTTGTTTTATTGCACAGACTGTCAACATCGACCCGTCCTTATTGGAAAACCCTTTATATTTTTTAAAAATAAAATCAGTATCAAAAATGCGTCGAAATGGTCTACTAGCGACTGTACGAGCTTAAAACTTCTATATCAGCCGGACAGGAGGTGCGCACGCGTGCTATTTCACATTCATCTCTTTGACTAGTGGGCAAAAACGCGATAACAAAGCCGCAACTTATCACGGTCAGCGTACGTGCCTCCAGAGTGAAGCGATAATCGTTATACTGGAGGGACTACTGCCGATATTTTTGGAAAGTCAAAACAATAGACGCTAGTGATTTTATTTTATTGCTGACAGGTACCGATCAGCCGCACGCTAAATATCGATTCCTGAAAGGAATACACAAAATGGTGTTTTTTAATGCAAATCTATTGTACGTCTAGATCTACGTTTTTTTTACTTAATTTAAAAACAAATATTATTTTAATAAAAAAATGTTTTTTTAAAATCGGGTTGATGTGTTACATGTTTTTTTATTTTTTTCAAAGGTGGTGCCTTTTTCTAGAACCACAAACCTTCCCATATTTCGTCTCGATGAAGCGACATACAATGCGGCACTGTTCTGGGTATTGGCTATATAATAATTGCGATACTTTACTTGCATTCGATATCAAACTGTCTTGTTTTCTTCTCTTTGATTTAACATTTTATTTAATCGGGGATAATTGCGATTCCTGGTTCGATTTTTTTACTCAAATTCTGTACTTCGTACCCATCATTTTAAAATTTCAATTACTAACCACGTTAATCACTAAATATATTAAGAAATGACTTACAACAAAGTTAGATTATTGTCACGATTGTATGTAAGATACTTGTCTTCTATTCTAGAATTTATAATAACGCAGTTATGAAGCATTAAAATTCAGATTAAAACATTTTAATTCACTGATACATTCGCTATTTATTTATTTATTTATTTTATAAAGTAATGTAAAAAAAATAAGACATGGACATATACATGGACGCAGAATCGTTAAAAATAAACATTGGTATAGAGAAAAAACATAGCTATATGCATATAAATGTGCTAGCATATCCGAAATGAGGCGAAATCGCACAACCAATAATAATAATAATAATAATAAACTCTTTATTTGCACTTAAAAAGTATACAAAAAAGGCGAGCTTATTGCCACATGGCAATGTCTTACAGCTAACCTAAACATAGTGGTACATGCGCGCATTGTGAAAATAAAGATTATTATATAACATACAGACAAGTGGAAGAATTTAAGACTAATAGTGCCCGAGGAGAGGAAATTGGGGGAGGAACAGGAGAGAAAGGGAAGAACTGGTTACTTCTTAGAAAGGTAGTAATCCTTAAGGTGAGTCTTAAACGATGGTAAAGAAGGCGAGTTTCGTATATTTGCTGGGAGATCGTTCCAGAGTCTTGCACCATGGAGACAGAAAGAATAGGAATAGAAATCACTATTATGACTCGGAATTTTTAATAAACTGTCAGAGGCTGACCGAAGTACGAGACCGTGGGAACTTAGTGGAGAACCAATAGACTACCTATAAGTTCTGCATCTGGCAGTGCTGAGTTAACATTTGGTTGTTGACGCGCGAACTGACGCATTTGATTCCTATTTTCAGACTTTTTATATCTACCAAAGATTTAGTCTAACAATAGGTTTTTACACAAATTAAAACTAAAAATAAAAAGACGAAAAAAATGTATGCAATAAAATCTAAACATTTTTTTTTATAAACTGCATTTTATTCAATAAATGTAAGTAGAAAGATAGGTTATAATATATACAATTATATAAGCAGAGTATTGACATTACATTGTAATATATAATATGGATCAGAAAATAATGTGTAATATTGGAAAATTTTAGAAATATACGTGTTTTTAATATTCACTCTATAGTGGTAATCAGATCTTCAGTTTTTGAGCGCCCAATGTCTAGGAGCCAGGTTTCCACTTTACTTTTGAAAGTTACATTATTTTTCACTTGTTTCGTGGTTTCACATAATGAGTTGTAAACTTTCGGGGCGATAAAAAATATTGTCTTCGGGCAAATGTGCTTTTTACCTTCGGAATGGGGAAAATGTCCTTTTCGGCATGTCTCGTCAAGTACATTTGTTGACTTCTTGCTCTGTACTTTTAGATTTATGAATTAATTTAGATTATGATTACATACTCTTTAGATTTATCCTTCCATTTTATTTCTGCAATTATATCTGCAACCATCACATTATTAAAAATAGATAAATAAAAAGTGGCCCAGTTCTCCCTGTTAGCGGCCGTTAGGTTTTCAGAGTTTAGTCAATCTTCGCAGTTCAGACTTTCCATAGCAGATTTTCAACGAAAATCATGAAACTGATCTTGATCATTTTCGACAACAGCAAACTAAAAATATACCGCTTCCTTCTGTTAAATGTCCGACTTACGTATAACAACCGAAGTGTAGAAATAGCACCCGACTCCCGACACACTTCTATTAAAAAATAGATAATAATAGTATTGAAGAATGGCAGGAAAAGGTGAATGGGATAGTTGGGACGGCTCATTCTTGGAATATTCGACATATTTGTTTGTTTGAAAAACTTTATAGCACACACAGGAGAGTACAACCAGGTGGGCCGGGCCATCGATAATACATATATCGATGGGCCGGGCCTATTGCCAAGTGGCAATACCTTCGTAAAGCCCCTTCCGGTTTTGAAACTGAACGATATCACCATGCCCTTGTCGCAAAGAGTGAAAGATCTTGGTCTAATTGTCGATAAACATTTCTCCTGGCAACCGCACGTAGACCAGGTATGTAAGTCGCAAAATATTTGCTAGTTTTCACCCTCTGCAAACGCTCAGAAGATTTTTTCCTGTGGACACCAAGAAATCTCTTGCACAGTCTCTCCTCTTACCTTTTCTTGACCATGCAGATGTGGCTTATCTCGAGTTATCAGAGGAACTACTCAATAAGCTTGAACAGTTTGCAAAATGTATGCATACGGTTCATCTTCCGTCCACGTAAGAATAGTATACTGGTATACTGTGACGTAAGTATGATTACGTGTCGGAATATAGGGCACGGTTAAAGTGGTTGCCAGTAAGCAAAAGGAGAAATGTTCATATACTTGCTCTCCTCTATAGTGTACTCTAATGTACTCTAGTGTACTATAGTGTACTTTTTGAACCATTAAGTTCCCAACGGTCTCATACTTCGGTCAGCCTCTGAAAGTTTCCTACTCTTGTCATAATACTGATGTCTATTCCTACTCTTTTTCTGTTCATGGTGCAAGACTCTGGAACGATTCCCAGGCAAATATACGACACTCGCCTTCTTTACTATCATTTAAGACTCACCTCAACAATTACTACCTTTTTACGAAGTAACCCGTTCGTCCCTTTCTCTCCTCTTTCTCTCGCAATATCCTCTCCTCGGGCATTCTTAGTTTTAATACTGGTCTGTATTTTATGCAGACGAATGTAATAATCTTTATTTCCACAATGCGCGCATGTACCACTGTGATTAGGTTAGTTGTAAGACATTACCATGTGGCAATAAGATCGCCTGTTTGTATTATAATTAAGTACAAATAAAGAGTATATTATTATTATTAATTTATTACCTAGCACTATTATACCATACTGCCAGAATTAATTATGTTGGTAAATTTATATATGATGTATATTTTTTTATAGTAGGTACCTGTCATAATAAATGAGCACAAAATTGGTAACATACATTCTCAACTAGATTTAAACATGTCTGTGTCAGTTATATCATGTTATATATTTTCTAAAACATTATGTTATTTCAGGCTAATTTGATGTTTTAACCACACTTCCTTGGGGTTATTATTCAAAAAGTAGGTAAAGCCTTTCTTCTTTTTCGATAGATTTCTCAATAACAATACTTGTTTAAAATATACCAGACAAAATATATAGCGGTTTATATCAGCGGTTTTTATATAGCGGTTTTATATAAATTTGTTAAGATATATTTGTTATATATTTTTTTTCTATATGATACAACTTTTTACAGTACAGCCAACTTTTGAAGGTGATGAATTAGGTACCTAATTTAAGCGCGACAGTGGGATACAACAAAATAACCAGTTATTATGTCTAGGTTCAGGTTTATTTATTCGTATTTTAATTACATGTCATTTATTGCGATAAATATTGCATTAACCATAGATTAGAAAATCGAATTTTCAAATTATGCATGCATATAAGCCAAGTTTTAAAAGGCAACATTATTTCGGAAATGGATTAAATTATTACTTGCCAGAACTACTACTTGTTACTTACCAGAAATTATTGCTTTGGTTCTATATTTTGATATTTGTAGAGGTTAGCTTGAGCGTTTGCATATTTTGCAGTGTTCTAGGAGAATGGACGGATAAAGTCCGCATTTTTTGACGCAGAATCGTTTTAAATGAATTTGCAGGTCATACCGTACCGAGGCTGAGCCACCACAAATATCCGGGGGAGGATGGTACCCCAGGGATACTACTAGAAGGGATGTTGTAGGGGTAAATAGTTAAAGAGCTTAGCCTTTCTTGAAAATCTTGGGGCCGAGTCGTTAGTTGTAGGAGGCTAAAATTATCCGCTGATCAACATTTAACAACATCCAACAGTATGATACTAATTTTGACATGAAAACGTCTTAATTAAGGCTTCCATACAAAGATTCTGCCTGAGTTAATCATATAAGTCCGTCTCTCTTTTTTCTCTGCTACATCCAGAGATTGCCTTTGCCACCGCAATAAGCTCATTAGCTAGAGAGTCTTCGATGTAGGTATATGCCATCTAAATTTAGTCGATTGGTTGCTATCAGTTTTATTACTGACCAAGTTATCATGAATTTTGCGATATTTTTGCTGAATCAAAATTTATGACCAACTACTAAACTCGGATATTTTCGTATATTTTAATGTCAAAATATAGTGTTGACTGTAAGTTATACGGTATCTCATTGACAGCAGTATGTGTCGAAAGGTGTGCCAATGTATTCTTCTATAGAGGTGAAACCCAAGTGACGAAAACCAATTACTAAATGCATGTTAAATGTTTTTTTCAGTACGTGATTATTATCGAACTAAATATGCAGTTAATCTGTAATAATGTTAAAAACAACGCCATTTAATAGAAGTTGTCCTATAACTATATCTACCAGTACTGTTTTTGCATGTTTATGTCCATTTAAGCACTTTCGAAGACAAATACTCTTCGTTCCAATTAATTCGTACGGTACTGTAGTGGAGAAGAGTGATTGCTTAGGATCGGTTGTTAAATCGCGTGCTTCTCCGTCGCTCTTCGCAGTTCTAGACAGTTTTTATGCACTTGGACCAGACCCTAAGAAGCTGTAGTGAACAACACAGTGAATAACAAAGGCTTCTCATATTCGAAAATAACGCAAATTTTCAATATTTTCATGATTGCAATCATGAAAATATCCAAGCAATACGAAACGATGGATAGACATGAATAACTGATTTCAAAGTTAACAAAAATAAATTAAAGTTTAGCAGACTCGTCTACATTGAAGATGTTTTATTACTATATTAATCAGTGGCATAATTACGGGGTAGCAAGGAATAGCAGTTGCCACCCCAGAATTCCCAAAACCCTCTTTTTGCCACGCCAAAAATCGGAAGAGTAGCCAAAAAATAGCTGACCTTTTGGTCAAAAAATCTTTGAAAAGTGTGCTCTCTCTGCTTTCCTGTGTTCCCTCTGCTTCCTCTGCCAGAAACAGAATTGGCCAAGAAAAATTGTCGTCATTCTGGCAATCGAAAGGAGTGTTGAAATAGATATTCCCAAAATAATTGATGTTTTTAACACAAAACAGAAGTGAAGGCTTAATTTTGTGTAAAATAGTTATTGTACTTGTGGTGGCATCAAGTAAAACTTCAATAAAGCATTGTTTATTTTAATATGATGTTTTCTGAATGTATATTTAACTAGGCATTCAAATTATCAAAAACAGACCAAACTTTAAAAAGCTGTTTATGGATGTAACTAAAAATTAAACATTTTAGTATAACAAGGCACACAAACAGTACGATAGATTTAAATTTTTACACAGTTGAGTCGGACATCGTTAAAAAGTGGTTACGAGTATTTCGATGATTACCTACAATAGAATATGTCGGGAGAAATCATATCTGATTTTTTCAATACATATTGAGACAAACGAGTGATTAATAATTACCTGAAACCTTGTGGCTGACGACGTCCCACGGAACCTCGAAGGCCTGTCCACGTCCCTGAAGCTGCTCTTCGTGATCTTCCCCTTCTGAGAGACAGGCGGCGGCGAAGATTCAGGAGTGGCCGGAGGGATCATCTTGGCACTTTCATCGTGATCTACAAATACATCCTTATCCTCAGTTTTATCCCCCAGCGGTCTAAAAACCAAACCGACTTCAACATCGTCTCCGTTCTCGGCCGGAGGCAGCTCTCCGGGATATTTCACATTGCCATTGGTAACAGCCATCGATTTCGCGGAAGATATCTTCCTGAACCTTCCGATTATAACGTCGTCTTCGCCTCCAGGCGCCTGCGACGGCCGATCCACCGATAGCTTATCGTAAGACTTCGAATTGCCCAACGGTTTCAATTCGATCGCTTTGTGCGACGGGGGCAGCAACCCTGCTTCCAAACGGCGATCACCCATTTTGCAAGTCAGTCCTTTTTATATACAAACACTAATAACACGCGGCTTTTACCGTCATCATCGATAAAACGAGAATAGGCGCACGCGTCGCCGACCACGCGAATCCCGTTCGAAAAACAAACTGACTGAAGAAAAACGTCAAATCAAAACTTCGCAGGGTGCGCGCCAGCCGGTCGGGTGATCCCACTAGAGAGGAACATTAGAATAAAAAATATCGTATTAAAAAGATAGAATCGTATAATGAAAACTGTTTGTTCATACCATTCCTTTGATTTTGGAGTAAGTATATTATGCAGATTTGGGAATGGAATCTATGTAGTGTCGAAGCCTTTTATAAAAAAAAAACTACTAGGTACCTACTAGATTCGATCATTGTGTTGCCAAATCGAATAGGAAATAGCCTCGGATACGCAATATTTCGAGAAACAAAATTTTTAAATGTGTGTAAAAATATATTTTTTAGTTATTTTTAAAGATAACAATAAAAAAAACAAGCTACCGCCATAAAGGTGTTTATGAATAAAATTGTTTAAAAAAAACGGACAACCTACCGAAATGTACGCTTCTTTAAATGCCTATATCTCGCTTATTTCAATTAATAATAAATATTATTGAAGTTTCGGAATCTGCGTGGTGAATGTAGACGGACGACGCGACGTTGAACATCAATAGTGTAAAATAGGCCCCAATTATACGTATATTATATAATAATACGTATACGAATACCGTGGGAATCGTCTAATATTTAAAAATTCACATTACTAAATTCGATTATGTAATGCTAAATCCGATTATGGATCCGATTCTGCAAACCTTTATTACAAAAAGAACAAAAAAATATTACAAAACTAAAAAATATACAGCGAGGTATGTAGATGAAGAAAATTTACATTCACTTATATTAAATATTATGCTTTTAACTTATGTGAAAATGTTAAGCGACCAGATATTCGATGGTAGCTGATTCCATAAATGAGCAGCCTGGACTTTAAAAGTCTACCAATAATAATCCTGTTACACTACATTTAAAATCTCTACAAATTGCTAAAAATCAAATTTAAAATTTTGGTATTTCTAACAATCAGAATCGATTGTAAAGTACGATAAAACAACGATGGCATCAAAAACGTCGCTATACAATACAGAAACCAACCCGCAAGGAGCTTGATTTTCTGACCGCTAGATAGCAATAAAAAAAATATTTTTCGCGTGGAAAGCGACGCCATCTATTGCTTGTATAACGCGATGCAAGCAAATCCACTGCTTATGTAGCGCCTATAAACCACACGGTGCCCATAGTTTTTAACGTAAACGAAAGATGGCACTACGAAATTCAAGCTTTTATTTAATTCAATTTTATACTCAAAATTACGAAAAATATTCACACACATGTAATGATCACACGATGATCACTGTCATCCGAGTATCAATTTGAATAGTATCAGCAGAATATTCAAGAATATCAGGGGTACTCTGGCAACGGTTCTTATAGATCTGACCAAATTCAAGAGTTGGGACTTCACTGATGGTTCGCTGTAGCCCTGCATCTGCATGTCAACGCCCCATCCCACTAAAACCATAAAACATAAAAAACCACTAAGTAATACCGAAAATAACGGAGAAAAAGACATTCTGTTGTTGACACGTACTTTTAACCATGAATCTCTCCTCGTTTAGCACACAAACCGCGTTCAGGCACAGGAGAGAAGCCTCCAAAAGGTTCCACAAAGACAGCATGATGTTTTTATACACTAGAAATAGATTATATTACGAAAATACTGTTGAAACATTGGCGATTCGGCGTCTTCGCAGCGAACACGAAACGTCATTCCGCGAAATGTCATTTTTGGTTAGTTCAGTGTTGCCAGACGCTTGCGGTGTCACGGTTTGGTTATTTGATGTTTGATATGATTGTTTTGCTTCATCTTGCTTGTTTATTTCAAAATAGTTTTATTATGGATTTTTTAAAATGGATATCTACGAAAATGGCGTATTTTTGTCGCAACATCGTCGCTCTACAGGTGAGTTTTGTTTAGACATCCTTGTAGTGGGTGAATAAGTACGACAAACTAAGCAACTTTTGATAAATTTTTGGAAAAAAAAATTTTTTTTTCAGTTGTTTTGAAGAATAGTATAAAGGATGATTCATGCTACACCGGGCCGGGGCTGGGCTGGGCCCCGGCCGGGACACGGTCAGATATCTATAGTATACTTTTGTATGAAGCAATTCATGCTTGGCCGTGCTCCGGCCGTGACCGGCCGTGCCACGACCGGAGCACGGCGTCGAAATGGCGCTGGATATTGTATTCCCGGCTCCGGTCTGCTAATCGTTCAATGGGAGAGATAGGCTTCACAAATCTTGAATTTTGTTTGGTTAAATCACGTTTTATTTTTCCAAGAAATATACTAAAGCATTTTTTAGACATCCTAAAATAACCGTAAAATTTGCTCTCATCATCTATTAATTCCTTGTAGAGCATGGCGAATTCTCCCTCCGATTGTCGTTTTCTCCAGGCTGGATGTACACTCCATCTTCTTTTATTAGATTCAGTTCGTGTTTCCAATACTTCGTCTTCAATGGCAATTGCAATAGCTGCCAACTCAAGTTTATTATTATTTAATATTATTATCGCCAAAATAGATGGACACAACACGGCCGTGGGATAAATAAACTCGGAAACAGCCCGGTCACGCCCGGTGTAGCATGAATGACTGGCCCGGCCGGAGCACGGTGGAAACGACTCGGCCGGGGCCCGGCCCGGCCCCGGCCCGGTGTAGCATGAATCATCCTTTAGTAGAATGGTATGAGCACGATGCGCTATTTAGCGGTGGGTAAAATATCCCTAATATTGATTATTAGCGATATTTTACCTAACGCTAGATGGCTAAGCGCGTTCAACATTCTAATTTTTTTTTTTTAAATGAAAACATTTACAAATTTGGCAAATGATTCAAAATTCACTCCCTCACTCAAATATGGTCTATGAATACAACACTACATGGAAGAAGTCAGTCTTCGAGAGCATAAAACTGCGCCGCAACTTTTTGGTCAATTTTGTTCGATTTTGTAAATAAATACTAACAATATCGTTTTTTCGTGAATTCTCTCATTACCTAGTGATTAGTATTATTTGTCGTGTATATTATATATTTGTATAATATATAAGGGGAGCGACCGAAACGGTTATGCGCGGATCTGTCAAAGGACGCAAAATGCTTATAGGCATTGTTGGCGTCCGACGGGACTTGAGTGACCTACTTGAATTGCTACTTAAGGCGATATGATACCTGGGAACGACCATATCTGAAGAAGTTAAGTTTTATGAGTTTTTTGAAAAATATAAGCATTAAGTTAAAAAAAATCTAAGTGAATCCCTCGATAAGAAACTAATTTAAAATTTGGACTCAAAAAGTTGCTCATTGCCTTGGACATAAAGGCTTTAAACTGACTTCCAAAACTTTCAGGCGCGATTACTCGATTACGAGATTACGAGTGTGTTTTATTATAATTTCATTATATTGACTGGTTAATTCTCTAGGGCAGCACTTAGCCACATTTTTCATTTAGGCCCTAAATTAATTACAATTAATTAACACATGAGAGCGCTCTGAGAGTTACGGTAAATATGCTTTACCATTACCACCCTCATACCACCACTGCGTAAAGATAGTTATTCTGTGCTAGCGCTGCGATAGAACGTTTAGTATGCGCCTGGTCCCCGCCGCGAGCGGACGTGGAATCGCACTTGACGCTTCGTCAACGCTGGATTTTTATTGGTCAAACCCTACAAAGTTGACCCCGTCTTTTTTTATCGTGTCTGCCCATTTCGGACATTTTTCTGAGGTCTCATGTCGCCTTAAGTATGGTTTGTTAATAGTAATCAGTAGGGCGCACTTGAGATGAGGGACCCCTTAAGTATCGACTGTGAATACGTTTTATAAAATCGAAGACTATCGCGGTTGTTTGACATTATAAATAGGATAGAACAAGAATTTACCGCGTGAAGTTTGTAGGACCCGACGTTTCGGTGACGTTGCAGCCGCCGCCGCAACGTCACCGAAACGTCGGGTCCTACAAATTTCACGCGGTAAATTCGTTTTCTATCCTATTTATAATGTGAATACGTTTGTTTATCAGTTCAATATTTTTTTTCAGAATTTTGTGATGTATATTTTCTGAGTAAACTAAGTTCATAGTAAGGAAAAATATTGTCGGTCAAAACAAAAGAAAGCCAAGCGAGTACGGTGACAAAATGTATTTTCGTTTTTTTATAAAAAAAATAAAAATAAACAATAATATTAAATTTTTAAATCTATCTTATAACTAGAAATGCTTTTTACAAAAATGAAATTTACTGCCGTCTGTTCGCGCATCGCAGCCATCCAGATTGGGATGGTTGCGATGCGCGAGCTTTAGAACCCGTGTGTGAGTGGGGGCAGGTAGGGAAGGCTATGGCTTAGAACGGGGCGCCGTAGCTGCCGGAAGGGCGCGACGAGGGGGCGCCGTAGGAGCTGGAGGGTCCGCTGGGGTATCCGCCGCCGCCGCCGCCGCCGCCGCCCTGCTGCTCGAACTGCGCGACCTGGATGGCCTGGCGAACGGCTTCCAGATCGATGCCGACGACTCTCGAGGAGTATCCGCCTGGAGCGCCGTATGACGATGATGGAGGGCCGTACGAGCTGGACGGGCCGCTCGGGTAGCCGCCGCCGCCGCCGCCTCCGATGCTGTTGGACGACGACGAGGACTGAGACTCTTCCTTGAGGAGGATCTGCCTGATCTGCTCTAGGAGGGCCTGGTCTACGTTCTGGCCTTCCGAGGTTTGGAAGCCGGAGCTGACCGCTTGGTAGCCGCCGCCGCCCCCGCCTGATCCGCCTCCGAATCCGCCGCCGAAGCCGCCTCCGCCTCCGCCTCCGCCACCGCTAGGCCTATTGTAGCTGTAGCCTGATGGTGGTTCGGCGCAGACGCACGCTGCCAGGGCCAACACTGCACACTATATCAAAACAAAATCATAGTTTAGACATTGCAATCACGAACTGCTCCAAGAAGGATGAAGGAACAGAAGCTAGCTCTTACTCTCGCGTAATTTAATCCTACCCTGGGTCTTGCAACCAGGTTAGACCAATGCCAGCCACTCAAACAAGCCGACTTACAGAAGGGTTATATGAATCAAGACGCATCATACACATCGCTGGACAAAATATAAAAAAAATGATCCACATAGGATGCACCCTGATTTAAAAGGAATTGGAATGATTACAATAAACTACCCGAAGATAATAAAATTATATGTAGAAACGAAACATACCCCAAGACTACATTATTAAGAGATAATTGTATAATATAAACGAATTCTAATTCGGCGATTGACAATATCCATTTTGATTTTCTACATTTATCTTGACATTTTTGCCATTTTATTTATTACCAGCTGACCCGTGCCCACTTCGTTGGGCGGTAAAACTTTTTACTTGTGATGAAATTATGAGTGTGGTTAGTACTGAGTGCTATGATTTATTTCCTGACTGCCAAAAGAAGGGTTATATTTTTACTGCATGTGTATGTATGTATTTGCATGCCAATTTGACTATATTGCCGTTATTTGTGTGTGTCTTCATGTGAGTGTCTTATCTCTTCAACCATTTATGCAGTAAAAGGGAAATTATATGCAGTAAAAGGGAAAGTCTTTTGTTTTAAACACTTGAGACGATAAATTTACTTATTTTGATATGAATTCATAATTGTTGATAAAATGACCAATAACTATGACCTAACGATTTATTTTTTTTTTTAATATAAAAAAAACTACTTTTTGTGTCTTAAATATAAAATTTAGACATATGCTGTTGCTGAGTTTTTGTACGCATTACCAAGCTCTACAACTTTTCTCTAAAACTCAATCATATATCTCTTCGTAAGAAACGTTTTCATTCGACCGTTTTTCTCCGACTTACTAACTACCACGAAAAAGTCTTTTCATGTTTCGGTTTAACATATAGCCCGATGACACTCACAAATAACGTGGCTTTCTATTGGTAAAAGAATTTTCAAAATTGGTTCAGTAGACCCAGAGATTACTTCCTACAACCTCACAAACTCACAAAATTTACCTCTTTATAATATTAGTATAGATTGCTTTTTAATTTTATTTTCTCTCCGATAATAAATTGTGTTTTGTATTTGTACGATAATGTTTTTTTTTCTATTTCAAGATAACTTAATTGATTCTCACGTCAAAATGTTGCAAAGTAAGTTGACTTTGTAGTTTAAGGTATCTAATGCGATTATTATAAAATAGGTGGCCAGACTCTTTAGAAACCTTTAGTATCGATTTTTAGAATTATTTTCATCTTAACATTAACATGCCCCTTGTAACACAAAAAAGAGTTGTAAATAATGTTGCTAATTGAAGACATTTACTAAACTTCTAGAAGACAATAACGATCATAACAGACAATCAGAAGAACATC
Organism: Micropterix aruncella; assembly: GCA_944548615.1. Lineage (NCBI taxonomy): Eukaryota > Metazoa > Arthropoda > Insecta > Lepidoptera > Micropterigidae > Micropterix > Micropterix aruncella. Next base: position 17,872,094 of record OX155961.1, read on the forward strand.
AGCAAGAAGATGGAGATGTTTTCCTTTAATTTTAATTAGTTACTCACGAGTTGCCATCGTGAAAAGGGAAAAACTCCGCCACCCAAGATTGGATCTCTCGATCAATTCGAATTTCGCAGTCACGAAATGTCTGACTGATTAGCTTCATTAGCTCGGCGAGATAGCCCCAGACAATGACATCATGGTGTCATTGTCTGGGGCTATCACACCAACGTCAGGTGTCCAGGAATCTGGGCTGCTGACATTACCCTGGCATTCTATGGCCAATATACTGTCTGATCTAAAATTATCAGCTTTTCCAAAAGTCTTGCACTTGTTTGTCGCTGGCTGTTGGTCTATCGGTTAATCCTCGGGAAGGAAAGAGAATTGAAACATTGGAAGTGTATGGGAAATTAACATATGGGAATTACAATGAAATTTATCTCTGAGATTATAATATCAAATTTTTGTCTACATTGCGCAACTGTCACGTTTATCAGTGATGTAACAACAAAGAATGGAGTGCTTTTGGTGCGTGAAAATGTGTTGTGTAATAAAATATATGATGGTGTATCTTCTACTTCAATTTTATAAGGTTTTTCGTTATATCATTCTACTTTTGGATAAAAAATTTTAATTTTGTGTATGGGATGTAAAATAAAGTGCAGTCTACGTCGTGCGATAGAGAATAGATGCAGTTGAAATGCGCTACTTTCCAATCCCCTATGCTGCCAAAAAACTGATTATCATAATATAGTTTTAGTGGCTTAATAACAATAAATACTTAGTTGGCTTAAAATATCACAATCAATTCTGAGAAAAGCCAGAGCGTCGATAGACAATAAAGACAATAACGATCATAACAGACAATCAGAAGAACATCAGCAAGAAGATGGAGATGTTTTCCTTTAATTTTAATTAGTTACTCACGAGTTGCCATCGTGAAAAGGGAAAAACTCCGCCACCCAAGATTGGATCTCTCGATCAATTTGAATTTCGCAGTCACGAAATGTCTGACTGATTAGCTTCATTAGCTCGGCGAGATAGCCCCAGACAATGACACCATGATAAATGAAAGCCATGACCGGTCAATTTGTGGGAAAACGGCGAAAGTTCATCCGCCGATATACTAGAAACTGTCTAACTCTTGGAAGTTAGAGGAGCCAAATGTAATGCAATGCTGTGATAATGAAGATTTTTATAATAACTGCATACTCTATCAATAAGGGCGGCTACCACTGTGAGCCACTGTTTCTACTGTTCTTAGAGTCAATACCATTCGTTGACGGCTTGATATTATGGAAATTTACTATCTGACTTTGAATCTTCAAATCATTTCCGACTTTTTCGAAGATTTAGTTTTTCACACCGAGTCAGTTTTTCGACGATTTCTTATCTTATCAAGAAAAGAAATAAAAAGTAAACCGTGTGTTTATCCTTTGAATCAATATTACTCGGAAATGGAATTCGTTAGTAGACAAAAGAAATAAAGAAACAGTAGCTATTTCATATACGAGGTTTTAGGTATTAATGCAGTTTAGCAAACTCTTCTACAATGAAGATGTTTTAATCTCACCGCATTATAGTCATCACAGTGATTCCGAATCTTTGATCTATGTCTATAAATAAGCGAGATATAGGCGTTTAAAGAAGCGTCAAACACCTATATGGCTGTAGGTTGTTAGTTTTTTTTAAACGATTCATGAACACGTATATGGCGGTAGGTTAAGAGTTAGTATTTTTTAAATGCTTCATAAACACCTATTTGGCGGTGGGTTAGTTAGTTAAAAAATATGGCAGAGTTAGCTAAACTGAATAAATTTAATATTATCTCGTTTAATTTAATAAATTTTGAATTACATTTCTTCAAAAAAAAAAAAAGAAACATATATTTCTGACATAAGCACTGGGCTTTGCGAGCGACTCGCGAGCCAGCGATAAAAAAGTGCATCATGTCACGCTTCGGTATATGACGCATCGGTCAACTGTGCCGCGCAATATAATAGTCGCAATGACGCAATATAATGGTATGGAGATGCTGACGCCGCGGGTTCGATTATGAAGCAGGCTGACCATATATTTCAAGTACTTTATTGCATCCACTGTCTTCTGATGAATTTTCAGCTTTTCCAAAAGACTTTGGGGATACTAACTAAAATTACACCTTTCTTAGTACACCAACGTCAGGTGTCCAGGAATCTGGGCTGCTGACATTACCCTGGCATTCTATGGCCAATATACTGTCTGATCTAAAATTATCAGCTTTTCCAAAAGTCTTGCACTTGTTTGTCGCTGGCTGTTGGTCTATCGGTTAATCCTCGGGAAGGAAAGAGAATTGAAACATTGGAAGTGTATGGGAAATTAACATATGGGAATTACAATGAAATTTATCTCTGAGATTATAATATCAAATTTTTGTCTACATTGCGCAACTGTCACGTTTATCAGTGATGTAACAACAAAGAATGGAGTGCTTTTGGTGCGTGAAAATGTGTTGTGTAATAAAATATATGATGGTGTATCTTCTACTTCAATTTTATAAGGTTTTTCGTTATATCATTCTACTTTTGGATAAAAATTTTTAATTTTGTGTATGGGATGTAAAATAAAGTGCAGTCTACGTCGTGCGATAGAGAATAGATGCAGTTGAAATGCGCTACTTTCCAATCCCCTATGCTGCCAAAAAACTGATTATCATAATATAGTTTTAGTGGCTTAATAACAATAAATACTTAGTTGGCTTAAAATATCACAATCAATTCTGAGAAAAGCCAGAGCGTCGATAGACAATAAAGACAATAACGATCATAACAGACAATCAGAAGAACATCAGCAAGAAGATGGAGATGTTTTCCTTTAATTTTAATTAGTTACTCACGAGTTGCCATCGTGAAAAGGGAAAAACTCCGCCACCCAAGATTGGATCTCTCGATCAATTTGAATTTCGCAGTCACGAAATGTCTGACTGATTAGCTTCATTAGCTCGGCGAGATAGCCCCAGACAATGACACCATGATAAATGAAAGCCATGACCGGTCAATTTGTGGGAAAACGGCGAAAGTTCATCCGCCGATATACTAGAAACTGTCTAACTCTTGGAAGTTAGAGGAGCCAAATGTAATGCAATGCTGTGATAATGAAGATTTTTATAATAACTGCATACTCTATCAATAAGGGCGGCTACCACTGTGAGCCACTGTTTCTACTGTTCTTAGAGTCAATACCATTCGTTGACGGCTTGATATTATGGAAATTTACTATCTGACTTTGAATCTTCAAATCATTTCCGACTTTTTCGAAGATTTAGTTTTTCACACCGAGTCAGTTTTTCGACGATTTCTTATCTTATCAAGAAAAGAAATAAAAAGTAAACCGTGTGTTTATCCTTTGAATCAATATTACTCGGAAATGGAATTCGTTAGTAGACAAAAGAAATAAAGAAACAGTAGCTATTTCATATACGAGGTTTTAGGTATTAATGCAGTTTAGCAAACTCTTCTACAATGAAGATGTTTTAATCTCACCGCATTATAGTCATCACAGTGATTCCGAATCTTTGATCTATGTCTATAAATAAGCGAGATATAGGCGTTTAAAGAAGCGTCAAACACCTATATGGCTGTAGGTTGTTAGTTTTTTTTAAACGATTCATGAACACGTATATGGCGGTAGGTTAAGAGTTAGTATTTTTTAAATGCTTCATAAACACCTATTTGGCGGTGGGTTAGTTAGTTAAAAAATATGGCAGAGTTAGCTAAACTGAATAAATTTAATATTATCTCGTTTAATTTAATAAATTTTGAATTACATTTCTTCAAAAAAAAAAAAAGAAACATATATTTCTGACATAAGCACTGGGCTTTGCGAGCGACTCGCGAGCCAGCGATAAAAAAGTGCATCATGTCACGCTTCGGTATATGACGCATCGGTCAACTGTGCCGCGCAATATAATAGTCGCAATGACGCAATATAATGGTATGGAGATGCTGACGCCGCGGGTTCGATTATGAAGCAGGCTGACCATATATTTCAAGTACTTTATTGCATCCACTGTCTTCTGATGAATTTTCAGCTTTTCCAAAAGACTTTGGGGATACTAACTAAAATTACACCTTTCTTAGTACACCGACGTCAGGTGTCCAGGAATCTGGGCTGCTGACATTACCCTGGCATTCTATGGCCAATATACTGTCTGATCTAAAATTATCAGCTTTTCCAAAAGTCTTGCACTTGTTTGTCGCTGGCTGTTGGTCTATCGGTTAATCCTCGGGAAGGAAAGAGAATTGAAACATTGGAAGTGTATGGGAAATTAACATATGGGAATTACAATGAAATTTATCTCTGAGATTATAATATCAAATTTTTGTCTACATTGCGCAACTGTCACGTTTATCAGTGATGTAACAACAAAGAATGGAGTGCTTTTGGTGCGTGAAAATGTGTTGTGTAATAAAATATATGATGGTGTATCTTCTACTTCAATTTTATAAGGTTTTTCGTTATATCATTCTACTTTTGGATTAAAAATTTTAATTTTGTGTATGGGATGTAAAATAAAGTGCAGTCTACGTCGTGCGATAGAGAATAGATGCAGTTGAAATGCGCTACTTTCCAATCCCCTATGCTGCCAAAAAACTGATTATCATAATATAGTTTTAGTGGCCTAATAACAAAAAATACTTAGTTGGCTTAAAATATCACAATCAATTCTGAGAAAAGCCAGAGCGTCGATCCTATCTGCTAACATGGTGGTTCGAAGCCTGTTTTTGATCAACTTCAAATTTGACAATGACAGGTACATTCTTAGAGCGACCTAGCTATTAGGAAAACGATCTTTAATGTTGTAGAAGGAGTTTGTACATCCACCTATCCTGGCTGGTCATTCTCAACATCATCTTTCGAACTCGAAGCATTTTTATGGTTCGGGCCCATAGGCTGCATCCTAGATATCCATGGATTCAAGAGACTCCGAAGACCAAGCAGAAGAAGGACATTCTTATGCAGCAGAATTCAAGAGTACAGATAGCTATGATGATCACCAACCTTCGATAGAAGATGAAGACTGATCGTGCGAAATTACTACTACAGCAAAATCCCTTGTCAAAATACTTGGCATTTTCAGAAGACAACTGCATATCTGGTTGCCAGTACGCCAAATGTGAAATATTCATATACTTGCTCTTCTGCATCGTGTGACTTCCCAATCAGTACCATCCTATCGCCACCATTGAGTTCCCACGGTCTCGTACTTCGGTCAGCCTCTGACAATTTACTCAAAATTTCTTCTCATAATATCTTCTCCTAATATTCTCAGAATCTCATAATCTTCGCATGCTCTCTATAACTTAGATGAGTTTGGCAAGATTGTCGTAGGTTTTGAAATGTAATTATAGCATACATGAAATGATATGTATTATTTCTATATGTTTTACAGTATTTCTTAATTTTCTTTCAGAGTAATTTCATTTTCATTTTTTTTATCTTAGTAATACCATTGATTATACAGTATAATCAATGGTAGTACTCTAGTACTGGTTATTCTTGAAAAACATTTTGTACCTATATTTTTTTTAAAGTATTGACTGTATATTTTTTTTTTGTAATTTGAGTGAAATTTTTTTAGATTATTGTACCATAAGTACCTTTATATAAAAGTATATGTAATGAAGATATTAACATTTTTGCGACAACGCAAAATGACGCGTTCCATAGTATGTATTTACTTTTTTTAGAATTGATAAAATATCGCTATGTCTATGACTATGACTATTGATTTCTGCTCCTTTTCAAGACTCACCTCGAAAAGTACTCATGTTCTAAGAAGTAACCAGTTCTTCCCTTCGTCTTCCAAGTTCCTCTCCTCGGGTATTCTTAGTTGTAAGTATAGTAATTTGTATATTATGCAGGCAAGCTTATTTTAATATTTATTTCTACTACTCTCTTATGTACCACTGCAATGTGATTAGGTTAGTTGTAAGATACTGCAACCTGGCAATAAGCTCGATTTTTTATATTTTTCAAGTGCAAATAAAAAGTGTTATATTTTTTTGAGCAAAGCCAATTCTTTCAAATGGGAATAACATTAATATGTAACTTTCAGGTACCTACCTCATTTTAGTTCGTATTGTTTAATAATGATATCATGAATTTATTATTTAATATGTAGATTACAATATGTAACGTAAGATACCTGACCATATACATACGTTGTTTTTTTTCCAATTTTGTTTTGATACTTTCTATTGTGTGATTATTTTTTGTATAGAGTGCCTAAGATGACTATTAATATTCTTATAATAATTATCTATTTTATGGGCCCGATTGCGTTTCTTTGTGAACTAAAACTAAAATTAGTCCAAGCGAACTAGACAGAACAATACGTTAGAGCGGAATATGAAACAACGATCGTCGATAAATACTACCTGTTGAACTTATACTCGTCCGAATAAATTCGAGCATGCTTGCGGTGTAAGATTTGACCTTAAAAATGTCTCGTTCACACGGACTAATTTCCGATTTTAGTTCACGAAGAAACGCAATCGAGCCCTATATGTATACTCATGTACATGGATTCAGCTCTATTTTTTTTAATTTTATTGGTCTGTCGTGTAAAGCCGACTTTAGTCGATATCTACATATATTCGATATCTACTACTATTGTCGAATATCTAAATATATTAATATATCACTAGCAACTGACGAATGCTAATATGCGATAATTAGCTTTAATTGATAATTCATGCTTTTATTGTATTTTCTGAATGAATAAATTGAATACGGAATAATGAATTAATAATATTGAAATTATATAAAACGCTTACTCTCCCCAAAATCCCGTTGTTTAAATTACAAACTAGAAGCGCTCACTTGCGTCACTTGCGACGAATCCTCAAAATAGTCTACACAGCACCCTACACCGACCTTTACCCATATAAATTCTGTCCAATTTCGATGGGGTGTACGTCAAGGATGCCGCCTCGTCCCATTCTTCTAGTTGCGTAACCTAAGTGCGTTTAAATTGCTACGCGTCTGCGTGCTCGTGTTATACAATCGGTGTCGACACTAGACGTGAAGATTGTTACGTTTGATGAGCGCGCGATTGCGGTTCTTAATGGGACCGGTAGAAAGTGGTTCTCGCGCCGTAAAAGAACCAGGTCAATTTCAAGTTCAATTCGTGGCTTTAATTGGTTTAGTTGTAACGTTGTTAGAAACCGGAGTAGAATCAACCGCAGATACCACAATTGCCGCAAGTAGGTGTAATATAGCCGGGGCAACACAGTATACAGAGATAAAACAGTAAGGCAAGGCATTGGAGGATAGACTGCGAGAAAAGTAAGCATTATTAGGCTACGCGGTCACAGGCGGGGGGGAGAAACCCCACCCACTACCCGTGCAGTTCTAACGACGTATGTCATTTTATCTGCCCTGGATGTTGTGCAACTACAACATCACGCGTAACGGAAGTGAGCAGGATGGCTGGCGGTGTCGACTACAACAGGCGAACCCGTCACCCCAGGCTGGTATAACGATACAGATCGTTCTTTAAGCCGTGGGATGAGCGTAGAAGACTTGGGGACAAGACAATCTACTGTCTAGTTCACCAGCAGCCCGTTAGGGACCAACATCTTACGGCGAGGCACTGGTAAAGGTACCCAGCGGGCAGCCTCACCTCCTAACTACCAGTTTTGGCAGGATATCTCCGTCTGAAATTAACCTTCAGGATACCTCCGTCCTCCCGATTGGTTACGGGTCCGAAGTCGCTTACGCAACCTCTACCTGTTGTAATACAGCGGTAATTCAGTTTAAATTTATCGCGGACCTGGGCGTTCTTTGCCCTTAGTGCCACACAGGATCGAGTGGCCCAAGGTCATTTCGAGAGTGGCATGACATCAGGTGAAACATCCACCCCTGCTGCTTAGGAAACAGTGTATTTCCATAGTCTCCAGTCCCCTTCAGCAATTAGTCAGAATGCACACCCGATTGGCTTCGACGACCGGTGCGCAAACCGTCTAGTGGCGCCGGGATGCAATCCAGCCGGGCGAAACCGGTCCACCAGCTCTGAGGCATGAGACACGGGAGTCTTACCCGGGGTAGCCTTCCAGTCGGGGAGGCTTCTGAATAGGAGCTGAATCGTGAGTTGAGCCGATCCGAGAACAAAATCATCTTGTGGCCCAAGCTGCACGAAACCGTTCACTACCAACGGATGTGAGTAGAGAGATACGTTCGAAAAGCATGCAAGTTAGCGATACACGGATGGGGGTTGTTAAATTTCTCGAACGTTCCAATATCTGCGTCGGCGTAGTGGCGACCATATAACGCTTGCCCGCTTGCTTCTGCGAATTTCGTTCAACGGCAGCACAGTCGGCGCGGACGACGCTTGTGGTGGAATGTTTAGTAATGGTGTTACGATTTGTGCTAGCCCTTAGGACTCGTGACGTCGCTCGCTTTGATTTTAATTTTGTTCTAAGAGAAGTTACTGTCTGTATACTGTGACGGCAGGGTGACTGTGGTTCCTTTCTCCTATTCAGCATGGATCTGTCTGAAGTCTGAACACAGGGAGTACACTGGAAGACCTAACAATACCCCGATGACCCAACTCTTGACGATAGGGAGTTCTGGAAAATATGCAGCGAGCAATAATCCAGTCACGAAACTTGAGGTCAAAATAATATAAACGACTTAGTCATTTAAGATATATATATATATATATATATATATATATATATATATATATATATATATATATATATATATATATATATATATATATATATATATATATATATATATATATATATATATATATATATATATATATATATATATATATATATATATATATATATATATATATATATATTCAATAATATATAAAATTAGATTCATGAAAAGTTACTTATCTGGGGTCCTGGTGGACCAGAAACATTTAAACGATAGTTAATGTCCTCTTTAAATACTTAGGGCAGCGGCACCTGTTTCCGCAATTGATAACTTACGATGTTCTTAGTTATTGCAGCCGAATTACTGTATGCCCTTGGATGTAATAAGTATAGGAGGATGGTTTCTGTAACAGAAACGGATGTTAGTAACTTATTTTAGAAGAAATTATATGATTGAGAATATTTCGACACTAGTCGTATTCATCTCTATGACATTTCTGATAGAACAATTTTTTCAAAATTTAAATTTAAAAAAAACTGAACATAGAGAAATGGGTTAATAATATTTTGCAATATCGTTATAAATGCACTATAACCGACCTTGAAAAACATTATTAATAATGTTAGACTTAACTTGTTAAGACTGACAACTTATTACTTGTTACAATTGACGCTGTCTCTCTTTATACTAATATTCCCCATGATTTAGGCTTAGAAGCGATTTCCCATTACCTTAATCAAAGGCCCAGCCCCCAAATTCCTTCTACAAATTTTCTTTGTAAGTTGGCTGAATTCGTCCTCACTAAGAATGCTTTTTCTTTTGAGGATGAATTTTATCTCCAAATTAAAGGTACAGCAATGGGAACAAGAATGGCTCCTTCTTATGCGAATCTTTTCATGGGGTTATTAGAAAATAAATTTCTTCTTACTCAAAATTTACAACCACTAATGTGGTATAGGTTTATTGATGATATTATATTGTTTTGGCCACATGGACATGACACACTCACTGACTTCCTTACAGATTTAAATAATTTCGGACCCTTAGATTTTACATACACTATATCAGAAAATCAAATTACATTCTTAGACGTTGATCTAACTCTATCCGAAGGCACCATTAAAACTGCAATTCATATAAAACCTACAAACAAAGAGCAATACCTACATTTCGATAGCTGTCATCCGTTTCATACCAAAAAGTCAATTCCATATTCAATGTCCATTCGCGGACACCGTTTAATTAATAATAAAGAAAATCTAGATAAGTACCTTTCTAATCTTAAAAAATCACTAATAGAAAGAAATTATCCTGCCTCTTTGTTAGATAAAAATATAATAAATTCCGAAACAAAATTTTCACCTAAACCTAAATTGGTGTCAAATTTAAATCAAAATAAAATCTTCCTAAGTACTACTTATTTTCCTGGCACTGAGAAACTGCGACCAATTTTAGCAGATTTATTCCCTATTATAGCTAACGACCCATCAACCAAAGGTTTATTAGATATACCACCAATTTTATCATTTCGAAAACCTCCTAATTTAAAATCAATACTTAATAAAAATAATCGAAATTATCTTAGTACTAACAAAAATTTGGGCCTACAGCCTTGCGGTCGATCACGTTGTAAAACATGTCCTTTATTAGATCGAAGCATTTATTTTACTAGTCCTAACACTCCCAACAGTTACAGAGTTCCTTTTAATAGTAGTTGCATTTCAAAAAATATTGTATATCAATTACTTTGCCAGACCTGCAATGCATTTTATATTGGGGAAACAACTACACCTCTTAGCATTAGGTTAAATAATCACAGGGCCAGCGTAGGCAATGAAAGTCAACTTCCAATAGCATTGCATGCTAAGGCACACAATTTAACTTTTGATAATTGTTTTAAAGTAAAAATTATTAAGTGCCTTGGCGATAACGCTAAAGAAAGAGACGTTAAATCTTGGGAGTTGGCTTTTATAAATATTTTAGGCGCTTGCAAGGGTCCCGGTCTGAATAGGCAAAATTAATACAGTAATTATATTTGTTCAGACATATTCATTAAAAGCTTATTAATATTTTTCATTTAAAAATCATTATTAATAATGTTTTTCAAGGTCGGTTATAGTGCATTTATAACGATATTGCAAAATATTATTAACCCATTTCTCTATGTTCAGTTTTTTTTTAATTTAAATTTTGAAAAAATTGTTCTATCAGAAATGTCATAGAGATGAATACGACTAGTGTCGAAATATTCTCAATCATATAATTTCTTCTAAAATAAGTTACTAACATCCGTTTCTGTTACAGAAACCATCCTCCTATACTTATTACATCCAAGGGCATACAGTAATTCGGCTGCAATAACTAAGAACATCGTAAGTTATCAATTGCGGAAACAGGTGCCGCTGCCCTAAGTATTTAAAGAGGACATTAACTATCGTTTAAATGTTTCTGGTCCACCAGGACCCCAGATAAGTAACTTTTCATGAATCTAATTTTATATATTATTGAAAATAATTTAAAAAAATTTACACCCTTAAAATATCAAAATATATATATATATATATATATATATATATATATATATATATATATATATATATATATATATATATATATATATATATATATATATATATATATATATATATATATATATATATATATATATATATATATATATATATATATATATATATATATATATATATATATATATATATATATATATATATATATATATATATATATATATATATATATATATATATATATATAACCAATGATAAAACTGATGACTGGTTTAGGGCAAACAAGTTGTGGACATAGCTAAAACGGCGCTACTAATTTTACACGATACAAAAAATATCACTTCGAAAGGAGCGACAACATCAGTATTGCCTGTAGCGTCAAATTTATGGGGGTCTGCCTAACAACTGGCTAACCCTCACCTCAGGAAGTTTTAACGATATTGATCTGTCTGTCTTCTGTGAGGTGGGCGTAGAAGACTTTGTGACAAAACAGTCCACTGTCTAATCCGCCAGGTCTTCACGTTCACTCTATAAGAGATATAACAACTCTCTAGGGTGACGGGTACGCCCGTTGAGTTGACACTCCCGTAGTATTTAGAGTCTTCCACTTCTTATTGGAATAATACATCGCCTATAATGATCTCCTTATCATCGCTCGATCGATATCGCAATGTGACGCCGTTTACAACTTCGCACGATTGTAGAGTTGCGCAAGAGTTTCTCACAGCTCTCCTCAAGCAGATCCTCGACCTCATAAATCGCTAAGTACCCTCGCAGCCGCACCGTAATGACATCGTTTGCATGCCAAGTCACGCTGACGAGGCGGACCATCCTCCGCTCCACCTTAAGTTTCACTTTCGTAAACCGCAATTATACCGGTTAAGAGCTACCAGAGATGCACCGCTGTACCGGCCGTTTCCGCTGACGCAACGCCCAGTGGTAAAGGAAGTGTGTATTATACCGACGAAGTGATGTGGTAATAAACTGCGATATTGCATCTGTCATCTGATTCTCCATCGCCATTGTCCCGGCTCTCGGGCCTGGGGCTCTCTCATAAATGGTCCTTCGATACCTTCCGCCTTGCCTACCCTCTTCAATTTTAGGAAAGTGAGTTTTGGCGGGTGAACAAGAAGCAATTGCTGCATATCACTCTTGCTTCCACGCAACACTATCATACGGAATATTGTTGTGGGGAAAAGCCCCTGGCTTTCAATGTATATTTTACGAGCTACATTAACGAGCTATCGGTGTTAATTTATGGCGTAATACTAAGAGTGAAATGTCGACTAAGGATGAATACTTAGAAAAAACGGTTATTTTGAAGCTTACAACATAAATCAAAAATATTTTGTATTGAAGGGTTATGGGGAAAACTATTATTGTCAAATTTTTGAGATTTTTGCTAATTCCATTTTTTTATTTTACTACCTTAAAATATGCCCTTTTAGCCATGGTTTGTTTTAGTGAGGAAAAAACATATTTTATCTGTAAACCAAATATACTTCTATCTAGAAAAAAAACATCTTACTTAATTTATGCCTCATAAAAAAATAACTAATCTTAAAATAACAAAATTTAATCTGATCGTTTTTTCCCGTAACCCTTCATATGTATTTAGTTCTTTAAGACAATAGTCTGTTATTAGTATTTTTACTTTTACGATAATTATTTATTATTTACGATAATTTATATTATTGTCTAAAGAAAGCTTTTTCTATCATGGTATTAAGTAATTAAAAAAACAAATTAAACTGGCCGTCTCACCTGATTTATCAGAGGAAGTTTAACTTCAGCGATCTCGGAATGTTGTTAATTGGACTTTGTCACATTTCCAGTATATTAACGATAAATACTATGAGATAGTCGAGAGGCTCCAAAGCCAACGCATCGAGACTGCCTGAAAGCCGACATATTGGCTAAAACAGGAGTCCTTCAAGCAGAGATATACCCAAAATCATGCTTTTAGATATCTAAAACTACACCATTAAAATACGAAAAAAGAGACAATTTACATATAACCAAAGAATAAAATTACACAAAATATTGCGAAAGCGCTGTTAAAAAAATAGCCGCAACAGAAACTTTCAAGCTACTGAAACTAAGCAGGAGCCAACTACAGAATCATGTAGTTGCAGTGTTGTTAATTTGACTTGGTCAATTTCCCAGTATATCAAATGCATTTACTGTGAGATAGTCAAGAGGCTCTAAGGGCTAATGCATCGAGACTGTCTGAAAGCCGACTTATTCGCTAAAATACGAGTCCTGCTATTAATTATAGAACCAGAATCATGGTTTTGCATATCAAAAGCCACAGCAAACAGAATAAGAGAGAAGAGGTAACAGACTCACTAATAATGGAAGAATTAAATAAGATAGAATATTGCGAAAGGGCTGTTATAAAACAGTGACATAAAAGACTTTCAAGCTACTGAAACTTAGCAGGAGCCAGCTACTCATACTTACAGAACTACGCACAGGTCATTGTAAGTTAAATAAGCATTTGGACTCTCGAAATCGCTGGACCCAATGAGATCGAAGGAAACCATCTCACAAAGATACGGTTTTGCAGAAAGCATATGACTGGGTAACGAAAGGTACGCACAATATATATGAAGTCAGTAGAACACCACCCCAGAACTCAATGCATCTAATCTAATTTAAATGGCACATCACGTCTTACTTTACATTACATTACATTTTCGTCGTGTCCAATTGACGGCTAAAGACCGCTCTTGAACGTGTCAAAATAATTGTGCTAGGTAGTAAGCCTCGTTACTACTCTTTTCTGAACATACATAGGTAGTCAAGAATTAACTACTAGATTGTCAAACTATAAATATAAATAATCAAAATAGAAGCCTAATATTTGAAGTAGATAGTAATTTGAAAAGATACGTAGTAAAATTATTCATCGTAATATTCAAATTGTCAGTAAAATGTTAAATAATCAAATTAAATCTACGTTATGCATTTTAAACTAAAAGTACATATATAAGACCATATAAAATTATCAGACAATAAGGCTCTACTTTTTTAAGTAATTTAAATGGGCACAATATTTGAAAAATCATGGCCCTCAAATTCGGTCAGATTATAAATCTGAATAGAAAAACTGGTAGAGATTGCTTAATTTATTTCAGATTTTATTTTATTTTATATAAATAAATCAATCATAGTAAATGACCTCAGCCACAACAACCCGAAAAAAAGATGAAAATATTGTTAATTTTAAATGATTTTTTTTTTTTTTGGCTATTTTTATTGACAATTTTAAGTAGCATTTTTTAATTATTCTGACTTTTTCTGATTTTTTTTTCTTGATTATTTTAATTTGTGGTTTTAGTAAGTACATCTTAAAAATGATTTTGATGTCCTAAAGTATGTTGAACTGTATGTACGTGTGATAAATTTAGATATTGTAAAATCGGACTAATAGACTGTAATTTAAATATACCTAGATATTAAGTTTCTAAATTTTTTTTGGAAATAAATTGAAATTGGAATTGAAAAATTGAAGTATTCCAACAAAAAAAATACAATGTGATTTCGGTCCAACAAGGCATCTGAGTATCAAATTCGAAGTTTGTAAGTCTAATATTTCGAGGATGATATATGACTAGTGCGCCCCCTGTTGGAATGATTTCAACCACAATCTTTTCAACTCTTGCCATGAGCAAATGATTCCTGCATGCCAATTTTCAGCTTCAAATCGGGCCTGTGCCCTATCGTGGACTATCGTGGAGGAATAGACACATACTCACATACACACAGACAGACTTCTATCAGAAAATGGTCTTAATTGTCTCAAGGAGGCTCAAAATCGATATTTCAGTCTTCATCTCGAGAAAAAAATGCGCGACCACAACACTTTCGCTTCTCCTTGTTTGGTGGCCCAGGAATTGAAAAGTAATAACACAGAAATTTAATTTGAAAGATACTCTTCAAAATAGAATAAAAATGCAGATTTCTCCATTATCGGAGATGCCATTGCATAGTTCGTCAATTCTCTTGAGACTTCGTCAAGTACCGATCACGACCGTACAAGGACCGTTCAAAGAAGAGAGTGAAAACAGACGCACACTAGATCCAAAAATGTATCCACACCAGAGATCCACGCACAATTGTCGACTTTCGATGATCACACTCAAATATAAGATTCACTAGAGCAATATTGACTGAGTGCACTTACCACGGTTAGTTTGTTCATTGTGTTTAATACTGTGGGTGACTCGTAAAAGTCGGGTTGACCGAATGTAGCCGCAGCGTGTCGAGATAGTTGCTTTTATACCGTCTGAGACATTTTGGTGGGGTCATCTTTCCAGCTGCGTGCAGTTCAACGAGAGAGAAAGGATCAGCTGATGATGGCGCTAAAAAAAACAACAAAACGACAACTCAGGTAATTATTATTGAAAATACGGTATGTTTTTTGGCGAAGGCTAACCTCTTCAAAGTGATACACAGCAAGAAAGAACAGGAAAGAAAGAACAATACAATTTATTTATTTATTTATTTGTTTCAAACATAATTATAAAACACATAAAAATGGTCATACCAAGTAATAGTGCGAAGAAACAACGGCCCACATGCACATGACCATGCTCAGCGCATACCCAACTAGGCTAAATATAGCCTATATCTGGGCATACGACTTATTTTCTGACTTAGGTGGAGAAGCCTAACTGACGTAAGTACTCATATAGATACATATACACATACACACATACATATACATACATACACAAACATATAAATATAACGATCTAAATATATTATAGTATTATTCTTTTGCATTATATTACAATATAGTATATTTTGTTTAATATCTTATATCATATCATATAATTATCAAGTTATGCAGAAATATATACATATTTTTTTAAAGATATGACTTGCAGAAGTTCGTTCTCTGTCCTTGAATACAAATTATTCTACTCCAATAGGTTGTTATTCCTACACTTGGATGCGTGTTTAATTTTATCAGTAATGAAATTAATTATGGAAAATGAACTATCGTGATAGCTCTGACTATATAAATTAATTTAAGTAATTTATACTCGGTATAAAAATCATCAATAATAGAAAATATTCAATCGAAGACTATCGCGGTTGTTTGACATTATAAATAAGATAACAAGTAAATATATTAAAAAGAATACAGCCGTTACAGAAAGTGAACTATTGCATTCAAATTTTTTTTATTACTGGTTTTTGTGAAATATTTCTGGTTTTTTTTTATTTATCCTTCTAGATACATGTATATTTCCGGAAAGTACTCTATCACACATTTCATTTGACACTAAACATGATATGTTTATGTCAATTTATTCGCATTTGGACATTTAGACATCTATTTACTTGATATTTGGACAGTTAAGGTACCATATGACACTCAATACAGTCTACCCTTGAAAACGGTGGTTGCAACATTGCCGAAAGATCGGGTGTTACAATCTTCACGCTGTAAATTAGTTTTTATCTTTTTTATAATAATAGTAAACTATGTAAACATGAAAACTGCTGATTAAATAAAGAGAACAATGCCTATAAGCATAATTATCATAGTAATAATGTGATAGTCATGAAAATAGATAATGGTATATTAAAAATGACAAAATTTTAATGAATTGTCAAATTAAAATTAAAATTACACTCTTCGGCAAATATCAACTGTAAGGATATTTTCCTTTATTTTACAGCAGTGATACTCTTGGATTATAGATTTAGCATTGTCTTAAACTCTTATGTCATATATTGGATTTTGACTAAGCTACATAGACTATTAAGCAGAAACCAACGGGAGACCACTGCACTATATATCCCTAGTAGTTAGTAATGGAAAAGTCAAAAATAGCCATGGCCCCAAGTGCCCGGCGCCCCTTTAATGGGTCAGGGGTGCTTAGAATCCCCGGGTGGAAAACTGGACCGGGATCACCAGTACGGAACAGCTTTTCCGGATGGCGCAAGACCGACAAAAGTATTCAGAGCTAACGGCCAACCTCCAGTAATGGAGAGGCACCTCGAGAAGAATAAATAATAAATACAAACGGAGCTGCCATGGAATTCACCGACCGGAGTCGGGCCCATCATAATACAA
This sequence comes from Micropterix aruncella, assembly GCA_944548615.1. Taxonomy (NCBI): domain Eukaryota; kingdom Metazoa; phylum Arthropoda; class Insecta; order Lepidoptera; family Micropterigidae; genus Micropterix; species Micropterix aruncella. The sequence goes on from OX155961.1 coordinate 17,889,356, forward strand.
TTTTTTACACTTCTGGGGGGTGAGCAGTGGATTCCGGACTTACGAACCGGCTGTGGTAGGTTTAGGACAGCTGTCTTGCCACATGTGAGCGTTCACCTTGCCACCCATTCACTCCCCCTTCGAAGCCATAGAATTTGAGATGCGCAAATCGCAGTTTTAGATAATTTTTCTAAGAAAGAGTTGATTATTTTTCTGGAAAGGCCAAGATCTTTAAAGAGGTGAAATAGAGATTTAGCTGGCAGGCCACGAGCGCCAACTTCCACCGCGTGAAGGTGAACAGTGAAGCCGTTCCGGGTTACGGCATTTGCGAGATCATGGTATTTATTTAATTTGTACTCGTGGTCTTTTGGGATATTTGATTCCCATGGAACAGTTAATTCTACAATAAGAGCCACCTTCCGAGATAGAGAGTAAAGAGTTATATCTGGACGGAGGGCTGTGCATTCGAGACTTTCAGGGAATTTATACTGCTTAGAGACCGAATCAACCTCCAGAATCCAATCTGTAGCTTTCTCGATTATTGAGAAAGGTTTTGTAGTTAAATGTTTTTTGCCTTTAGAGCCATCCCGCACAAACTGTATTGGGGGTTTGGAGGATACTGTCAAACCCTTGTTGGCACGAGCCACTGAGAGACTAATTACCTCGCGAATAACAGCGAGAACTTTGTCATGGCGATAAGTGTACCGTCCTTGATCTCAGGCCACCTTGCAGCCAGCTAGAATGTGTCTAGCTGTGCAAGGGGTATTGCTACAGAGGGGACAAGAACTATCCTCGGCAAAGCTCCAACGAGCGAGGTTACTGGGGTCTGGAAGTGTATGCTGAAAGGCATTCAAATAAAATTTCAGCATCTCTGGCGTCCAGTCATAGAGCATTACCTTCCAGTGCATTGGAGGCGGAATGCAAAAGTCCCCAATTGTTGTCCAATCATTCTGGCATTGAAGGCCAATAGCATGAGCCATACTCTTGCTGTCGTAATCTCCCCGCAAAAGAGACTTCTTCAAGTCCACGTCGCTCGTGGTTGTACTGCCATACCCCAGACCAGTGCCATTCTGGCTGATTCCAGTAAGGAACTTTTTGTGGAAGTCTACGCGGGCTTGTAGATCATTTGAATCACTACGGCCACTTATTACGTGCTTCGATATTGCCGGATCTTTGGAATTGCACAGAATCGAATTTTTGGTTATTCTGGAGTTGGCGTAGAGCAGAGAGGGCAGTTTAAGCGCTAGCCCAAAATTTTGTTTGGACCTGAAGAGAGTCGAGGGGTCAGCTGGTTTGGCTAAGGACAGCCAGGATTTTAAACTAGCTGTCACCAGCGCATCTAGACGGGACAGTTGGGTTTTGGTAAAATCGTAAATAAGAAAGGGCCATGACAAATGTGACGTTAGATAATTGTCATAGATCCAGGCCTTACGAGGGCCAGAAATTAGCAAGACATCTATTTTCGCCAGGCAACTTTTGAAATGCTCTATAACATGATCGCCCGAGACGTCTTTTCCCTGATGGGTGATTTTTCTGCCGAGAAATTTGAAATGATTGTTTGGGTCTATAAGGGAGATATTAGAGCCCTTATAGACCAATTTGGGGTCATAGGATGTAAATTTTGTGCCCATGCGGGCGAGTCCAAGGCAAAAACATTTGGAGGGCTTCACTTTTATACAGCCTGACCAGTCGCAGAAAAGCTCCACTTTCTGTAATAGCAGGGAAAGCTGCTTGGGGCTTCTGGTGATGAAAGTTAGGTCGTCGGCAAAAGCGAGGCACGACGAGGTGTATTGGCCGTCTGTTTTAAAACGGTAGCCCCACTTCCTGTCAAACTGGGTCAGGCTTTCCAGCAGTATATTAAAAACTATATTAAAAATCGTCGGGGAGAGGCAACAGTCCTGAAATAGTCCAATTGAATATGGTATAGAGCGGGTAGTCCATTCTTGCGTTTTAACACGGAAAGTCAGACAGTTGAATAGACTATTAATAGTCAGAATAGACTATTAATTTTATGAATTATTGGTTCTCTCACTCAAAATTGACGTAGGTACTCAACGCGTCATCTATCAAGAAATCAATGATTAATGAAGGTGTTGACATGCTTTGTAATTGCAATCTAATAACTAGAACAATAATTTAAAAAAATAAAAACACGACTGCCGGTACAAAGGTGAACTATAGTAGTTATAATTTTAGAAACAATATAGAGAATAGCACGTTTTTCAGAGAATAAAGTTCTTCGTGGAAACAATATGCAGACACAGCCGTAATAAATACCCTGTCATTAGCCAATAGAGCATCGTCGAATGGTGCGCGATATGGACCAGGTACATTTTTGTCGACATGCTACCTTTTGAGATATATTAGTTATTATTTATTACTTTCAAATATTATTCAAGAGCATTACAGACGAATCCAATTCGCCCTTGAATATTAAAGCTAGAGTGTAAGTCTAAAAATAAATGAATTACATAACTTAATTAATGCTAACATTGAACAAGAAAAAAAAACATAAAAATATAAAACTAAATAAAAGACAGATTTTGATAAAAATGAGATAGCAGGGAGTTGCCTTTTTAACTGCCAAAGGGATATGCATAAAATGTCTATTTCTGTGGGTAAGAAATTAAGAAGAGCTATAAACCTTCCCACTGGCCTGTGTATAAAAATATTTGTACGATGGAACGGCATATTAAACAATAGATGCGATCTCCTCACTGTGTAATTTACCGGTACGTACAATTCAAACTTACATAGTATTTCTGGAAAATAAATAGTTCCTTGAATTAATTTATATGCAAATATAATTATTAGGGAAATATATCGACGCGTTTCAAGACTGTTGTATCCTACCATTCCTAGCACAAAATCGGACGGAAATAAGTATGGATAAATATTGTACTTTCTGTAATAAATATATCTTAAAAATTTTCTTTGAATACGCTCTACCATCTGAATGTATTTGTTTTCACTTGTACACCAGATGACCGAGTTATATTCAAGTATGCTACGGACTAAACAATTGATACGGACTAAATAGTTGAGTTGTGCCGACCTACCCGTGCGCCTACCCGCCATGGTCTCCTCTATACAAAGAAATGCTTTAAGCATCCACTGGAATATCGATGAAATTATTGGAATACTTACAATGTTGACACAAAAATACTCTACGTCATAAGGTAACTAATAAATTTGTTCGTATTTATTATTTAGTGTATACAAAATTTGGCCAGGAAATCCACCAAGATTTGTTCCAAAATATAACCTCGTCCCAAACCATAAATGTTTAGCTTTTTCTGTGCGAATCATGGAGGGCAGCTTGCAGAAAGATAAAATGTTAAATTTTCGTCTCAATTGCACACCACTGTAAACTTAAGGATAAAAATTTACAATGGTGTTAATTTTCATAATTCGAAAATTGTCACATTATCAACCTTATCTTACCGAGATCTGGTTGACTGTAAGATATTGATATAGCGATAAATCCGCTATGTGTGCATAATTTGTCTTTCTTTAGAAACCAGTGTAATATTCATTTGGTAATGTTTTTAAAGCACTATAAAGACATTCTATTCTCTTCTCTCTCATCATATCTTATTCGTAATTACCCTCATCTAATGTCACCTTTACCGTGATAATCATCATCATCACCAATTTGGCTATTTGTATCACTAGCGGCATATAATGCCGGATATGGTATTCCTTCTTTTTAAAAAAAAGTTGCGATTTTTTATTTTGATTATTGGTTTTGATGGGTATGGCGGAAACAGAGAGCAATAAAAAATCGGTTGTGTCACCAAAAATTTTCCCCGCAAGTAGCCAAGGATTTGTGAAAGGATTTTAGGCGTGATGTCCTACGGGAAGGAGGTTGACCTGACCGCAGCAAGTAAATATTAATAGTTTAGCTTGAATAGGAGATATTCTAAACTACTCTATTTTACAATGTGATTTGGGCCTAACAAGGCATCTGCGTACCAATTTTCAAGTCTAGAAAGTTTAATATTTCGCGATTGATATATGACTAGTGCGCCCCCTGGTGGGCCGATTTCAACCACAGTCTTTTTAACGCTTGCCATGACCAAATAATGCCTGAATGCCAAATTTCGTCTCAATCCGCTTTAGAGTTTCAGCGCTATCGTGGAGGAATGAATACGCACATGCAGACACACAGACATATACAGACACAGACAGACTTCCATCTGGAAATGGCCTTAATCGTCAATCAGAAAAAAAATCACTATTCTTTTTAATCTTTCCAATATTTATTTTGTGTATATGATTTTTGATCGGTGTATAAAAAACATTTTTAAAATACATTTTAGCTTACTTTATTTTCAGCACTTACGATAAACATTAAAAATAAAAATAGTCGTATACATTTTTAACGATTCATAGAAAGAATAACAGTTGTTGCAATAAGGATATCCTCAGATGATGTAAGCCTAGTTTTCATGGCATATAAGTAATGGAACTTATAAGCCATTTACTACATAATACGAAAATAAAATTTAATTGAAAAAAAAAACAATATGAAATAGGCTAATGCCAAAAATGTGAATGGATCTATAAGCATTAATTATGTAAATAATACAAGTAGGTAAATGTATATATTTATATATAAATGAGAATAATATATGTATAATGTTAAATATTATATAAACAAGTAAAATATTACCATAGTTCTATAATTGCAGTATAAAATTACGTGCGCATCTTAATTTTTTAAAAAAGAATCTACCCTAGTACGGGCATTAACCTAGTTGGGTAGTTTTTAGGACATAATTTTTGTACTACTTTCTCTTAAAAAAAGCATTATTATTATTTATAAAAAATATATATATAATATGGCATTAGATTGCTCAATTTTATAGTACAATTTAGCAACCCTTCTGAAATGGAGAAATGCTGTTGGCGCTGATAACATTGACGGCCAAACTAATAGCAATGTATTTGGACATCTACAATAAGATTGATAAACAACGATATTGATTATAAAAACCCAATAATTAAGCCAATGAATTATCATTAAATAACATTCAATTAATAGTGCCATCTGTCGCATTTTTTATATAAGCTGATTAAATCACAGAAATAATACGGAGAGATAGAATAGCATATATAAGTATATCTGAACATTAAAGCGCGTAATTATTACGTATTGAAACCTGTATACCAAATTTAAAATTGGCATCTTTGTGTAAACAATATTAAAATAATAAGAGCTTTGATTTCAAAATTCATGCTGTATAGTCGTGTTTAGAGCGCCATCTACAGTGAACCGCCAAACTGTTATACCACGAAAGAACTATGAGTGCCATCTGCACGTTGCGTTTCGTAGCAAAATCCTTGTTGTAAAAATTGTAGTAGGAAGGTGAGCATAGTAATACGTCATATAATAGTAGGAAAACCTTGCTGAGCCTTCCGGTAGTAGTAAAGTAGTTTATACTTAACAGTAGGTTTTTTGTATTAATCAATATGAAGACAAATAAATACATTAAGGAGAATAAATAACTTAATAGTAAAAACACATTTTTAAAAACAAGCTTTTAATAAAATGCTCTCTCCCGTACCAAACCCTAGGCGCAGCAACCATGTCATGATGAAACTTATAACAGGCTATCATAATTGAATGCGTATACAAAATTTCGTGGCTGTACTGTTGACCGCTGAGGAGTCGCCTCGTCGGGAGCCAACCCTAGGCACAGCAGCCATGTCATGATAAAACTTATAACAGGCTATCATAATTGAATGCGAATACAAAATTTTGTGACTGTGCTGTGACGTTGAGGAGTCACCTCGTCGGGAGCCAACCCTGGGCGCAGCAGCCAAGTCATAGTGAAACTTAAAACGGGCTATCATAATTAATAGCGTATAAAAAAAATCGTGACAGTGTTGTTGACCGTTGAGGAGTCCCCTCGTCGAGAACCAACCCTGGGCGCAGCAGCCATGTCATGGTAAAACTTAGAACGGGTTATCATAATTGAATGCGTATACAAAATTCCGTGACTGTGTTGTTGACCGTTGAGGAGTCCCCTCGTCGAGAGCCAACCCTAGGCGCAACAGCCATGTCATAGTGAAACTTGGAACGGGCTATCATAAGTGAATGCATATACAAAATTATGTGACTGTGCTGTGACGTTGAGGAGTCACCTCGTCGGGAGCCAACCCTGGGCTCAGCAGCCATGTCATGATAAAAATTGTAACGAACTATCATGATTAATAGCGTATACAACATTTCGTGACTGTGTCGTTGACCGTTGAGGAATCTCCTCGTCGGGAGCCAACCCTCTGCTCAGCAGCCATGTCATGGTAAAACTTAGAACGGGCTATCATAATTGAACGCGTATACAAAATTTCGTGTCTGTTCTGTTGACGGTTAAGGAGTCTCCTCGTTGGGAGCCTATCCTCAGTGCAGATTAAGGTCATGCTTACCATAAAAATGCATTGTCATCGGAACTGAACCAACATGTAAAATCAACTTCATAGGATAAGAGGAAGTGGTTTATATTCTGCTTGTAAAATTTAACCTAAACAAACATACTGACAAACATTGCAAGGTAAATAAAAGCTTGTAAAAAAAATGGCGTTACAGAAAGTGAACTATTGTATTTATCTTTGCTATGTTTTTTTTAAGTATTTGTGGTTTATATATTTATCCATATAGATAGATCTTTATTTACAGAATGTATTCAATCAGACCTATAATTTGACAACAAACACGATATATTCATATTAATGTATTGTCTTTAGAAAACTACTTACTTGATATATGGACAGTTAAGGCACCCTATGACAGTCAGGATGACATAACGATTCTAACAATACTACACATGTCTAAATCGGTTCAAGTGTTTAGAAGTTATGGTCGAATATATTTTTTTTGGGCAGTCGTGTAAAAAGACTGTACTCTCAAATTTTCTACAAAACACAATTCCGCAATTTGTATGTATGTAAATCGACGTCACAACCAAATAAACCTAAATGTCCGTGCATAAATTCGCCATTATTTACGTATACTTCGCAATAATCTCAGACAACATCGAGAAATACGTTAATTCAATTTATATTCCGACAATCGAATTGCCTTTTGTCATTTTCATTGAGTCGCCGCGAGATCTTCGCATCGATAGGCGGTTGCGTTTCAACGCATATGTTCTATCGAAGAGAAAGCGTTTATCAAATTTGTTGATTTCCTAACGTTTTAACATTCAAGACTGATTCGGCGAAGATACGGATAGTATTATTTCGCTCCCGTCGAGTAAGTTTTATTGTTCAAATTCGTACCACGTCGTTGGCTTCATGTTGATCGAGGTTTTCCGGTTGTTCGCTCCAATGACATGTTTTGGTCTTTAACAACACTTTAGAGCTGTAATCTGCAACAGGCGAACTATTAGACACCTTAGGTAGTTATAACTATATGGATCGTTCTTTCAGCCGTGAGGAGATTACACATAGACTTATGGACAACACTGTTCACAATCTTACTCTTAGGGAGCTAATGGGTCAGGTGTAGTTGGACCATTATAACCCATCGTTAGGGTCGACCCAAATCAGTCCAGGGTAACCCAATCGGTAATCTTTAAGCAAATGTGCGAGCCCGGGTAGGACTTTATGCCTGCGGACCAGTTCCCTTGGGAATCGCCCTTCGGGCTCTAATGGACGGTTTGCCCACGGTGCGGCGTCAGCCAATCGATTGTGCATTACGACTAATAACCGGGGAAATCTGGAAACGGCTTTGTTTCCTATAGAGCGGGATGGTTGTTAACCTTACGGCAACTGCTCTTGAGAAACGACGAATCGGATACCCGATACCGGGTAAAGGGCCGGGCAAAGGATGCCGTGATCCGCGATAGATTCGGTGAAAACAGAATCACCGCTACGCAAGGAAGAGGGCCGCGCAAGCGACCTAGAACATGTAACCAGTTCGTAGGCCGGAGAAATCTGGCCCTTACTGATAGTGAGGGCGCTTGGTCTGCCTGCTGATTTAACTACCCGGTGCCGGGCGGTAAGGGTTGGTCTCTCGCGGGCTAGTTGGCGGAGCTAGGTAGTGGATTGTCATTGTCTAAGTCTTCTACGCTCATCCCACGGCTGAAAGACTGATCACATATTGTTATACCAGCCTGGGATGACGGGTTCGCCGGTTGTAGTCGACACTGCCCAACAGGCCATCAGGCTTAAGCTGCACAGAACCGTTAGGAACAGAGTTGTATGTGCTAAAAACATTAATATTTAAAAAAAACTTTATATATGAAATGACTGTTTGGAACCACCCTCCTAATCAGATACGACAATTCAACCTATGCTGTTTGGCCGTATATTATCATTACATTACATTACATTTTCGTCGTGTCCAATTGACGGCTAATTACCGCTCTTGGACGTGTCAAAATAATTGGGTTAGGTGGTAAGTCTCGTTACTACTCTTTACTGAACATACATAGGTAGTCAAGAATTAACTACTAGATTGTCAAACTATAAATATAAAAAATCGAAATAGAAGCCTAATATTTGAAGTAGTTAGATTAATAATAATTATATGCATAAATATTCACTTACCTATACCTGATTATTACGCACATAAATGTCTGTGGTAATATTACTCAAACGTGTGTGAAAAATAGTCCGAAGCAATTAACGGTGTCAATCGTTATTTTTGACCGTGACACTGAAAAGTAAAAGAATACTGGGCCAGTCGATCTAATCGTTGCGTAAAAACCAAAGCAAGTTTGGTTGGTTTCAATAAAACTGCTTAACAGCTGTTTATATGTATAGTTACGATAATAAGCAGTTTTCTAACGATACTTATTTATAACAATTGCTATAAATTATGTACTCTGGTGCAATGTCCGCTACGGAACGTCTAATAATCTAGTGGCGGTTCTTCATCTATTAGAGATCCGCAAGCTGCCTGGTTGCTTGTCGTCTGTCTATTATTGGAGCTGCTATGGCCTGCGATCTTTGCCAGCGCGACTTTGATGCCGTTTGGTCTTAAAGAAACTAAATTCGCCCCCTTAAGAAAACTAAATTCGCTTTTCTAGATGTCCGACTACACAATAGAATAAATTCGGAATTAAAAGTGAAGTTAGATACCATACGAGGAAGCAAAATTATGACGGAATGGTTGATTGAGCTAGGAAGGAACGAAACGGAGAAATTGGTTAATTATAGTGCTGTATAAGAATACCTAACTACATAAAATTACTACTTTTATGTATATATATATATATATATATATATATATATATATATATATATATATATATATATATATATATATAGATGTAAAACATATGTATATGTATAGATTATATGTATAAATGTATATATGTATATATGTGTATGTATATGTGTAGATGTATATGTATATATGTGTATGAGTATATATGATTATTTAATATTATTATGTATATTATGTTAGTAAAATAGACTAAGTATATGTAATATATGTGTAAATATAAAGCTACCACATAAAACAATGCTACATTAAGTTACACTTAGCAACTAAAAAAAAAAAGGAAAAAAGAATACATAAAAGTCTACCTTAGTACGGGCATTACTCCAGCAAGGTAGATTTTAATCTTATTAAACTAGTGTTTTAAATGTGTGTGAAATATTAATAAATAAAATAAATAAAACCACAATAAAAATCTCTTGTTCAATATACGAGTATCTAAATGTTCCGCGATAGATTCGGTTTACACCGTTTCTCCGCTTCGTAAGGGAGAGGACCGCGCAAGCGACTCGAACTCGTAACCAATCGAGAGACCGGAGTAATCTAGTCGCAATTGGAAGTAATGGAGTGAGTGTAAGCCCGCTGGGTAATATACCTGGTTATCTCGTGGATAAGGGTTGGCCTCTTACGGGCATGTGGGGGAGCTTGACGGTGGACTGTTTTGTCCAAGTATTCTGCGCTCACTTCACGGGAGGTCACTTCACTTCACGAACAATACTTAAAACTTGCTGAGGTGACAGGTTCGCCCGTTGTAGTTGACAACTGTATTTGTTAAGTGATGACATACACTAGATCGACCGCGCCTCTGTTGTATCATTAATCCATCACTGGTGATGTATTTGCTAGAGCTGCGAAGGTAAAGGATCTAGGAGTTCTCTTTGATTTTCAGCTTACGTTCAAGAAGCACATCACTGATTTGTCCCAGTCCTGTTTTACGTTACTAGGTTTCCTTATTTGTAACCCTTTTCATCTTAAATAATACCTACACTTGTGAAGTTTTAAATGCGGATTTTTGTTGTTCATATACCAATAATAATTGTCGTTCAAATGGCAGCCAACAATGGTAAACAATGTTTTATCAGTCTTCTCCAGGCGAACTTCGTAAGCTATAACTCTAGGTTGTTTACGGGGACTTTACTGACTATCCTGTACTTTGTTTTTGTACTATCTTGTACATCTTTGTACTATGCCACCTTTTTTCCATATGAAAATTAATCTTTCTCGTTCACAAGCTAAAATCAATCCGTGGATAACGGACGGTCTATTATTCTGCATAAGAAAGCGAGACAAGCTCCACAAAGAAGTAAGAAGAAATCCTAATGATGTACAACTCCAAAGTTTTTATAAAAAATATAGAAATACCTGCAAAACAATCATTAAGAAAACCAAAGAGTCATATTAAAGCGAAAAATTTAAGCAAGCAAATGGAGATATGAAGAAAACATGGGAGTTAATTAATGACATAGGACACACAAATAAGAATAAACCCTCAATCAAGGCACTAAAGGTTGGCAATAAAATAAAAAGCGTGGACAAGGATCTTCGAGAACTAACCAACTATGCCAACGAATATTTTGTGTCTGTTGGACAAAAACTTGCAAACTCCATTTTAGTATATATGAAATATACTGAATCTGCTTTGACTAACCAAATAAATACCTTTCCTAAAACTAAAAAGCAGTTTGCGCTGGGTCTTGTTAACACATCGGAAATTGCAAACACCATAAAAAATCTGAAAGATGATTCTTCACCCGGGTTAGATGGTATACGCACAAATCACTTCAAACTTGTAGCTGAGTTTATTTCCGAACCTCTCGCATACTTAGTGAATTTAAGTTTCAAATCGGGCACCTTTCCCCAGTCACTTAAGACGTCAAAGGTTATACCAATATTTAAGAACGGAAACAAAGAAGATATTGGAAACTATCGACCGATATCTCTACAAAGTATAATTTCAAAAGTAATTGAAAAAATTGTAAAAAAGAGGCTTATCAAACACGTCGAGGATGAGGGGCTCCTTTCAACTAACCAATTCGGCTTCAGAGAAGGTCGAGGAACGCAAGATGCAATTAACGCTGTTACCCAATATATATCAGTAAATATTGATAAGGGGAGAAAAGTCATGGCAGCGTTCCTCGACCTGTCAAAAGCATTTGACACGGTGTCTCACCCGATTCTCTGTAAAAAACTGGAGAGCTTTGGAGTTAAAGGGGTATCCATGGAATGGTTTAAAAGTTACTTAGATGACAGATCTCAGGTAACAGCAATAAATGGACAGATCAGTGATAAACTAAATATAAGATATGGCGTTCCACAAGGAAGTGTGCTTGGGCCACTCCTATTTTTAATATATATTAATGAATTATCTGAACTCCAACTCAATGCGAAAGTCATCTCATTCGCAGACGATACGGTCTTGTTAACGGAAGCGACTAATTCGGCAGAAGTCACACTTAAATTACAAAATACTCTGGATACCGTTAGTGAGTGGCTAAATAAACATATTTTAACAATTAACTCGTCGAAAACCAAAATAATGAACTTTAGCCTAAGATCAGTTCATATCTCCAGCTTCTTAAAAATCCACTCTCACAATTGCCTTAAAGACTGCACATGCTCATGTGAACGACTAAGTGTTGTAGATAACATAAAATACCTTGGAATAAATGTGGATTCTAAGCTGAATTGGTCTAGCCACATAATTCAACTCTCTGATCGATTACGGAAATTAATATATGTTTTTCGTGAACTGCGCAATGTACTATCTCGGAAAACAATTAAAATCACCTACATAGCTCTATGCCAAAGTCTTATGATTTATGGGATTGTAGGGTGGGGTGCTTGCACGAAACAGGCCTTGGATCCACTAATAAAGACGCAAAAACTGTTGTTACGGATTATTTATAGGAAACCTAATGACTACCCGTCAGAGCGTCTTTTCAACGTGGCGAAAGTTCTGGACGTCAAGCAATTGTTTATTAAATATGTGATAATATTTTTTCATAAACACAAAGATAGACATGATCAAAGTCAGCAAAACTGCAATACTCGGAGTTCACGGAAACAAAATTTCCTTATTCCTCGAGTACAAACAACATTTGCGCAACGACAATCTTTTTTCATTGGTCCCAAATTATATAATGGCATAGAGGAAAAATGGAAACACTTAAAGAACAATCAAGAGTTTAAAGACAATATTAATAAATGGTTATTTGAATTAGGAAGGTTTAAATCTGAAAACTTGGTTTGTAAAGCGTATGTATAACGGTTAATTTAAAAATATTATTGTATATTTATATAAATTATTATGTATATATTAATAGTATATCATATCATATTTTTATTTATTTTAGGTCATATTTTTTAGCAGTGATTTTATAATTGTATTTATATATTTTATAAAATTATAAATATGTTTATACCATATATCATTTATCATTTATTGATATCGTATTTACGTATATGTGTATTTGCCATATTGTATTACCTACAATGTATTATTCGTACAAATTTAGTGTTTGGATTTGTATTATAATGTTATTTATTTATAATTATATATTATTCAATCTTAAAATAATAATTTAAAAAAAAACAATTAAGTACATTCATTTATTATAAAAATAAAAAGTTTTTTCAAGTTAATTAGGCTAATTGTTACATAAGTTGTATTACTTATTTTAATTACTCTGACCCGCCTAGATACGGGACAGTTTAGTCCTAGTTAGGTGGGCAATGAGCATGAGCTGCATTTCGGTGTTCAATTTTTCCGAGTTATTTATAACATTGATAACAATGGGGCTAAATGTACAAAAATAAAATGAATAAAGTATTAAAAAAAAAAAAAAAAAAAAAAAAAAAAAATACGCCGAAGGTCGTAACACAGTTAGACCAGAGAGAGTGGCCTGATATATTTGAATTGAATCTATTTTTAATATACTTATTTATTTCATTCATTATTCTATAATCAGGCCGAATTTGAGGGTCATGATTTTTCAAATATTGTGCCCATTTAAATTACTTAAAAAGTAGAGCCTTATTGTCTGATTATTTTATATGGTCTTATATCTGTACTTTTAGTTTAAAATGCATAACGTAGATTTAATTTGATTATTTAACATTTTACTGACAATTTGAATATTACGATGAATAATTTTACTACGTATCTTTTCGAATTACTAACTACTTCAAATATTAGGCTTCTATTTTGATTATTTATATTTATAGTTTGACAATCTAGTAGTTAATTCTTGACTACCTATGTACGTTCAGTAAAGAGTAGTAACGAGACTTACTACCTAACCCAATTACTATGACACGTCCAAGAGCGGTCTTTAGCCGTCAATTGGACACGACGAAAATGTAAATGTAAATGAATATGTATTTTTTAATTTTATTTAATACATAATTGTTTTTGTTAATTTCTTTGCTTTTCTTCTTTGCTTTACAACATTCTGCTATCGTGAATACAATAGACAAATCTCCCCTCACACCTTGGGAACGACCATTATATTGCGAGGCACAGTCGACTGATGCGTCATAGTTACCGACAAAGTGTGAAATGTATGGAGTAATAATACTGACGCAGTCTGACCAGTTGTTTCGAGTTCCTTATTGTATCTACTGCCTACTGACTAATTTTTAGATTTTCCAAAACACTTTGGGTATACCTACTAATTAAAACTACACCTTTCCTAGTACGCCAGCGACAGGTATTCCAGAATCTGGCCTGCTGTCTGTACCCTAGCATTCTATGGCCAAAATACTGTTTTTTCTGCTTTCAGAAGGGACAGTATTTTCCACAACTCTTGCACGTTTTTGTCGCTGGCTCCCCGACGCATTATATAATACACTAGCTGACCCGTGCCCACTTCGTTGGGCGGTAAAACTTTTTACTTGTGATAAAATTATGAGTATGGTTTGGTTAGTACTGAGTGCTATGATTTATTTCCTGACTGCCAAAAGAAGGTTATATTTTTACTGAATATGAATGTATGTATTTGCATGCCAATTTGACTATATTACCGTTATTCGTGAGTGTCTTCTAGTGAGTGTCTTATCTCTTTAACCATTTATGCAGTAAAAGTGAAATTATATCACTAAAAGGGAAAAGTCTTTTGTTTTAAACACTTGAGACGATAAATTTACTTATTTTGATAATAATTCATAATTGTTGATAATATGACCAATAAACATGACCTAACGATTAAAATTATTTTTTTAATTTGTAAAACTACTTTTTGTGACTTAAATATAAAAGTTAGACATATGCTGTAGCTGACTTTTTTGTATGCATTATCAAGCTCTACAACTTTTCTCTAAAACTTAATCGTATATCCCTCATCGTTAAGGCAGCGTTAGTTAGAAACCTTTTCGTTCAACCGTTTTTTCCGACTTACTTTGGAAATCCGACTACCACGAAAAAGTCTTTTAATTTTTCGGATTAATATATAGCCTATGACCCTCACAAATAACGTGGCTTTCTATTGGTAAAAGAATTTTCAAATTCGGATCAGTAGATCCAGATATTACTTTCTACAACGTCACAAACTTTACCTCTTTATAATATTAGTATAGATATAGATAAATATAATTGATTGTTATACCTAGCTAAGGTGCCTTGCTGCTGTGCTGCCGTTAACCCTTTGAGGACCATAAGCTTTGCGGTAAAGTATCGACATTCTTGAAACATAATACTGTTCGTATTCGAAACGATTCGTATTCGATAAAAAGGGCGATGTAAATAACACGTATGTCAAATTTTGTGAAAATTAATTCAATAGATTTTGTAAAATCGAAGACTATCGCGGTTGTTTGACATTATAAATAGGACAGAAAACGAATTTACCGCGTGAAATTTGTAGGACCCGACGTTTCGGTGACGTTGCAGCCGCCGCCGCATGTCTACCCTAGACAACGGCGGCTGCAACGTCACCGAAACGTCGGGTCCTACAAATTTCACGCGGTAAATTCGTTTTCTGTCTATTTACAATAGATTTTGTTTACATGAAGGGGTAAAGTTACATCTTTTCCCAAAATTTGATTATTTTATTATTTAATTCAGAAACAGTACGTATTAAAAGACGTACTAAAAGAAAAAAAATCAAATTGAAAAGGTCG
The DNA here is from genome assembly GCA_944548615.1 of Micropterix aruncella. Classification (NCBI taxonomy): domain Eukaryota; kingdom Metazoa; phylum Arthropoda; class Insecta; order Lepidoptera; family Micropterigidae; genus Micropterix; species Micropterix aruncella. The sequence goes on from OX155961.1 coordinate 17,904,684, forward strand.
CCATAATTATTTCATTTATTTATTTAAAACTAGCTGACCCGGCGAACTTCGTACCGCCTAACGGTCAATGAATGTCGTGTTACAGATTAGCTGAATTTAATTTATGATTTTATGAAAGTAATACAATGAATACAAAATAAATATTAAGTTCACTACTTTATTAAGATAATAATACAAAAAGAAATATAGAAGTACAAAAATTAAGTATATCAATCGCGTGTTAGCAAGACATGATTGAATTTAACTATTTACATATTGTGCAGCATGCGATGCACTCGGTTTAATTCTCTTCATTGAAGCACCTTGTGATATCAGGCGCAAAAACAAATAAAGGGGATGATTTGCCGAGACGTGAACATGCCACGTACAATTGACCATAATAAAAACACAAATTTACATTTTGTATGGGAAAATGTTTTTTCTTTTATTTTAATTTTTCGACAATTTTCCAATTTTTGTTTGTAGTAGTTATTCTGCTATTCGGGACGGAGACAAATACAACAAGTCAAAAACTATGAAAATCGGTTCAGCCGTTCTCGAGTTCGAACAAACCCGACTTTGTTTTATATATATTGATCAAAAAAATGTATTGGTCATTTTCAAAAACACATTGTTTTTTTAAATAAGGTGTATTTTTAAACAATTCCTTTTTTTGCGAATATTATAATTCTGATGACTTAGTAACATGAAAAAAATATAATTTATAAATTATTTTTATTTGATAATTTTATCAATATACAAAAGCCTTAACCTAACTAGGCTGCCGCCTGTTCCAGGGTAGACAATTTATTTTAATTATCCTAAGAAAGCTATAATATTATATTTATATAAATAAACAAAATCATACTTAACGTAACAGAAATATCATAATTACCTATTAAAAATTTGTAAGAAAATGTCATGAAAATTGTCAATATTATTTTATTTTAAAACATTATAAAAATTAATATATATTTATATATGTATTAATAAGTATTAATATGTATTATTAATGTACAAAATAAATTCACAAAAATTAAAATAAAATTACATTTAGAAATTATCAATTTATAATACTACATATACTCTTATGTTTTTATTATAAAGATGCAATTATTTAATAAGTTGTTCAATATCTGCATTTGTACAATTTAAGAGGTAGGCACTCAAACTATTTTTAAATTTATATGAAATTTTAATGTCTTTAATGTTTGGTGGTAGGAATTATAAAACTTGGGGGCAAGATAAGAGAAACTGGATTGGCCAAAAGCGGAACTCCTGAGTGGTATTGCAAAATTTGTTTGTTTCGATCTTTTTGTTACATGAGATTGCTGGCTTTTTTTTCTGTTCTCCTAACTCACTCTGGAATTTAGTGAGAGTTACCAGCACAAACATTTTTCTCACACTCAACACTCTATACTCTCGGAAAAGGTCATCGGAAGAATATATTTGGGGTTTTTTATTGATCACCCTCAGTATAGCCTTTTGCGCTTTGTAAAGGGTGGCCAGAAGCGTTTTTGCCGCACAGCCCCACGCTACGATGCCATATCGAATAACCGGCTCGCAGACAGCAAAGTAGACACTTCTTAACGTATTGAAGTCTAAGATGTTCCGCAAACTCCTAAAGTAATACACAAGTTTTCTCAGTCTTGCCGCAACCTTCGTTAAATGATCCTCCCAGCGCAGTCTGTTGTCCGCCCAACCCTGTCGACATTTATACACTGGCAATCTTGTGTTCTGATGCACGAGTGAAGCTTAATATTGAAGTTGGTTGGTCAGTGTTTGTCTTGCTAAAGGTCATACAATTCGTTTTACTTATATTTAAGGTCAATAAGTTTCTATCCAACCATCTTTTCTCGTTTCTCAGTACTAATTCAGTATCGGTAAACAGATCTGCCCAAGTCGAAGACTTGACCAATAAAACGGTGTCGTCATTTATAAAATAATGTTAAAATTATGGGACACATGTTTTATGGTCCTCAAAGGGTTAAGGCGTCCCAATTCTAGACACTCAGACAGACCGACAGAGCGACGTTGCATTTTATAATATGTAGAGAAGAGATAGCGCGGTTTTCCTCTTGGTCTATCGAAACGTTCAGAATATAAGCACTTCGGTGGAGAATGGCAAGTGAGTCGGGCGGTGCGCATCTTATTCTTGATTCGCCCTCGCATAGCAGCCATGCCGGAGCTGGTTCCTCTCCTTCGCGGCATCTGATGATGACATAACGCGGATATGCAACCGACTGTTACGACACCAGAACTCGACCGGTCACTGTACATCGTACAGAACGTTCTTAGGCCGGGCGCCTAATGCTCAATTGTACCAGTTTAATTAATTTATTTCTATTGAATTTTATTCCTTTATCCACAAGCTGTACAATAAAAAGAAGCATTTTTAAGAATTAACAGGTTGCTATGAACAGTAGTTTCGATTATAATAGTTGTTTTGAATATTCGTGGCTTTTGCTCATATCTAGGAAAATACCAAACGTACCGCTCTCAAATATAAACCGGTCGACCTTCCGGTATTGGCTTCCGGCCAGAAGTTTATATAATAATTATCTATGAATAATAATAATAAACTCCTTATTGTCACATGGCACTATCTTACAACTACCCTAATCACAGTGCAGCGGTACGAACAATTTATTTCATATAATAACTAATGACATTAAACATTTGTTATTTTTTAACTACCTTATTTTTATTTTTATTTCAATACTAAACTATCTGCCTACCTGCATTATGGATAGCAATATTTACAGGAAAGCGAGCGGAACTCATATGAATACGATGCGACAATCACCTCTATATTGCAAAAGAGGGGATTCGCGCTTGTGGATTCTATTCTGCGGCTAAAAAAATAGAAAAATAACAAAATAATAAAATAAATAATAATAATAATAATAATAATGATTATAAATTAATACATATATATATATATATATATATATATATATATATATATATATATATATATATATATATATATATATATATATATATATATATATATATATATATATATATATATATATATATATATATATATATATATATATATATATATATATATATATATATATATATATATATATATATTAGATCTTTCCTGACACAACCGTGGCACTCTAGTGTGACTCCCGAAGTGAGCTCGCCTTAACACAGGGGTGCCTAGCAAGGCGGGCTCGGCTGCTCTTTGCTTAGCATAATAGAAAGATTATCATTTGCGTTTAATGTATGCGCTATGTAACCTGGGGGCATATATACATATATACAGTGGCGGATCCAGGATTTATGTTTGGGGGGGGCTGAGGGTCGGTCTCGCTAATAGCTATATCAGTAAACTAGCTGACCCGTGCCCACTTCGTTGGGCGGTAAAACGTTTTACTTGTGATGAAATAATGAGTGTGGTTTGGTTAGTACTGAGTGCTATGATTTATTTCCTGACTGCCAAATGAAGGGTTATATTTTTACTGCAATGTATGTATGTATTTGCATGCCAATTTGACTATATTACCGTTATTTGTGAGTGTCTTCTTGTGAGTTTCTTATTTGTGAGTGTCTTATCTCTTCAACCATTTATGCAGTAAAAGTGAAATTATATACAGTAAAGGGGAAAAGTCTTTTGTTATAAACACTTTAGACGATAAATTTCCTTATTTTGATAATAAATAATAATCGTTGATAATATGACCAATAAACATGACCTAACGATTTAAATTATTGTTTTAATTTGAAATACTACTTTTTGTGACTTAAATATAAAAGTTAGGTATATGCTGTCGCTGACTTTTTTATAAGCATTATCAATCTCTACAACTTTCTCTAGAATTTAATCATATATCTCTCATCGTTAAGGCAGCGTTAATTAGAAACGTTTTCGTTCGACCGTTTTTCCGACTTAATTTGGAAATCCGACTACCACGAAACAGTCTTTTCATTTTTCGGATTTTTATATAGCCTATGACACCAATAACGTGGCTTTCTATTGGTAAAAAAAAATCGAAATCGGTACAGTAGATCCAGAGATTACTTCCTACAACGTCACAAACTTTACCTCTTTATAATACTAGTAAAGATAGTATAGATAGACGACACGCTCGCGGTTCCATACCTATGTCGTATTATCCTTTAACTACTTATGCAGTAAAAGGGAAAAGTATTTCGTTTTAAACACTTTAGACGATAAATTTACTTATTTTGATAATAATTCATAATTGTTGATAATATGACCAATAAACATGACCTAACGATTTAAATTATTTTTTTAATTAGAAAAACTACTTTTTGTGACTTAAATATAAAAGTTAGACATATGCTGTCGCTGACTTTTTTGTAGGCATTATCAAGCTCTACAACTTTTCTCTAGAACTTAATCATATATCTCTCATCGTTAAGGCAGCGTTAGTTAGAAACGTTTACGTTCGACCGTTTTTTCCGACTTACTTTGGAAATACGACTACCACGAAAAAGTCTTTTCATTTTTCGGATTAATATATAGCCTATGACACAATATTTTGCTTCTTTCACTTTTTTTTATTATATTTTTCATAATTAGAGTATGGCAACATTCAATCAGCTGATTCTGGGTTTTACTTAGATATGTAGAATTTTTTGGAGCTGTCTCTAAATTTTGAGCTGAACTAACAGATTTTTAATAAACAGTTCAGTAACAAATCTGAAAGTTTTGATTATTTATGTTTTGGGGGGGGCTTCAGCCCCTTAGCCCCCCCCTGGATCCGCCACTGCATATATATATATATATATATATATATATATATATATATATATATATATATATATATATATATATATATATATATATATATATATATATATATATATATATATATATATATATATATATATATATATATATATATATATATATATATATATATATATATATATATATATCTAATATATATATTTATAGATATTATAGCTAGTAAATATTTTGTTTAGTTATATGTAGTTACCTGATATGAGGTGCTTATCATTGTCATTATACTTATTGCAATTAGCTCGTCTAAATACAGGCCTTAGTTGACCTAGTTAGATGAGTTTTAGGCAGATGCCAAACACGATGTGACGGTTTCTCTGAACTGTTTATGTTTGATTCTTGAACTTGTTTGGTATCCATTGTAATAAGTACTTATAAATAAATAAATAAATATCAAACCTTACCTAAACTTACTATAAGCTTATTTAAAACTAAGAATGCCAGAGGAGAGAAAATTGGGAGATGAAAGAAAGAAAAAGCGAGGAACCTGTTACTTCTCAGAAAAGTAGTACTTTATGAGGCGAGTCTTGAATGATTCTAATTAGCGAAGGCGAGTTTTGTATATTTTCTGAGAGATCGTTGTAGAGTCTTGCATCATGGACACAGAAAGAGCAGGAGTAGAAAATACTATTATGACAAGGAATTTTGAATAAATTGTCAGATGATGACCGAAATACGGTTCGATAAGCTCGTGGAGATAGGATGGTGATGATTGGGAGAGTTCACGATACAGGAGATCAAGTATATGAACATTTTCCCTTTGGCATACTGACAACCATTTTAAGTGTCCCTAAATTAGTACACCTGATTATACTTACGAACACAGATAACAATATAATAATGTAATACACGGAAATACGCATGTTTCAACAAGGATTACGTATATAACTCGGACTGAGGCCCATACCTATGAATTAACATGATGCGTAACGGTGTTGGCGTGACGGTAGTTACCGTGCCGTAATGTTAAAACATAATGGTATTTCATTATGTCACGACCTTGGGATCTCGCCTCTAACGTGACAGCATGTAGTAGTATACATACGGTTATAGTCGTGTTGAAACTACAGTATACTGTTATTTTTGCATAAACCATATGGATAATGTTGTCACATATAATCGAGTAATAGAGTTTTAACCCCTTGAGTATGATACGACCAAATCTGGTTCTGAAACAATTAACCGTTGAGTATGATACGACCAGATCTGGTTCCGCGTTTTTTTTTTACTTCTTTGACGTTCTCATATTTATACATAATTATCTAATTGTTTTACAAAATGATATTTCAATATTCTATATTCGAAATTTCAATGCAATCATTGTGCAGTTGTTCTTTTTATGATTGGTGTAGTAGTTTCGTAGTTATAGTACTTTAAGGTCGATGTCGCCGAAAATCTTGCAAAAGAGACAGATGCATCTATGAAAATACCCATTTACTCCAAGGGTTAACCCTTGGAGTATATAAAAAATAAAACCGTTTAAGGATTCCAATAAATTTATAGGAATTACATTAAATTCCTTAAAATCAACAAAAATTACGATTGAAACATCGTTTTTCTGTATAAACCGTAATAACAAAATAGTAATGTAAGAATCAATTCAATATTTTTCTCAGTGTAGGCCGAAGATGAATTGTATGCATATATTTTGCAAACGTTCAAGTTTGTTGAGTAGTCCCTCTGATAGATTGAGATTATGTAGCTGCTTACTTTAGTTATTAGTAATTTATAAAGTTAAGAAATCACATGAATGGTCGTTTCTATCAACTCAATTAACTTAAATCTTTATTGCTATGCCCCTCATGTTTATAGCTATTGATGTTCTTTACTGTTTACTCTTGTTGTCAACCTCAAAAACCGACCTAACCAACAGTGGAAACTAAATTATAATCTGTCCGACTGTTTTTGTGTTTATCGCGTTTTATTAGTCGGGCAGAAAGCCCAAAAATTGCAAGCACGGCTGTTTTTCATACACTTAGATACTAAGTTACGACATATTAGTTTTAAAAATAAAATCTATGAAAGGATACAAATATTATATATAAAAGAGGCTAGGTCAGCTATCGTCGACTACCGGACAAATACTGACCCGCTCGCCGATGCAACTGATGCAGCATTACTAAACGAGAAGTTAACGGGTCAAACCATCGCATAAAGCACAGCATGCTTTTTAAGCGATCGTATAATAAGCACTCGGTTAACGAAGAACCCAGAAACTAGTTTTGCTAGATTTCAGAAAAGCAAACGTGTGGCTAAAACAACGGCATTTAGGGGAGAGTAAGCGTTTTTGCATTAATTGGCGTATTGCTCAACGACGCACTACGATTTGGAAACCATTATTTTACTACGAAGCGCAAAGTGAAGATGGCACTCACAGTTCCTAAAACTGATTATTATGTTCAATATGGCGACTTTCGTGGTATAACAGTATAGCGGCGCACTGTAGATGGTGCTCTAAACACGCCTATACAGTATAAAATAAAAAATCAATTCAATTCAATTCTTTATTTAGGTAATCTGACAGTATTACAGCGTAATTACATAAAAAATACAGAATAATAAAAAATAAAACCGTTTAAGGATTCCAATAAATTTATAGGAATTACATTAAACTACTTAATAAAACTAAATTAACTAAAATTTTACTACTATATAAATTTTACTACTATATAAATTGCTTTCACTTTTAAGTCAGGTGTACAAAGTATTCTCCAAAATCCTGACTACACGCATGACACAAAGACTGGATGAATATCAACCCAGGGAACAGGCAGGATTTCGGAAGGGTTTTGGAACGATCGACCACATCTTCACACTTCGGCAGGTTATCCAAAAGTCCGAAGAATACAATAGGCCCCTTTATCTTGCCTTCGTCGATTATGAAAAAGCATTCGACTCCATAGAACATTGGGCAGTCACCGAATCGCTACATCGATGTCATATAGACTACCGGTATATACAGATCCTGAAGAGCTTGTACAAAGCGGCAACAATGACCGTACAGCTGAAAGAACTAACAGACCCTATACCAATCCAAAGAGGAGTCCGACAAGGTGACGTTATATCCCCTAAGCTGTTCACCAACGCTATGGAGGATATATTCAAGACATTGGACTGGAGTGGCAAGGGAATCAACGTTGACGGCGTGTATCTCAATCATCTGCGCTACGCGGATGATATAGTTATAATCGCTGAATGTGCCGAAGACCTACAACTCATGCTGGAGCAACTATATCACGCGTCCCTGCGAACGGGTCTTAAGATGAACATGGACAAGACAAAGGTTATGTCGAAAGCCGATCTCACACCGAATCCCATTTCATTGAATGGACAACCGCTGGAGCAGGTGCAGGAGTACACATACCTAGGACAGGTGATAAAGCTCGGCCGGGACTCGATGATGGCAGAGATAAAGCGAAGAAAACAATTGGGATGGGCAGCCTTCGGGAAGCTGAGCTTCGTGCTGAAGTCCAGAATTCCCCAATCGCTCAAGACAAAGGTGTATAATCAGTGTGTGTTACCGGCTATGACATATGCTTGTGAGACATGGACACTGACTGCTGGGATGATCTACAAGCTTAAGGTGGTGCAGCGTAACATGGAGCGAGTCATGCTTGGCATATCGTTGCGCGATCGAGTCCGAAACGAGCTCATCAGAAAGCGCACGAAGGTGGTCGACGTGGGTCAAAGAGTGGCCAAGCTGAAGTGGGCTTGGGCCGGCCATGTGGCCCGACAACACGACGAACGGTGGAGCAAGCGCGTTTTGGAGTGGAGACCCCGGCTAGGCAGAAGAAGTGTGGGCAGACCACCGGCCCGATGGTCCGATGACATTAAGGAGACAGCTGGACCAGTCTGGATGAGGGAAACGGACAACCGATCCGGGTGGAGAGTGATTGGAGAGGCGTATGCCCAACGGTGGGCGAATACGCGCTGATGAAGAAGAAGAAGAAGATAAATTGCTTGTATTTTTTTTGAGAAACAAACCGTATAAAAAATATATTTACTGAATCAAAATTTAACAAACTTAAACTTTTTATATGGTCCCACCTATTAAACGGTCTTATAGTGCCTTATACAATATAAAAAAATAAGATAAATTAACAGAAATATCCAAAAGATACAAACATTTTTTTAAAGTGAAATTGTTAGGGTTTTTTTAAAATTAATGCTAAATTAATTTCTAAGTTACTAACATACCAGTCCAAAGTATAAACGAGTAAATATAAAGTAAATAGAGCAAAAAACAGTAAATAGTTTTTTTTAAATTAAAAAATTTATATGGTAATAAATGAATTAATAAATAAATATAAAGTTAAAAAATATAATTAATATTTATATTATGTAACACGTAATAAGAACGATAAGAACAAAGTAATGTTATGTAAACACAAAGATAAGAAGAGAATGTATAATTTCATAGTAAACAGATTACCTAATTAAATTGTAATATATTCATAATTAGATTCTTAAATGTGTCTGGGGGGTGTGGCGAATATATCAACATCCATAAATACGGAAATGTAATTATGACAACCATTATAAAGAAAAGTATTTTGTGCATAGTTGGAATTGACAATTGGCAGTTGGAAGGAAAGTTGGGAGCTAGCTGGTCGAGGGGGGACGAAAAAATGAATCTGCTCCAACTAGCATCAACACGATTGTTAATTAACTTATGCAGATATACTGCGTCGATTCTGCTTCGACGCTTTTCTAACGACATCATCCCATGAAACCAAAGCGACTGCGTACGAAGACAGTTCTTCAAAATAAAACAAATTTAAACGCTTCATCATTCGTTTTTGAATCGCCTCAATTCGGTAAATATATGAATATATGTTTTGTATTGTGGGTTCCAGATGACTGACGCGAATTACAAATGACTTCTTAGGTAAGAAGTTATTTATATTTTCATGGTATCGGTCGGCCTGAAAAAAGTAGATGCTTTTTTGGGATGTGTTCTTAGACAAATACCAAAATTGTGTTGCCTTCGAAATAGCATTTTCAATGTGCTCCGCAAATAGCAATTTATTATCTAGATTAATCTAGAATGATCCCAAGATCTCTAAGAGATGTCACGTTTTTAATTACGTTGTCATTCAGTTGATAATTGAATCCGACGTTAGTTCGTTTTCTGCTAAATGTAATTGAATTACTATTCTTAAAGTTAATGAATAAGTATTTTTTTGCACAATAATCCACAAAGCGATTGATATCCTCTTGTAAAACTAGTCGCTAATTGATTTAATTTCCCTATTATTTTTTGTGTCGTCAGCGTATATTACCATTTTGGAATGACTCACACTGCTTTTTGTCCTTTATGTATAATAAAAATAAAACTGGACCTAAAAGAGAGCCTTGGGGTACTCCCGGTGATATATTGAATAACCAGCGCTTGAGTCCTGTTGCTAATATGTGAGGATATCCACTTATTTTTCAAAGATGTATTAAACATTTAACTTTCAAGTATGCTAAGACAACTAAGTATGAGTGGGCAAGTTTAGGTACTACACATCGATGAATTACAAGTTTGTGGTTTGGAAACGGAGGGGAATTAGCATTAGAAAAAAAGTATGTACTATATAATTAGATTTCCCAAAGAGCGTTCTCTCTTACACTTATGTAGAGTAAATATATTTCAATTAAACTTTGTTTCTAAATGCGGCATGCAGTCTGATATCAGAGTTTACGATTTGCACGAAAATACGGAATGACCCATATCGTGATTACATCGTTATCGAATGCTTTAGAGAAATCAGTGTATAAAGCGTCAACTTGTACCCGTTTGTCCATAGACTTAAGTATTGAGTTAGGTATAGAAAACCTAAGTAAATTAGACTCCACTGATCACATCTTGAAAAAGCCATGTTGTTCAGGTGCTATGATCGTTCAAAGGCCAGAAAATAACTGATCAAAACAATCTTTTCCATGAGTTTATTGTATTCTAGCTGACCCGTGCCCACTTCGTTGAGCGGTAAAACTTTTTACCTGTGATGAAATTATGAGTGTGGTTCGGTTAGTACTGAGTGGTATGATTTATTTCCTGACTGCCAAAAGAAGGGTTATATTTTTACTTCATATGTATGTATGTCTTTGCATGCCAATTTGACTATAATACCGTTATTTGTGAGTGTCTTCTTGTAAGTGTCTTATTTGTGAGCGTAATATCTCTCTCTTTATGCAGTAAAAGGGAAATTATATGAAGTAAAAGGAAAAAGTTTTTTGTTTTAAACTCTTGAGACGATAAATTTACTTATTTTGATAAGAATTCATAATTGTTGATAATATGACCAATAAACATGACCTAACGATTAAAATTATTTTTTTAATATGAAATAATACTTTTTGTGACTTAAATATAAAAGTTAGACATATGCTATCGCTGACTTTTTTGTAGGCATTATCAAGCTATACAACTTTTCTCTAGAACCTAATCATATATCTCTCATCGTTAAGGCAGCGTTAGTAGTCGTTCGACCGTTTTTTCTCCGACTTACTTTGCAAATCCGACTACCACGAAAAAGTCTATTCATTTTTCGGATTAATATATAGCCTATGATACTCACAAATAACGTGGCTTTCTATTGGTAAAAGAATTTTCAAAATCAGTTTAGTAGATCCAGAGATTACATCCTACAACGTCACAAACTTTACCTCTTTATAATATTAGTATAGATTTGTAACTTAGATATGGGGCGATAGTTTTCAACATTGTTACGTGAGCTTGGTTTAAATATCGGGCAAATATAGGCTTTTTTCCATCCTTCAGGTAATATTCCGCGTTTTAGAGATTTTTTATATAAAAGAGTTATGGGAGAAGCCAAGTTGAAAGCACAATTAATTACGAATGTAGATGTCGTCTGAGCTAGAACTTTTATTTCTATCTATGCTACGTAGGTACTTGAATATTATAGCCGTATCAAAAGTAATATTATAAATATATAGAATATCTACAGTGCACTGACCGGAGTTCATTTGCACATGATAGTTAGGATCAGGCGCAAAGTTTTCGTAGACCGATTGAAAATATTCAGAAAACATTTCAAAGATTTCCGCACCCGTTTCAGCAATATTAGGTATTGTTAAAATTTATGGTTTGCGGTATGCCTGGGGAGGACCTATTAGATTTTATGAAGTTCCAAAAGAATTTCGTGTTGTTTTTGATATTTTGCTCTGATTTCAAAATGTAGCCATCAAATAGAGTTGAATTTAAGACTTTGCGACGTATTATAAGTAAAGATAGATTCGTAGTATATTAGTTTACCGGATGGCTTCTATTTCCTGTGAAATTTATGTATTTTTTACATTTTTCTATTAATTTATGTTTGGGACGTAGGTGTGTGAGTGTGTTGAGTGTGTGAGTGTGGAGTATAAGTGAGCGTATATAATAGTAATAACAGCGTATATAAGGTATAATAATAGTAATAATTATCAGTAAAATAACAAATATAACAACAAAATAATTTTTAAATCATAGCTCTTATTATTTTAATATTATTTACATAAAGATTTAAATTTTTAACGCGTTTTTATTAGCTTGACCTGTATCATTGATTATTCAGTGTAATCAAAAATTACACTGTATAATCAATGCCTGTATGTGCCAATACTTGTCTCGTATGTATCTATCTGTATATCAATGTAATGGAATGTTTTAAGTTAATTTTCACTAGCTTCCTGATGTCTGAATAATTTGAAATTTTGCATGTGAATATGGACCGATGACAATGCAATATTTTTTAAATTTTACATTTTGATTACCGTTTTGTGATAAGACTCAAAAGTAAAAAATATAATAATAGTTTTAGAAACTAAAAAAAAACACGTTTTAAAAAAACTGCACTATAAAACAAAAAAAATAAGTAACCAATTTGTTATCACTGTCTACCCCTTACGATTCTAACAATATCACATATTTCCTAAACGGTTCGAGGGTTTAGAAGTTATGGTGGAATAAAGAAACGGAAAACATACATAGATGAAACCTGAACACATTACACTCCTTTTTGTTGGGCGGTCGTGTAAACAGTCCTAAAGTTTACCCTAAGTAATTATGTCAACATAACACATGCCCGTAATAATATGACCTACACTTAAAGCTAAATTAAGTCTAGTCGCATTAATTGAGGCTATGCAGCATAACACAACGTCTAAGAGACCTAATAGCCCAATCGTGCTCTGGGCATTATTTATCTGGTAAATTACATTGCATTACACTTCCGTGGACCATTCAAAAATGAAAATGCAGACGAGAGCATTATGGTCATCATCGATGCAGCAAAAACGTGTATTACAATGAGTGTCATTACAGCGGCTGTACTCTGTAATTTTTCGGTGTTTGGTTAATATAAGAGATGCTATGATTTCGTTATGCAAATATAAGTATAGCTAGTATGCCCTTCGCAATCTTTGAACAAATCTTCTTCTTGCTAGAGAGTGGCTTCACCTGTAAAGAAGGTTCGTGAAGCGACATCAGAGTAACAAAAAGGCATAGCGATTAGGTCTAAAATGACACCCGCTTTCGCCAATTTTTAACACGCTTTTATTAGGTCGACCTGTATGTAACTATGTAATGGAATCGAAGGTAACTAATTTAACCATCTTCCAAGGATCGTAGCGTCATGAAAAAATGAAAACTGATGGAACACCGTATCATAGCGGTATTTGGACTTGTTAGAAAAGTCTCGGAATGAACTTTGACCACGAATAGGTTTCAAGGTCTGATGATGTGGTTTTTACGTGCATTTATAAAAGCGTGTTTTTAGTGTTTTTTTTTTAATATTAATTTATTACATGGGTCGTCTTTTGTAAGCGAACTGCAACCGTTCGTATGGCGGCGATACATTGACGATATATTTTTGCTGTGGACACACGGAAAGGGGACGTTAGGTGTCTTTCTAGAAACCCTCAATAATTTTTCGTCCTTAAACTTCACATGGAAGGCGTCTGACCACAGTATGACGTATCTTGATGTGAACCTATCTCTCTCGGGAGACCATTTCCACACTTTGGTTCACATCAAACCCACCAACCACCACCTACACTACAGCAGTTGTCACCCCCACAAACTAAGCGTGGGATTCCTTATTCACTTTACATTCGTGGACGTCGCATTTGTAATAAGGATTTCAATCGGAAGGAGTTTCTGGACACGCTCGAATCAGCTCTGCTGAAAAGGGATTACACCACTGAATTTCTTACTAAACATATCATTCCGAGCCACAGGCGCTTCCAGCGGAACCCCCCCCCCCACCCCCTCAGAATTTCTTCAACGACGGAATCTCTGCGCTTATGCACCACGTTTTTCTCAGGGGTGAAAAAATTGAGACCCATCTTAAAAGCTTTATTCACCATAATTTCATCGAGCCCGCTGGCTAAAAGCCTCTTGTTGGGCCCACCTAACGTCGCGTACCGGAGATCTACTAATCTCCGCGATATTTGCCAGTGCCAGAATAAGCACTCCCCCACCGCCAGGCTCTTTCCCTGGCAATAAGAGCCAGTGTAAAACCTGACTGGTTCATTTTCCCGAGTTCACAAGCCCTAACAATAAAGAATTCTATAAAATTAGCACTTATGCGGATTGCCCTTCGTAAAACTGTATTTACCAGTTATGAGGCGTCCACATATTACCGTATTAATTACGTAATCACAGAGGGGGAGGGGTGGGATTGGAGCTGAGGATTACGCTTGATTGCGAGGGGGGAGGGGGGGGGGTGTCCGTCCTGATTACGTAATCAACTTTCGTCACTGCATCGCAATTTTGTTGGTACCTGCACGGAAATAGCTCAGTGCCGCGTCGAAGATACCCGCACGTGCGAAGTGCTTGACAGTCCACGCGCTCGTCTGCGATTGAGTCGCCTGGGCGTCGCGGCGGCACGGCACGGCAGGCGCGCCGCTATAACTCTGGACTAGCGCGCCGCTGCACGTTGCAACTCGATCGCAGAAAGATTAACGTGGTCGTGTGGCGCATCAACTATGGCGGATTTATACATGGAGTTTCTCAGTACATACGCCAAAGCGTTTTCACTCCTCTCGGGACCGGAGTCTCAACGGCGGGCTGACGAGGAGTAACGGCAGTTTAAAAAGAGATACAAAAAGTGCACGAAGGAACCGGAGTTCTGCCGCATTGTGGAAGAGCGGATGGACGAGTTGAAGAAGTTGAACGTCGTGACGAAGGTTCGGACATTGGACTTCTTCAATGTTTCTTCAAAGCATTCTAAAATATTTTTTTCTACTTACCGTCTACAAACACTTTACAAACGCTGAATTCACGATTCTTCACATTTTCTGCAAATTCGGTTGATTACGTAATCTTGAGGGGGGAGGGGGTCAGGACTCTGATTACGTCTGTTATCATGGGGGAGGAGGAGGGGGGGGTCGAAAGTCCCAAAAACGTGATTAAGTAATATGTAGACGGCCCCTTACAATACAGATTTTGTAAGGCATTGTATGTAGAGGGAACTATTGGGCCCTAATGGGAGTTAATGGGCCCTTGCTGAGTTGGCCACGAAGACCCATTCTGTTCAGGGTTGGTCACACTCACGGGTCAACACCTATCCAACGGCCTCCACGCATGAAATGCGAGTCTGGGTAGGACTCTGACCCTATGGTTAGTTTCCCCTGGGAATCAACCTTCTGGCGCTCCTGGGCGGTGTGCGCACCGTGCGGCGTAAGCCAATCGACTGTGCACTCTGAATAACAGTCGGGGGAATCTGGAAGCAGTACTGTTTCCTATAGAGGGGAGCTAATGGGCCCTTGCTGAGTTGGCCACGAAGACCCATTCTGTTTCAGGGTCGGTCACACTCACGGATCAACACCCATCCGATGGCCTCCACGCATGGGGTGCGAGCCTGGGTAGGACACTGGGTCAACCAGTCTCCCCTGGGAATCAATCCTCTGGCGCTCCTGGACGGTCTGCGCACCGAGCGGCGCAAGCCAATCGATTGTGCTCTCCGACTAACAATCGGGGGAGTCTGGGAACTGTATTGTTTCCTATAGAGCGGGGGTAGTTGTCTACCTTACGGCGACTGCTCTTGAAATGACCATTGGCCATCCGATCCCGGTTCAGAGTCGGGCAAAGGACGCCTTGGTCCGCGAAAGATTCGGTGCACTCCGTTTCACCGCTTCGTAAGGGAGAGGACCGCGCAAGCGACCTCGAACTCGGAACCAATCGAGAGACCGGAGAAATCTGGTCACAATTGGAAGTGAGGGCGCGAGTATCTCGAGCCCGCCGGGTTTATTCCTGGCTCACTCGCGGTAAGGCGTTGGACTCTCACGGGTTGTGACGTAGCTGGACGTAGAATTGTACTGTCCAAAGTCTTCTACGTTCACTGCAGGGCGATAGAACGACTAATCGTTAAAACGTCCTGTGGTGACGGGCTCGCCCGTTGTAGTTGACACCGCAGGATGTTTCCTATAGAGCGGGGGTGGTTGCGGACCTTACGGCGACTGCTCTTGAAACGACCATCGGCTATCCGATCCTGGGTGAACAGCCAGGCAAAGGACGCTGTGGTCCGCGATAGATTCGGTATACACCGTTTCACCGCTTCGTCAGGGAGACGACCGCGCAAGCGACCTCGAACTCGTAACCAATCGAGAGACTGGAGTAATCTGGTCACAATGGGAAGTGAGGGCGTGAGTGTAAGCCCGCCGGGTAACACTCCTGGCTATCTCGAAGTTAAGGCGTTGGCCTCTTACGGGTTTGTGGCGGAGCTAGACGGTGGACTGTTTTGTCCAAGTCTTCTGCGCAGACGGGCTCGCCCGCTGTAGTCGACAACCCTAGTTGTAGAGGGAACTATTCTATATTTAGGTGTGGTCACGTAGGTTGTAAACAAACTAACTTTCTGAATTGAAATTTTGTTCATTAACTTCGGTGGCCCCAATATAATCCATATTTACATGGTCCGGTACCTAATAATGATTAGTACCTATGAGAAACTGAAGGCCGTGAAAGCCGAAACGATGTGAAAATACGCTCATGTCATGAAAGAAAGTGTTCAATAAATTACACCTAAGTCTTTGAACGACTGATGGTATTTTACTGGACGCGCCCCGTGGCGGTAGTTTGCGGAACGCTTCCACTTGGGTCTAACCGGATCGCCTTGTGTGGTTAGCCCGAATAACTTCTTCAGTGTTGAAATCGGAGGTACATATCGTCTCCGTGACGCTGCAAATTACTTAAAATTGCGAGAAAAAAAGTAGATTGGGACAGAATGAGAGAAAGAGATAGCTATCGCCGCAGCTATTTATACACGCGTTGAGAAAGGGAAAACAATACGCGGTTGCCTCATCAGCGTGATCCAATGCATATCAAGCAAGTCATCGCAAATATGCGTTATGTGGAGACAGCGCGGATCCACTGAGGGATGGGGGGGGGGGGGGGGGCATTCATAGTTAGGTGGTATCGACAGGTGAACCCGTCACCCCAACTAGAGTTGTCGACTACAGCGGGCGAGCCCGTCACCTCAGGAAGTTTAAACGATCAGTGAGCGCAGAAGACTTAGTACAAAAACAGTCCACCGTCTAGCTCCGCCACATACCCGTAAGAGGCCAACGCCTTAACCGCGAGATAGCCAGGAGTGTTACTCACGCCCTTACTTCCAATTGCGACCAGATTACTCCAGTCTCTCGATTGGTTACGAGTTCGAGGTCGCTTGCGCGGTGCTCTCCCTTACGAAGCGGTGAAACGGTGTATACAGAATCTATCGCGGACCACGGCATCCTTTGCCCGGCTGTTCACCCAGGATCGGGTAGCCGATGGTCGTTTCAAGAGCAGTCGTCGTAAGGTCCGCAACCACCCCCGCTCTATAGGAAACAGTACTGCTTCCAGACTCCCCCGACTGTTAGTCAGAGTGCGCAATCGATTGGCTTATGCCACACGGTGCGCAGACCGTCCAGGAGCGCCAGAAGGTTGATTCCCAAGGGAAAACTAACCATAAGGCCAGAGTCCTACCCAGGCTCGCACTTCATGCGTGGAGGCCGTCGGATAGGTGTTGACCCGTGAGTGTGACCAACCCTGAACAGAATGGGTCTTCGTGGCCAACTCAGCAAGGGCCCATTAAGGGACAATATTAATAAATGGTTATTTGAATTAGGAAGGTCTTAATCTGAAAACTTGGTTTGTAAAGCGTATGTTTAACGGTTAATTTGAAAATAATATTGCATATTTATATAAATTATTATGTATATATTAATAGTATATCATATCATATTTTTATTTATATTATTTCATATTTTTTAGCAGTGCTTTTATAATTGTATTTATATATTTTATTAAATTATAAATATGTTTATACCATATATCATTTATTATTTATTGAAATCGTATTTACGTATATGTGAATTTGCCATATTGTATTACCTACAATATATTATTCGTACAAATTTAGTGTTTTGATTTGTATTATAATGTTAGTTATTAATAAGTATATATTATTCTATCCTAATTAAGTACATTTATTAATTATAAAAATAAAAAGTTTTTTCACGTTAATTAGGCTAATTGTTACATAAGTTGTATTACTTATTTTAATTACTCTGACCCGCCTAGATACGGGACAGTTTAGTCCTAGTTAGGTGGGAAATGAGCATTAGCTGCATTTCGGTGTTCAATTTTTCCGAGTTACTTATAACATTGATAACAATGGGGCTAAATGTACAAAAATGAAATGAATAAAGTATTAAACCCTAAAAAAAACTCCCTATTCTGATATAACGTTAGGTGATCGTTGTTTCAGCTCTGGCATGAGCGAAGACTTAGATACAATACTAATCTATTTTTTAGCTATGCCAACATGCCCGACAGAGGCCAACGCCTTACGGCGAGTCACCGGGATAGGTACCCTCGCCACCTGTCTACCAGTTTGAAAGGATATATCCGCCTGCAATTAACCATTGGGATACCTCCTTCCTCCCGACTGGTTAAATATTTGATGTCGCTTGCGCGGTCTTCTCCCTTATATAGCGTCGATGCGGTGTCTACCGAATCTACCGCGGACCACGGCATCCTTTGACCGTCTTTTCACCCGGTATCGGGTAGGCGAATGGAAACGATACTGTTTCCAGACTCCCCCGACTCTGACTAGGAATGTACAATCGATTATCTGACGCCGCAACGGGGCGCAAACCGTTCAGGAGCGCCCGAAGGTTGACTCCTAGGGAAACTGGCCCGCAGGCCAGAGTTCTACCCGGGCTTGCATTTCTGCGTAGAGGCTGCCGGATGGGTGTTGACCCCTGCGTTTGACTAACCCTACACACATGGGTCTTAGTGGCCCAACTGCAACACTGCCCATTAGCTCCCGGGGTTATTTCTAGCGTGGCTGAATTCTATATGTTGTGAGGTATGTCTAGTGTCTTCTATCATCGTGTATCTGTGGCGCCCTTTGCTCGCTTTAACCACTGGTATCGGGTAGCCAACGGATTATTTAATTTTCTAAAGATAAGTGACAACAGGTCAACATCTACCTCGTTTATTTGGGAAACATTCGTTCCCAGACTCCCATGATAATTCGCCGGTTAACAGACTTTGTATCAACTGGCGGGCGAATATTGTATAAGAGCCACCGCTCTGGGC
Source organism: Micropterix aruncella (assembly GCA_944548615.1). Taxonomy (NCBI): domain Eukaryota; kingdom Metazoa; phylum Arthropoda; class Insecta; order Lepidoptera; family Micropterigidae; genus Micropterix; species Micropterix aruncella. The sequence goes on from OX155961.1 coordinate 17,924,018, forward strand.
GAGGCATTTTCCCGACGCAATATATACAGACTTTAGGAAACCATTAGCAGCTGTAATTAACTTTAGGATACAGCAGTTAATGGTTCTCGTGCAGTTGAGCCACTAAGATCCGCTCGTTTTTAGGTCGGTCCAACTCACGGTTTAGCCCCCATCCGAAAGCCTCCACGTAAAACTTCAAACCTGGTAACAACCTCAGAGACAAGCGCAAGCGGCCTTAGACCCGGAACCAGACTTTCAGCCAACTCTGTCAAAGTCAGGGCTGCCCGCTGTGTCAACTTGACTGTGCCACGCTGTAAGGCTTTGGTCTCTAGTTGGCCGTAGCTAGACGGTGGAGTGTGTTATCCCTAAGTATCTACGTTCACTCAGGTTGAAAAAACGAGCAATATTTTTATACCTTCCTGGGGTGACGGGTTCGCCCGTTATAAATGACAGCAGAGTTCATTGAGGCCTTCCAGTTGGGCGGTGTCGACTGTCGGTTTTTATAACAATATGTGATCGTTCTTCCAGCCGCGGGATGAGCGCAGAAGACTTAGACATTGACAATCCACTACCTAGCTAGAGAGTTCAACCCTTACCGCCCGGCACCGGGTAGTAAACTCACGGACAGACCAGCGCCCTCACTACCAGCTATGACTAGATTTCTTCAGCCCCTGACTGGTTACAGGCTCAAAGTCGCTTGCGCGGTCCTCTTCCTTGTGTAGTTATTCGGAGTCTACAGAATCTTTCGCGGGCCACGGCATCCTTTGCTCAACCGTTCAACCGTTTATCGCCAAATGGTCGTAGCCGAATGGTCGTTTTAATAGCGGCTGCCACAAGGTAAAAAACCGCCTCCGCTCTATAGAAAACAAAGCCGTTTCCAGACTTTCCTGACTATCAGTCGGAATGCACAGCCGGTTGGTTGACGCCGCACGGTGCACAAACCGTCCAGGAGCGCCCGGAGAGCGATTGCTAGGGAAACTGGCCCGCAGGCCAGGGCTTTGGTAGGGACCAGGGCTCCCCTTCCGCGTGGAGGCTGCCGGGTGAGTGTAAACGCGTGAGTATGGCCGACCCTCCCACATGGGTCTTAGTGGCCTAACTGCAACAGAGCATATTAGCTCCCACTGAGGGCTTCCAAGGAACTGAGGCCTTCCAAGGATAGTTCCCTCTTCGAGAAGGAGGCTGCTGGATATGATGCACTCATGAGCCATGAGTTGAGTGGACCAACAACACAAACTGGCCATCAGGCCCAAACTGCATTGGGGATTTCAATATCAGTTGTGGCTTAGCCTGCTAAACCACATTGTTAGGGCGTATCCATTTGTCGTACGGTCCGGGCCATTAATTGAGCCATTCGAATTGGTTTTATTCTCAAGCTGTAACGAGGCGTATTTTTTCTGTGAACCTTTATTTTCGCTGCTTTGAATTGCAGAGGCGAAGGACTGTCTGATTTCTTGGTCATGCGTTTAATAAATTTTGTTTCAATTATTTAAATCGGTAATTTCAAAAACCCCATAAAGTCATATTTTGCACAACATTAATCTTCTTTGTATTTGGGTACGGAAAACCATCCCGCATACGACATCCTTACAGTATCCCGATACGACATCGATCATACGACATATCGACATCCCGCATACGACATATCTACAGACACAGACAAAATTTCCTAAGCCATCTGCCTATAAAGTATAATAGTATTATTAATAATAACTACCTCCCCTACCATCTACGTGCACACACACTGTAGCGTATTTTAGAGAATTGATTTTTTAATTTATTAATTTTTAATTTAATTTGTGTAATGTACGATGTCAGATGACAATATCTCGCAATGATCATGATTGGCCACACTTTGGGCAAGCCATTTTGTAGCGTTTTTAATTTTTATTTATTATTTATTTATTATTTAATATTAATATTAATATATTTATTAATATTATTAACACTAACATTAATTAATATTATTCAATAATAATAATATTTAGCAATATTTGTTACTTAAACGTGCGCGACGTATCATCAGCGATAAGCGCTTGATGAAGAAGATTGAACGGAGAAGTGACTAGAAAGAAGAGGATGATGCTAATATATGTATAAAGATACTCAAAGTATGCAGAGAATAGAGATTTTAATTCAATAGCCCTGTTTCCTCTTGTACGTGCTCCTTCATATATGAAATTCTCCTGTCCTGACTAAAATGTATTCTCCAAAAGAAGAAGAAGAATAATAATGAGTATTCTATGTGTCTAGACCAATTTGTTAGATCCTTATGCACTTGGTTTTAGATAGTTTGAATCAATTTGAGGTTTATAAGTTAAGATCGGCTTGTAACCTACACTTTTAAGATCTCGTCTCGATGAGAAATATTGATTTTTTGATGTTCTATGACACAATTCCTATCTAGGGGATTATCAAAGGTGTTCTATAGTTAGATACTTCCAGATCAATGTATGCTAATAGTTTTAAGTCACTTTCTCAATATCGATTGACGATTGCTCCAATCAGCTGGGATTTTTTTATAATGTCCTTATAAGTACGCTGTTGATCATTACTGAATATCGGACTTTGTTTGATTTGTCGCTGCACTATTTATCACACTGACGGATGCTACAGTCTTCCGTCAGGGCGTTGTGAACTCAGGAGTTATTTTTTTTATATATTGGATAACGAGATAAATTTATAGTAAAGGCGCCAATCCCGCTTACTCCATTACTGCGTTCGTTCATCCGTTAGTGCTGCATCTGATCTATCGAATCAATTTCTAATTACGATTTAGCTCAGTCTATTTGTATTCTCAGGTATGGTATTCTTTTGATTAAAAAAAATATGAACACTTTTTCCGGCAAAATATTCGATATATTGTAAAATAAAATTTTTAGTTGATACAATTCATTTACATATATTATGGCTCTCTTTGTAGCTTTGCATTAAATAACAATAACAGGATAATATGACAATACGCAATATAGCACAAAAACACAACTTATCATAACCTATATTACTGTGTATATCGAATCAATTACGACATACGTATATACATTTTTTTCTTAGTTTATCGCTACGCTGGTTCACGGACTTTGTCTCTGTGAAACCAGGCAGTTTCAAATATCTCAATCAATGAGGCTTCGTCTTTTATTGACGGCCTGCAGTCCCAATCAAGTACTGGCCTTATAAAAAAAGGTTCACGCTAACAATGTAGTAGCGGCAGTACGAAAAGCAGATGGTATTGGCTTTCTATTTCAATTATGGCGCGAAACAGTCTAAGACGCATTTGTTATTCATACTTATAACACATACATATTTGCTTAAAATATTAAAAAAAAACTATCAACAATAACAAGTTTTATAGTATGGCCAGCTTCGGCAGTTATAACGCACGGATATACTGCAATTATAATAATTTGAACAATCTTACTTGTATTAAGCAGCCATCCAATCCAATATCACATACCTTACACTAATTTAACACCTTTATACACTTCTTAATAACTAACACATAACAACAACAAACTGTTTTTTAAATTTTGACAGCTGCATCGTAGGGATGTCGGCCGTCTCGTACGATTGTTTTCGCCCCGTTCTGTTGAAAGATGTAATTGATTTGAAGTTGTCTTTGTGATTCGAAATCTATTGCGAATGTCTGTCTTGGTTCATTTATATGATCTCCTCGTGAATGTTTATTTAAAAAGAATATCTTTAATTTTTCTTCTATCTTGCTACTGTTTGATATTGTTGCTTTCCCGCCAAATAATTGATGTACGTGGCGTCGCTTATAAAGGGTTTTTACTGTTATTACGTCGATCTCTCGGCGAATTTTTAGCACTGTTTAATATTTTTGCTTTCCCGCCAAATAATTGATGTACGTGGCGTCTCTTATAGAGGGTTTTTACTGTTTTTACGTCGATTTCTCGTCGAATTTTTAGCACTGTTTAATTTTGTTGGCTTTCCCGCCAAATGTTTGATGTACCGCTTCTAATAAAAAAAAATAAATATGTGTTAAAAAAACTTCACTTAGATTCTACATGATTTTTATGGGAATGTGGACAGCATTTCTGCCCACATTCCCTCGTTTTAACTTGAACTTTTACATTTTCCGGCACTTTTTCGACGTTTGGGTGACGAGGTTATTACGCGGTGGATCTCCTGGTAAACTGAATTGATTTTGGCATCGCCCACCGCCTTTTTATACCCTTCAAAATACGGCAATTTCTCCATTTTTAGATGTGCTTTTCACCCCCTTCCTATGCAAAATAACGCGGCCATCATGCTTTTTCTGTCTGGTTACCAACTATCGTTTTTCCGCATTGGGGTTCCGTACCATTTCGTGCACATCGAGCTATTTTTGCACTCTTATTTCTTTAATTCACTCATTTGAGCTGATTTCCTTATTTTTCCCTTATAATCTGTATCCCCAGCATCTAATTTCTGCATATATATTAATTTTATGTTGCCTCCTCGCGGCGCTATGTGCTTCTAAAGGTACGTGTATATTTTTCCAAAAAGTATGTCTATTTCATTAACTATTACGGCTATTATTATTCATTTTTTTTCTACTATAATCCTATATGGTTTTTATAAAAAGTTATTCGGCGTTAGTAGGTTTTTCAGTGACCCATTTTGAAAACAATTCTTTACATCGAAATTACTCATCCGTTTCCTTTAAAAATATGTCACCTATGACCTTTTTAACTGGCTTCTTCGTTCTGTATACTCTAATATTTGTATTATCGTCGGTTTTTTTAGATATGGCTTTCCCTCCAAAACTTCCCGCCAAATATGCATATGACGCTCCTTGAGACGCTCGTCTGTTTTTTGTTAGTGGTCCACCTTAAAATTTCCTTTATTTCTGAACTACAGCGCCTCTAGTGATAAAAATTTGTACGATATTCCGACTCTATTTGATGTCAAAACATGGCAACACTTTCTTGCCGTGAATAATTCCGATTTATTTTTCCGTCAAATCGTCATTTATTCAGTTTCAAACATTAAATTCTCCCTGTAAACTATCGTACAGAATATATGCTCTGCCTCATAAAATAGCTCATTTCATTGGCTTTATTCTAGTAGGTCTATCTACTGTGTGTTCTATCTATATCGGTTGTAATTAGCATTATCGTCTATAGTGGCGATTTTTCTTGTAAAAGTACGACAATTTAATCATACATTGAACTGTCACTTCGAGGTCGGCTGCGAATTCGTTACCGGCGATATTTAAATCTATTGCTAACTATTTATTCTGTTTTCAGATTCTACTTTCGTTTCAGAGGATAGTGCTTATTCTATACTACGTCTATAGTGCGTGTCGTCGCTGAAATCTTTCTAAATATCCTGTGTTTCTATCATGCATCTTTTGAAGACCCATTTTTGTATGTGATTTCGGCGTTTCTTTAATCATCGTTTTTTCCTTTATTTTTCTCTAAAGCCTATTTAGTTTTATTTTATTTAGTGGTTTATTGCTATTACGCTTCATTTTTAACGAATATATAAACGTTTTATTGTTTTATTGAGTTTTAATCTTATTTTAATATATTTTATATTCTTGCCGACACGTCAGTAAAATTTTCTTACAGTTCTCTGCTTATCGACGGTAACATTTCTCGCTTTTTGCCCGCTAGATGTCGCTACACGTTTTGAAATTGATTTAAATTTTGGGATCATGAATGAATCGACTAATTACTACTTTTACGTTTTGAAGACCATTCACCTTGCCTTCCCATTGCTGCGTATAGATGGCAATAGGTGTGCTTACATGGCTTTGTTTTGGTTTAGATATTAAGTATTTTATTTGACAGGAGGCGTTCGATTTTATATCATTACAATACCCCCTCCCCAGATCGTTGCTCGCCCTCGAGGAACCACGTGACTTCATCATACGTGTAGTCAACCAGTTCTTACTTTAGCTCTTGGGTTATAAAAATATTTTGTTATCGCTTCATGTCGCTCTCTTATTATTTCTTATCTCCCATTTTGAACTATATTATTTTATTTGATATTATGTCTATTGATGTGTCATCATATTTATAAATCCCCCTTATATTATCCTCATTATATTTATTTAGATTATGTATTCATCCTTTTTTTATTTTATTACATCTCCTCATTCAGGTTATATCCTATATTTATCTCCAGCTTTCATCATATTATGTTATACTTTAAATTCAACGCATCGTATTATACTTTGTGTTCATCATATTATATTATATTTGAGTTCGTTATGTTATGTTCTGTGGTATAATTGATCTACTTGTATTCAATAACATTCTAATTTGATTATTTTTAGAGCAACCACTGCTTTATTCCCTTAAAAAAAATTATAAATTCTCAGTATCATATATTAATAATATTGATATACGTATGATAATAATCCAACTTTCAATCTCTCTCCTTCACTTCAATGTGCACCTGCTCAACAGAATTACTTCCGAGTCCTCGATCACATCTCCGCCTACTTGTTTCATCTCTCTCGCTATATTATCAATAATATAGTTATATATAAATACTACTTCCTTCCGTTGAAAAGTCTAAATTAATTTCATTTCTTTCTCCGAATCACGCGTGCGCTAACCGATGAATTTTTAAATCCTTACACGGGCGTCACCTGAAACTTTATTCTGTCTAACTCACTAACTATGTTGAATATGCGAATGCCATGGCGAGTCTCTTGGGTACTATAATTAAATATTCGCCCTAGGCCACTGACCTGAGTACTCGACCTTGACGTACAAACCAAAGTTCGTACCTAAGCATGGGATATATCATATTTAAAAAAATATTATAACTGGTATGAATTTTCACGCCGAACTTACACCGTCTGTATAGATAAATTATGGTTAATCTAACGTATGTATACTAAACTGGACTATTGCTGTGCATTTACTGATATCAGATTTTTTTATGTTGAAGCTACTTCTCATGTAATAAGTCAGAATCCGGGATGTTCTCTTATCCTTTTAAGATACTATCTTTCATCCATTCCCTTTCGTGTATCTTCTTCATACATCTCTTCATACCAAAATTACAACCCGTCATCGTCTCCATCTCATGTTAGATATTTTTAAGTTAAAATTGCGTCTTCATACTTCGCCTCATTCTTTTGGAACGTTACTGTATATCTCCTCCAATATTTAAACTAATTTAGAAACTTCTATATATCTATTTCAACTTCTCAACTACATATTATAGATAATAATTATTATATCTCCTATCTTCCAAAACCCCCGTCCCAATCTACACGAGCTCGTGAGAGGACCCATATCAGCCTATAATCGAATATTATCTCCTTATCTAGCAGCCCTGGGGAAAATGCCAACGCACTCAACTCGTTGCATTATTTTGGAACCCTGCGCTTCGGATTATTGGACGAACCTATTTAAACCGTCACCAGGCATTCCGGAGCGTCATGAATCACTCCTATTATAAACTCCTAACAAAAAAACATCCGTCCTAGCCCTGCAGTCCTATGGCTTGTTCGCCGACATGTCAGTCTTCAGACCCACCGAAAAATCATCATTATCAACCCAAGATCATTTACTGCCACATCGTTGTTATCTTTATATATCGTTATCCTCCCTACAAATCGATAACCGTACGTATGTTATATGACATACGTATCTATATTATGGTATAAGGTTTAGCTCCCTAATACTTATTAAACATATATTTGTTATCCTCCATATACATTGATAACCGGACATGTACTATATGGCACACGTTATTATATTTTTATCATAATATTTGTCTCTATTATATTTCCATATTTAACTACTCTAAATATCTTGATAACAAAAAAAATATATTTATATCTTGTCGCGGCTTATACCACACAAGACTTCATTATTATAAAATTTTACCACAGAACATATTTTCATCCTCATTATTTTACGGTATTTAATCAACGTTATTCCGTATATGGTTATTTATTATTATTATATTATTAAAATCCCCTTTAGGTTTAACTATTATTGTCGTTAACCTCCGGTGTCGTTGACTTCGACTACGTGATGTCTATCTTTAATTTATTTATTTATATATTTATTATGTAGTGAGACATGTTGTCCACTATTATTTATATTATAATGTTTTTAAATTTCCCTTCTCTAATGATATTTTGATTAGCGGATGTTGCCAACTCCCTCTGTCATATAGTATATGTATGTATATATATATATTTTTATATACATACATATATATTTAATTATGTGTAACTACTTTAAACTAATTATCTTCTTGTCCTACGAAGAGTCAATGCCTTGCTTAAAAACAAATTTTTAATGACGACTCAAAAAGTTAAAACGTTTCAGTACAGTGTAAGTAAGGTTTGTGGAAAAATGGAGTTGGTAGTTGAGGAATGTGAGTAGGATTGGTGGTTGAGGATTATGAATAGGATGCGGGTCAGGATGGAATGAATATTGTTACAAGGTACTGATAGGTAGTAATTAAATGGTATGTTTACTATAATATAATTCATTGACTATTCATATAATACAAGCAAACTACTTATGGTTATGTCCCCTAAAAGAACATCATAATAAATTATTAATCGTCAGTCACTATTAGTAGCGCTGAATAAAAATAGGCATTTTAAAATATATTTTAACAAACGGTTGCGTATCTCTGCTCTATAATAATAATGACATTATCTTTGCACTCTATGTATATATAATAACTTGTAAGTTTTAACACCGTCCGCTAACCTTCATTAAATCTTTGATATGACCTTCCTAACGGAGTGCCTTCTATTCGTTTCCCGAATTCTCCTGACGAGAGACTGATCTCACTACCGAATCTTGATCGTTCTTTACATCTCCCGACGTTCTATTTATATTATTTATATTTGATATCCCCTTATTATTATTGCATCGGGCGCATTCAAATTTCGTCACGCCCTCAGCACGACACCCGAAACAGATTTTACCCCTTATTTGCCGGCATGTGGTGAAGTGATGACCTACTTCCTCACATTTCAAACATCTAATCTCGTTCCCAATTCTACTCTGTCCGGAGAAGTTATATCCCCCGCGCCCACGATTCATGTTTCCGCGCCCTCTACCTGATGTTTGGAATCTATTATTGTTAAACGGCATATCATTTGTATTGCGCTGGTCATTCCTAGGAAAGTCATTATAGCGCTTATTTTGATTATAGTTATTCTTTTCTATAACCGCTGCGACCATCGGTTTCTTATAATTTCCGCGATATACTTCTTTAATTGGGTTAACTTCCTCTTTATTTATGTATTGCTCAAAGTTTTTCGCATACTTTACGAGCTCTTCGACAGTAGTCAGAATTTGTGCGCCTAATATGGGCTTATAACGATCGGCAACATTTATTTTTAGTATTTCTAATAAAATTGTATCTTTTATTGGTTCACGCAATAGTGCGTTGAAACCTCTAACCTCGGTCATATACTCTTCTATGCTCTGTTGGGGCTTTTGTTTAAGATTTCTTATGTGACTATCCATTTTAATTTGGTAGTTCAAAGCTTCAAAACGCTCGATTAACTTCCTCTTTAACTCGGACCATGTCAACTGATCGGTTCTCATTGAACGAAACCATTTCAATGCGGGTCCAGTTAATAATTCGGTAAATGATTCTACTAATGTATTTCCGCTAACGCGTCGAGACCTCAATCTATCCTCGCACGTCTCAATGAAATCCAATACTGATCCTTCCCCGGTAAACTTAATTCCCCAACGAAACACATCATTTATATTTCCCGCAGTCGGTGGCACATATGCACCTTCCTGCTTTATTATTTTATTTGTATTATTTTCATTTAAAGCGATATTATTATTATTTATCGTTGCCTCCTTCAACTGTTCTTCTAAATTTTTTATTATATTAGCCATATTCTCTCTTTCCTTATCTATAAAAGCCTGATCAGCTGCTTGCTCTGCTAATCTATTAAACTCATATAAGGAATTATGCGGACTAACATCTCTATCGAACATGCTCCTAATACGGCCCTGCTCAATATCTAATGCTAGTCGACGTCTTTTTGACGTTGATGCGGTATACGACATTATTTATATTGTTATTATTTTTCTATATTGGAAATCTTTTTATTTATTATTATAATATTTTATATTTATTTTGCAATTCACGAGATGATATTATAACAATTTATGCAGACAAGACAGAACATTTATAAAGAAAATTAATAATTAAGATTCGCATAAAAAGATTAATTCGCACTTTCGCAGAACGGGGTTTATTATTATATCTTATAATCTTATATATCTTATAATCAACCTCTGATATAACGACTTGCTAATATTGCAAATATTTAACAAGATAACATCAAAACATTCAAGATGATCTGTGCGATGGTATCACCGTAACACAGAAAAACAATATTATAGTATTTGCTAGATAGTAATTACAACTTAACATTTATCATATATGTGGTGCGACCTTATCGTCAACACTCAAAAAACAAACAAGCAAACAATAAAATATTCGCGAGTGAAATTTCAAATTCCTCGCCAAAACTCACAAAAAGAACCAATATATACATGTATTAACATCCAATGATAGTATCCTCCAATGATAGTATCTATATATTTATTAGCCTCACCGATGAACGAACGATATTTATTCAAAAGTATTAATTATTACTATGTTTATGTTCTACTAAGTAGTTCCCGTTCACTTTAAAATGTTTTAATCAGGCCCCGCGTTGGGTCGGCATTTTGTAGCGTTTTTATTTTTATTTGTTATTTATTTATTATCTTATTATTTGTTTGTAATTTATTTTTAATTTATATATTATTTTGTGTGGCCCCACTAGTTGGGTTGCCAATTTGGTAGCGTTGGTTTTTTCTATATTTATTATCTTGTGATAATCCTATTTACTTTTAATTTAATTTAATGTGTATAATGTACGATGTAAGATGTCAGACGACAATATCTCGCAATGATCATGATTGGCCACACTTTGGGCAAGCCATTTTGTAGCGATATTTTTTAATATATTTATTAATATTATTAATATTAATATTAATATATTTATTAATATTATTAACACTAACATTAATTAATATTATTCAATAATAATAATATTTATCAATACTTGTTACTTAAACGTGCGCGCGATGTGTCATCAGCGATAAGCGCTTGATGAAGAAGGTAAAATTGAACGGAGAAGTGACTAGAAAGAAGAGGATGATGCTAATATATGTATAAAGATATTCAAAGTATGCAGAGAATAGAGATTTTAATTCAATAGCCCTGTTTCCTCTTGTACGTGCTCCTTCATATATGAAATTCTCCTGTCCTGACTAAAATGTATTCTCCAAAAGAAGAAGAAGAATAATAATGAGTATTCTATGTGTCTAGACCAATTTGTTAGATCCTTATGCACTTGGTTTTAGATAGTTTGAATCAATTTGAGGTTTATAAGTTAAGATCGGCTTGTAACCTACACTTTTAAGATCTCGTCTCGATGAGAAATATTGATTTTTTGATGTTCTATGACACAATTCCTATCTAGGGGATTATCAAAGGTGTTCTATAGTTAGATACTTCCAGATCAATGTATGCTAATAGTTTTAAGTCACTTTCTCAATATCGATTGACGATTGCTCCAATCAGCTGGGATTTTTTTATAATGTCCTTATAAGTACGCTGTTGATCATTACTGAATATCGGACTTTGTTTGATTTGTCGCTGCACTATTTATCACACTGACGGATGCTACAGTCTTCCGTCAGGGCGTTGTGAACTCAGGAGTTATTTTTTTTATATATTGGATAACGAGATAAATTTATAGTAAAGGCGCCAATCCCGCTTACTCCATTACTGCGTTCGTTCATCCGTTAGTGCTGCATCTGATCTATCGAATCAATTTCTAATTACGATTTAGCTCAGTCTATTTGTATTCTCAGGTATGGTATTCTTTTGATTAAAAAAAATATGAACACTTTTTCCGGCAAAATATTCGATATATTGTAAAATAAAATTTTTAGTTGATACAATTCATTTACATATATTATGGCTCTCTTTGTAGCTTTGCATTAAATAACAATAACAGGATAATATGACAATACGCAATATAGCACAAAAACACAACTTATCATAACCTATATTACTGTGTATATCGAATCAATTACGACATACGTATATACATTTTTTTCTTAGTTTATCGCTACGCTGGTTCACGGACTTTGTCTCTGTGAAACCAGGCAGTTTCAAATATCTCAATCAATGAGGCTTCGTCTTTTATTGACGGCCTGCAGTCCCAATCAAGTACTGGCCTTATAAAAAAAGGTTCACGCTAACAATGTAGTAGCGGCAGTACGAAAAGCAGATGGTATTGGCTTTCTATTTCAATTATGGCGCGAAACAGTCTAAGACGCATTTGTTATTCATACTTATAACACATACATATTTGCTTAAAATATTAAAAAAAAACTATCAACAATAACAAGTTTTATAGTATGGCCAGCTTCGGCAGTTATAACGCACGGATATACTGCAATTATAATAATTTGAACAATCTTACTTGTATTAAGCAGCCATCCAATCCAATATCACATACCTTACACTAATTTAACACCTTTATACACTTCTTAATAACTAACACATAACAACAACAAACTGTTTTTTAAATTTTGACAGCTGCATCGTAGGGATGTCGGCCGTCTCGTACGATTGTTTTCGCCCCGTTCTGTTGAAAGATGTAATTGATTTGAAGTTGTCTTTGTGATTCGAAATCTATTGCGAATGTCTGTCTTGGTTCATTTATATGATCTCCTCGTGAATGTTTATTTAAAAAGAATATCTTTAATTTTTCTTCTATCTTGCTACTGTTTGATATTGTTGCTTTCCCGCCAAATAATTGATGTACGTGGCGTCGCTTATAAAGGGTTTTTACTGTTATTACGTCGATCTCTCGGCGAATTTTTAGCACTGTTTAATATTTTTGCTTTCCCGCCAAATAATTGATGTACGTGGCGTCTCTTATAGAGGGTTTTTACTGTTTTTACGTCGATTTCTCGTCGAATTTTTAGCACTGTTTAATTTTGTTGGCTTTCCCGCCAAATGTTTGATGTACCGCTTCTAATAAAAAAAAATAAATATGTGTTAAAAAAACTTCACTTAGATTCTACATGATTTTTATGGGAATGTGGACAGCATTTCTGCCCACATTCCCTCGTTTTAACTTGAACTTTTACATTTTCCGGCACTTTTTCGACGTTTGGGTGACGAGGTTATTACGCGGTGGATCTCCTGGTAAACTGAATTGATTTTGGCATCGCCCACCGCCTTTTTATACCCTTCAAAATACGGCAATTTCTCCATTTTTAGATGTGCTTTTCACCCCCTTCCTATGCAAAATAACGCGGCCATCATGCTTTTTCTGTCTGGTTACCAACTATCGTTTTTCCGCATTGGGGTTCCGTACCATTTCGTGCACATCGAGCTATTTTTGCACTCTTATTTCTTTAATTCACTCATTTGAGCTGATTTCCTTATTTTTCCCTTATAATCTGTATCCCCAGCATCTAATTTCTGCATATATATTAATTTTATGTTGCCTCCTCGCGGCGCTATGTGCTTCTAAAGGTACGTGTATATTTTTCCAAAAAGTATGTCTATTTCATTAACTATTACGGCTATTATTATTCATTTTTTTTCTACTATAATCCTATATGGTTTTTATAAAAAGTTATTCGGCGTTAGTAGGTTTTTCAGTGACCCATTTTGAAAACAATTCTTTACATCGAAATTACTCATCCGTTTCCTTTAAAAATATGTCACCTATGACCTTTTTAACTGGCTTCTTCGTTCTGTATACTCTAATATTTGTATTATCGTCGGTTTTTTTAGATATGGCTTTCCCTCCAAAACTTCCCGCCAAATATGCATATGACGCTCCTTGAGACGCTCGTCTGTTTTTTGTTAGTGGTCCACCTTAAAATTTCCTTTATTTCTGAACTACAGCGCCTCTAGTGATAAAAATTTGTACGATATTCCGACTCTATTTGATGTCAAAACATGGCAACACTTTCTTGCCGTGAATAATTCCGATTTATTTTTCCGTCAAATCGTCATTTATTCAGTTTCAAACATTAAATTCTCCCTGTAAACTATCGTACAGAATATATGCTCTGCCTCATAAAATAGCTCATTTCATTGGCTTTATTCTAGTAGGTCTATCTACTGTGTGTTCTATCTATATCGGTTGTAATTAGCATTATCGTCTATAGTGGCGATTTTTCTTGTAAAAGTACGACAATTTAATCATACATTGAACTGTCACTTCGAGGTCGGCTGCGAATTCGTTACCGGCGATATTTAAATCTATTGCTAACTATTTATTCTGTTTTCAGATTCTACTTTCGTTTCAGAGGATAGTGCTTATTCTATACTACGTCTATAGTGCGTGTCGTCGCTGAAATCTTTCTAAATATCCTGTGTTTCTATCATGCATCTTTTGAAGACCCATTTTTGTATGTGATTTCGGCGTTTCTTTAATCATCGTTTTTTCCTTTATTTTTCTCTAAAGCCTATTTAGTTTTATTTTATTTAGTGGTTTATTGCTATTACGCTTCATTTTTAACGAATATATAAACGTTTTATTGTTTTATTGAGTTTTAATCTTATTTTAATATATTTTATATTCTTGCCGACACGTCAGTAAAATTTTCTTACAGTTCTCTGCTTATCGACGGTAACATTTCTCGCTTTTTGCCCGCTAGATGTCGCTACACGTTTTGAAATTGATTTAAATTTTGGGATCATGAATGAATCGACTAATTACTACTTTTACGTTTTGAAGACCATTCACCTTGCCTTCCCATTGCTGCGTATAGATGGCAATAGGTGTGCTTACATGGCTTTGTTTTGGTTTAGATATTAAGTATTTTATTTGACAGGAGGCGTTCGATTTTATATCATTACAACACACTGCACAAAACATTTAAATGTGTCAGTTCTGTGGTGGTCTATCTGTGATGCTGTGCAGCGGTTACTTACTTTTAAAGACGCGTTACACAATACTTAAGAATGCGTTTGAATAGCTCTCAGCCGAAAAGAAAGAAGAATAGCGAATCGAGAAATGTACCCTGCGGCTTGCCTAAAAACCTAATTGAGTTCTTAGCGTGGCGTAATGCAGTAATGCGAATTTTGCGGCGGATTAAATCCATCACACACGAACAATTAAAACGAAACTGCGTGGGATGTACGACTATGACTTGAGCGACTAAGAGCATGCAACGAGTTTTGCTTGCACTGGTTACTTTCCAAATCTTGAAAGAAAAAAATTTGTTTGACAAATTTATTTGCTTTTTATTCAACAATCGTTAGTTGTAGAAGGTTGTAAAAAATCAGCAAACTAATGGATTGGTTATTATTGACCGTATTCGGCTCGATTGCGTTTCTCTTGGACTAAAATCGTTCATGTGAACGAGACGGAGCAGTACGTCAGAGCGGAATGTGAATGAACGGTTGTCATATTTCCGCATTCAAACTACCCACCGAAGTTAAATCAGCTAAATCTCAAACCGCACGAAATGTGTTTTTTGACTGTTTTTCAACTTACTCGAGCATCTATTACTTGAACATGTAGTTTTAACGCGGGAAAACCGACGATAGTTCATTTCATATTCCGTTCTAACGTATTGCTCTGTCTTCGGTTGAACTAAGTTCCTATATATTTTAGTTCATGAAGTAACGCAATCGGGCCCATTGTTTGCCAATAATTACTTAACCGCCGTTGGGTTATTATTCAAAAAGTAGGTGAAAAATCTTAAGATTTTTATTTATCTATTATCTAAATAACAATACCTATTTACAATATAGGGGTCGTCCATTAATGACGTGATGTTTTTTAGCAACTTTTTAAACCCCCCTCTCCCCTGGTGATACGTGGTGAGGTTTTAGAGGACCCCCCCCCCCCCCCCCCTACCCAAAATGACGTGTATTATTTTGGTACAAAGTATCTTTTAAAAAATCTGATTATTATCTTTATATACAGGTATAAATAATAATCCAGACGGACATTAAGGTTGCAGGTTGTTTCTGACTGGCATAAAAATAATAAAGGAAAGTCGTAATCATGTCAAAATATGTATCATGTGGCAATAACGTGATCCCCCCACTTCGCTTACGTCCTCATTATCGCGAAGGCTGTATTCTTATTAGTAATTATTTATAAAGTAATTGGTATATATATATATATATATATATAAATATATATATATATATATATATATATATATATATATATATATATATATATATATATATATATATATATATATATATATATATATATATATATATATATATATATATATATATATATATATATATATATATATATATATATATATATATATATATATATATATATATATATATATATATATATATATATATATATATATATATATATATATATATATATATATATATATATATATATATATATATATATATATATATATATATATATATATATATATATATATATATATATATATATATATATATATTTGATAAGGTTTGTAAAGAAATCCGCTCATAGGATGATGCTTCCATTTAAAATAAAATTAGTAAAAGCTACTTAAAAAGTAGCGAAGGAAATCCCAGCTTGTATTGGGAAATGCTTATAATGAATTATATTGAATCAGTTAAACATAATGGAGCTCGACATCCCTATCGAATCGTGATATACGCGTATTTGGACGATTCGAAACATTTGCTTAAAACATAAAAAGGTGGGGCTGTTTGATACATATAAAGGCTCCAGAGTGCAGAGGATTTCGTCGCACGCCTCCATTGTTATTTCTACGAGGTTTAAACTACGGATTCGTGAGTACGAGGTGTTTAAAATAAACCAGTTTCATATTCATTCAACTTCGGTCATCTGAGCTGTCAGTTACGATTAATCTTTTCGCCTATCAGCGAGAGAGGAGACCACCTACCCGCTCTGCGCAGTAGTCGCTGCGCCGGCCTCCGCCGAAACACTGCGCACAATTCGCACTGCGCTGACAAGCGACAGCCACTGATTAGCGACGTACACACTCGGTATACGAAATTTATCGTACGATAATTTCATAACATCTTTTATTATCAGCTTATTTTATTTTATTTTAACTGCTCGTCGAGGGAAAATCAAGTCGCGGGAGAAATATTGTTCCACTTATTTGTATATTAATTTCTTATTCTTTCCTTGAAAATGTCAAAAATAAGTTGCGCCCATGCAAGCTGTGGAGCAGAAATTATAAAAGAAGACTCGATGCAGTGTACAATTTGTTCATTATATTACCATTTCTATTGCGTTGGGCTAAACGAAAATAAATTTCGAAAAATGCCGTACGACAACAAAAACATCTGGAAGTGTACAAAATGCAATCCTACCATGTCCCGCAAAGGAAAAAAAACAAAGGACAACGAAAATAATACTGATGCTGAAATCGGGGATGCCCAAACTAGTGGGCCAACATGTGACACTCTAAAATCAACAACTCCTATGAATTTTCCGGAGATTTCACTCACTTCTGCATTGCCCACTTGCCAGAAAAACGTAACTGACTTCAAAGAACTGTTAACCTATATCGACAAAAGGTTTTTAGATATGCAGAACCACTTGACGTCCCATATAGAGAACCAATTCTCTGCGCACGTCCAATCCATGAAAACCGAGATGATGTCATTCCTCCTGGAAAAAATCGCAGAAACAAACAAGAGGTGTAACCATATCGAGGTTGAGATTAAAAAGACATCGGACAAACTAAAGGATATTGAAGAACATTGTAACGAGGCTTCGCGTTATCATTCTCAAGTGGACAGCAATACTAAAGTTATATCTCATATGGAAAAGAGAAACGCGGAACTACAAGTGAGACTAAGTGGAATGGAACGGAAACTCGATGAAATGGAGTACAAAAATAAAGAACTAAATGTTGAGATAAGAGGAATTCCAGAGAACAAAGAAGAAAATCTAGCAAAAATCCTGATGAATATAGGCAAAGTCATCTCTCTCTCGTTAAATGAAACAGACTTCAGTAATATTTATCGAGTTGCGCCAGTCGACCAAAAATACTCCCAACCACGCACAGTCGTCGCCCGGTTAAGAAATATTAAAACAAGAAATGAATTCTTGGACGCCGTAAAATCTTATAACCAAAGCAGGTCAAATGCTAATAAGTTACATACACAGGATCTCAACTTCAACGGAGACAAAAAGCCGATATTCATTTCTGAAAATTACACGTACAGACAACGACATCTATTTTACTTGGCACGCAATTACTCGAAAACTCATGCTTGGAAATTCGTCTGGATGAAGAACGGCAGGTTATATCTTCGGCAGAGCAAAGAAAGCAAGATATTCGCCATAAATAATGAACAACAACTTCAGGAATTAAAATCTGTTTGACGGTTAGCCGCCTGTTCTGACCAAACATATTTAAAAATTAGACTAAAACTTTTGCTAAAACTCACTTCCACTTCTAGTCTGTCTTCCTATAATTACTATATGTGCTTCTGTTTAGATTATATTATTTTATATTATATTATGTGCTTCCAATACTTATTTATTTTATTTATATTATGTTCGATATTTATATTAATTACTATAAAAAAAAACTTTTTTTCACTAAGAAATCATACATATATTGTTAATTATTATATTTTACATTCTTCGCGAAATATAATAAATGTTTTTATTATTTTAACGCTATTCTATAAATATGCAGTACACCACTTAGATTTTTATGTATATTTACTCAAAGGCTGTTGCCAATATTGGATATCAAGCCCACAAAATATATTTTCTGGCATGGGGAGGGTCCACAAATCAACTGCAGTTACTATGCGTAAATTCTTCCATCGTGATTAAAGACTTGAATGGTGAAATTGACGACTATACTCACATAGATACCATTGAAATAAGCAGTAGCGAAGATATTAAATCAATCGCCATCCTACCATCTTTGAAGGTTTTATGTGTTAACATTAGGAGCTATTCAAAAAACATCGATGCCTTGTTAGTACTGCTTGAAGATCTGAAAATAAATTTTGACCTTATTATTCTAACTGAATGCTGGAACAAAAATATAAGCCAGCTTATTTACCTTGATGGTTATTTAGTAAAAGTAACTGAATTATCAATGCGCCAGAACGATGGTGTCATTGTTTATTACAAATCAAACCTTAATGTTACCATATCGGAACTACTCGTCACTGAATCAAACTGCTTGCAAATTTTAATAGACGATAAGTTATGTATCTTTGCAGTTTATAGATCTCCATCTTACAAAAATATAAGCCCGTTCCTTGCATCGATTAGCTCAAAAATAAAGTCGATGAGTATTTCGTTTTCAGATGTTGCCCTTGTTGGAGATGTAAATATTAATATAATAAACCGAATGCATCCGCAAGCTGACGAATATCTAAACTTAATGGCTGAGCTTGGACTTCAAGTTGGAATAAACAAACCAACTCGAGTGGAAAATGGATCGTGTTCCTGCATTGACCATGCGATGATAAAATCTAAAAAGAAATGTATGTCGTTTGTTTATCAAAGTAAATTCACTGACCATTTTCCAATTATGCTGATAATTCCAAGCGAAAATAAAAGAAATAATCATCACAAAACATTTACAAGGACAACACTAGAATTTGATAAACTCACTGACCTACTAGACTCTGAACTCTGGGAAGATACTTTTATAGAGACAAACGTAGATATTGCTTTCGAAAAATTCATATCTATATTAAAAAGGCATATTGATCAGTCCACAGTTACTAATACAGGCACTATTAGACACAGGAGTAGAAAAATAAAACCTTGGATTACCAGAGGTCTTGTAAATAGTATACACAAACGGGACAAGATTCACAAACAGCTGGTTAGAGATCCGGATAACTACGAACTATATATCTATTACAAAAAATACAGGAACCTTTGCAATAAACTAATTAAAACCGAGAAAGAGTTATACTATAAAAATAAATTACGTAGTTTCCAAAATGATACTAAGAAAGTATGGCAAACCATTAGAGAAATAACAAGCACAGAAAAACAGCCGGTAGATATAAACAAAATGAAAATAAACGGGAATATTGTAAACACTACTACAGATTCAAATGAAATAAGGGAACACTTTAATAATTTCTTTGCAAGCGTTGGTAGTAATCTAGCTCATGCTCACCTGCAGAACCTAAAAATGAGCGAGAGTCAACTAGTAAACTTGGCAAATAGCCCACAAGCGGATGCTCTTATCATTATGCCATGTCTGCAACAAACTAATGAATCAGAAATACTCCAAATAATAAACCAATTGAAATGTAGTAAATCGGCAGGCCAGGATGGTATTTCTTCTTTTGTATTAAAACAAATAAAATCATACATAGTTTCTCCCTTAGTCCATATAATTAACCTGAGCCTAAAAATGGGAGTATTTCCTAAATGTTTGAAAACAAGTATCATAACACCTATCTTTAAAGGTGGTGATTCTTTGGCCGCAGAAAATTATAGACCCATATCACTCTTGAGTACGGTGAGTAAAATTCTAGAACATGTGGTCAAACGGCATCTTAACAGTTTCTTAGACAAATACAATATTTTGGCACATAACCAGTTTGGCTTTCGGAAGGGGCTCGGTACAGGAGATGCGTTAATTGAACTCACTGAACATGTCAAAGAATCTTTAGATAAAGGAGAGAAATGTGCGGCAGTCTTCCTCGACCTTGCGAAGGCTTTCGACACTGTCTCGCACCCCTTGCTGATGACTAAACTGAAACGGATCGGACTCGGAGAAAATGCGCTAGAGTGGTTTAAATCGTATCTATCAGAAAGACTGCAGATGACTAGACTCCGCGAAGAATATAGTTCTACACAGCATATAACGTATGGTGTCCCACAGGGCAGCGTGTTGGGTCCAATTCTCTTTTTGGTGTATCTGAATGATTTCTGCAAACTCCCGGCAATAGGAAAGGTCATCAGTTTTGCCGACGACACCGTTTTATTGGTCAAGTCTTCGACTTGGGCAGATCTGTTTACCGATACTGAATTAGTTCTGAGAAACGCGAAGAGATGGTTGGATAGAAACTTATTGACCTTAAATATAAGTAAAACGAATTTTATGACCTTTAGCAAGACAAACACTGACCAACCAACTTCAACTATTAAGCTTCACTCGTGCATCAGAACGCAAGATTGCCAGTGTATGAATGTCGACAGGGTATCCTCCATTAAGTACTTGGGCGTGATGTTAGACAACAGACTGCGCTGGGAGGATCATTTAACGAAGGTTGCGGCAAGACTGAGAAAACTTGTGTATTACTTTAGGAGTTTGCGGAACATCTTAGATTTCAATACGCTAAGAAGTGTCTACTTTGCTGTCTGCGAGTCGGTTATTCGATATGGCATTATAACTTGGGGCTGTGCGGCAAAAACGCTTCTGGCCACCCTTTACAAAGCGCAGAAGGCTATACTGAGGGTGATCAATAAAAAACCCCAAACATATTCTTCCGATGACCTTTTCCGAGAGTATAGAGTGTTGAGTGTGAGAAAAATGTTTGTGCTGGTAACTCTCACTAAATTCCAGAGTGAGTTAGGAGAACAGAAAAAAAGCCAGCAATCTCGTGTAACAAGAAGATCGGCACAAACAAATTTTGCAATACCACTCAGGAGATCCGCTTTTGGCCAATCCAGTTTCTCTTATCTTGCCCCCAAATTTTATAATTGCCTACCACCTAACATTAAAGGCATTAAAATATCATATAAGTTTAAATATAGTTTGAGTGCCTACCTCTTAAATTGTACATATGCAGATATTGAAAACATTATTAAATAATTGAATCTCTAAAATTTTTATAATAAAAACATAATAGTATATGTAGTAATATAAATTGATGATTTCTAAACGTAATTTTATTTTAATTTTTGTGAATTTATTTTGTATATTATTAATACATATTATTTAATACATATATAAATATATATTAATTTTTATCATGTTTTAAAATAAAATAATATTGACAATTTTCATGACATTTTCTTACGAATTTTTATTAGGTAATTAAGATATTTCTGTTACATTAAGTATGATTTTGATTATTTATATAAATATAATATTATAGATTTCTTAGGATAACTAAAATAAATTGTCTACCTTGGAACAGGCGGCAGCCTAGTTAGGTTAAGACTTTTGTATATTGAATGTACCCATAATTTTAACTCAATAAATAATTTGAAATTTGAATTTGAATGAGATATACTTACGGATGTGCACGACTTTCGACGGTGCAATGTAAGTTTAAAGGTCCTTTTGCAGTCGACTAACGATCACTATTCATCCATTATATATCTCATAAATAGGGCTTATCCTTATGCAACACAAAATGCCTTCAATTGAGACGAATTAAGCGAAAAAATAAAAAAAAATACTATTGATCACTTCGGCAAAGCCGTTTTCTAAATGAAAGTGACATTACGAAATAATTCAAATTTCGAATGCTACCAAAATTTAAAATATGATACAATTGGCTGAGTTTGTTATCAACGAGCCATTAAATCGAAATAAAAATAAAAAAACCTCCATATGCTCAATGAAATGAAAGAAGAAACTTCAATCTTAATTTCTGGCAGAGGAGTTTATAATAAAGATTGTATAATGTTATCAAAATAGGGTAAACCTATATAAAATTGTATAATATTAAAAAATTGTAAAGAAATATTGTAGAAAACAGTATAATATTGTTATATTTGATAAGGTTTGTAAAGAAATCCGTTTATAGGATGATGTTTTTATTTCAAATAAAATTAGTAAAAGCTACTTAAAAAGTAGCGAAGGAAATCCCAGCTTGTATTGGGAAATGCTTATGTTTGAATGAGATATACTTACGGATGTGCACGACTTTCGACGGTGCAATGTAAGTTTAAAGGTCCTTTTGCAGTCGAATAACGATCACTATTCATCCATATATCTCATAAATAGGGCTTATCCTTATGCAACACAAAATGCCTTCAATTGAGACGAATTAAGCGAAAAAATAAAAAATTTAACTATTGATCACTTCGGCAAAGCCGTTTTCTAACTGAAAGTGACATTACGAAATAATTCAAATTTCGAATGTCACTTTCAATTTCGAATGAAACCTATATAAGATTGTATAATATTAAAATTTTTTAAAGAAATATTGTAGAAAACAGTATAATTTGTTATATTTGATAAGGTTTGTAAAGAAATCCTATATATTATATATATATTTATATATATATATATAAATATATATATATATAATATATATATATATATATATATATATATATATATATATATATATATATATATATATATATATATATATATATATATATATATATATATATATATATATATGTATATATATATATATATATATATATATATATATATATATATATATATATATATATATATATATATATATATATATATATATATATATATATATATATATATATATATATATATATATATATATATATATATATATATATATATATATATATATATATATATATATATATATATATATATATATATATATATATATATATATATATATATATATATATATATATATATATATATATATATATATATATATATATATATATATATATATATATATATATATATATATATATATATATATATAAATATATATATATATATATATATATATATATATATATATATATATATATATATATATATATATATATATATATATATATATATATATATATATACATATATACATATATATATATATATATATATATATATATATATATATATATATATATATATATATATATATATATATATATATATATATATATATATATATATATATATATATATATATATATACATATATACATATATATATATATATATATATATATATATATATATATATATATATATATATATATATATATATATATATATATATATATATATATATATATATATATATATATATATATATATATATATATATATATATATATATATATATATATATATATATATATATATATATATATATATATATATATATATATATATATATATATATATATATAATATATATATATATATATATATATATATATATATATATATATATATATATATATATATATATATATATATATATATATATATATATTATTCAAAACATCAAAAAATGAGTTAAGTGAGCCCATAGCACATATTATAAACGCCAGTTTTAGAGAGGGGATATTTCCTGACAATTTAAAATGTGCAAAAATTGTTCCAATATTTAAAAGTGGAAACAAGCAGGATATTTCCAACTATAGGCCTATTTCAATCCTTAGCACATTATCGAAGATAATAGAAAAAATAGTGAAAATTAGGTTTTTGAAATACCTGAACGAAAACAACATTTTGTCAAACAATCAATTCGGTTTCAGAGAGGGAATGGGGACTACGGATGCCATTGCAAATGTGACAAATACAATTACTAATATCCTGGACAAAGGCAACAAGTGTTTAGCCATATTTTTAGATCTCGCTAAGGCTTTCGATACGGTTTCGCATGAGAAACTATTACTAAGACTAAGAGACATTGGTTGTGTAGCAGTCGCTCTAGATTGGTTCAAGAGCTATCTGTCAAATAGAACGCAGATCACGGCTATACATAATACTGTCAGTAATCCTGTCGATATATCGTTTGGGGTACCTCAAGGGAGTGTGCTCGGGCCTATTCTATTTCTAATTTATATTAATAACCTATGTGACCTAGTAGGGAAAACCATATCTTTTGCCGACGACACTGCAATTATATTCGAAGGTGAAGACTGGAAAACGACCTTTGATAAAGCCAACAGAGGCATGCATATAGTTAGGAATTGGTTGGATAACTCGCTGCTTAGTCTAAATATAGAAAAAACAAAATTAATTACCTTTAGTATTAATATTAAAGGCCAACCCCCATCGGAGCACAGCGTCATTATTCATACATGTAATAGACAAATTGGTTGCAGCTGTCATACTTTAGAAAGAGTGGAATCGACAAAATATCTAGGCATCACCGTAGATAACAAACTAAGATGGCAAGAACATATAGATTTATTAGCATCTAAAGTTCGTAAACTGGGATATACCTTCAAAGAGGTAAGAAATATTTTAGACCCGAGAACTCTAAAAAGCGTTTATTATGCATTGTGTGAAAGTATCTTGAGCTACGGGGTGATAGGATGGGGCGGTTGTTCTAAGACCATTCTTTACCCCTTAGATATTGCACAAAAGTCGATTTTAAAGATTCTCATGCGAAAGCCGTATCGATATCCTTCGGAAGATCTTTTCAAGGAGTATAATGTGTTGGATACCAAGCAACTATATTTAAAAGCCACACTCTCCTATACTAAGTTTGACCAAATAAATATTTTTTCTCAAAGTACCATAAGAACGAGGTATTCCAAAGACCGTAATATAATAGTACCCAGAAGGAATACTGCTTTTGGTCAGCGCTCCTATACATTCATAGCCCCAAGGTTTTTCAATGCTCTTCCTGGTGATATAAAATCGACGCAAAATAAGACCCACTTTAAAAGGCTACTTACAAAATGGCTTATAAAAGAGGGACGACAAAAAATCACAAAAATATTGGACATTATATATTAATGTATTAATTCGAACACATTAATATTTAGAATTTTATGTTATACTATATTTTATATCATATTAAAATTACTTTTTATTATTGTATTTAATATTATTATTTTTAAATATATCTGTATGTGTATGTATGTATGTATATATGTGTATATATATTCTTAATCTTAGTTACATGTTTATTTTCTACTCCTAATTTTAAGTATTTATTAGTTTTTAAGGTAGTTGTTGCATGTTTATTCTTTTGTGATCAAATAATTATTTTATTACGACAATTTTTTATTTTTTTTGTTACAAAAATATTTTGTTTTTGTAATAATCACAATTATGAACAAGCACGCACAAAATTAAACGTTCACCTTAGAACAGGTCCCGGCCTAGTTAGGTGGCGTTGTCACTGGACTTTGCTATGTATTCATTTTCTGCTATTTATTCAATGTTTAAAATATTTAATGCATAGTTCCTAAGATAAAATTGTTTTAAATTATTCTTGAATTACTTAAATAAATAAATAAATAAATAAATAAATATATATATATATATATATATATAAATATATATAGGTATATACTAATAAAGTAATTAATTGCAATGGACTATTATAACATCTTCGATGTTTTTATTTGCGAGATGATTGAGCTCGTCCATTTATTACCACTCCGAACTATAAGAAGCGACGGTTTCTTCATATGAACAATTTTTGCATTGAAGCACTCATTATGGGCCTTTTAAAGTGTAGTCTTTTTATATTTTCGTAAAGTCATATTCATAATTATTAGGCTGCTTGGAATTTCAATGATTGATTGCATCACTCTCAACGTCGCAGTACTAAACCGATTGCTATTAATATTGTCAACGATGTATTTATTCGTAGATTGCGAGAAGGTTGTGTTGACAGATCGTCATTATCAATAGAAAAGCATTTTGCAAGCAGCTGTTGATGAGCAACGTGTAGCTGGCTTCGAAATCCTTTAGGTGTACCATAATGTATACGTATTTTAGCATTAGGTTTCCCCATATAGTAATTTGCGACTTGCTTGATGATGAGTTAATTTGGAGTTTTTGACAAGAAACGTCTTTAAAATCAATTCGAATATATCACTATATAAATTTGGCATTAAAAGTTTGTCTCGCCTTAATAACTCCTCAATTATTACCCTCAGAGACACAAATACAGTGACGTTTCTTAAGGCCCCTCTTCATGTCGGCCAATATATGTGTCAACGTCTCTAGCCAATGCGTGTAGAGAGGGAGTTATGGTCCGCAGTTTTCTTATATATTGGCGCGAGATCAGGGGTGTAGCCGGTTCTTCAATACAAATCAAAGGGCGTTGGTGCAAAGTTGGTTATCGCGTCCACGCGTTGACCGAGCGTTTAGTACGCATCCAACCCCTTTTTTATATTTCTGTTTGATAATCCCGTTAACTTACTATGCACATATTATAGGTAGTGCGTATACGCTGTGAATAAATAAACCTCGACGACCATGACCAGCTCGACATCCATTTTTAATGCGCCCTTTGTCCGCATATTGGCCTGCATCGACACAAAATGAACGACCTTGAGGACTGAGCCACAAATTCCTGGCCAATACGTGTACCAGCGTGCTGGCTGGCCAATGCGTAGAGGCGGCATTAGCATATACCTATAGTCAACTCGCCAACACGATCTTGCGTTTGCATCTTGGGTAAAGGGGGCGGGGGAAGAGGGTTCTTCTTGTTTAGTGTAATTCAGTAGCAGTGTGTAACTCAGTAATGTAAAGTTCAGTGTAACTTAGACGTTGTAGTACAGTGATTCGGCTGTCTGTGTATTAGAGTTTGTTAAGATCGATAGACTTAATAAATGCGACGTGTCTCTTTTTAGAAGGTGAGTTTATTTTGATTCTAGGTCCAGTATCCTTGCACTCTAGGAAAATATCAGTGAAAAAAACGGTATATATATAATGCTAGGAAGCTGCTAAGGAGCTACCTAAAGATGCTACGTTTACGGACTGAGTTACAACGTGTCACATGCGGCAAAGAAGCAGGAACCTATCTGTCCTGAACCTGAGGTTCCTAATGGTTTCGCGCAGCTTGGGTGGTGTTGGCCATTTTTGTGTTATCTTGGTTTGCCCAGCTCACGTTTTAACTCCCATCCGGTAGCGTTCTCGGAGAGGGACTTAACCTGTCAGGGCCGCTGCGAACTCTGCTTGCGGCTGTTACTTGCAGTCGGAGGTGGTTGGTATCAGTCGTGCGGATTCGGGAGAACACCTCGAACGGATCTGGGCGGTTGGTGCACTGTCCGGTTTTGCTAATGGGCCCATGATGAGGTGGCCACGATGACCCATGTGTTCAGGGTCGGTCACACTCACGGGTCAACACCCATCCGATGGCCTCCACGCATGGGGTGCGAGCCTGGGTAGGACACTGGGTCAACCAGTCTCCCCTGGGAATCAAACCTCTGGCGCTCCTGGACGGTCTGCGCACCGAGCGGCGCAAGCCAATCGACTGTGCTCTCCGACTAACAATCGGGGGAGTCTGGGAACTGTATTGTTTCCTATAGAGCGGGGGTGGTTGTCTACCTTACGGCGACTGCTCTTGAAATGACCATTGGCCATCCGATCCCGATTCAGAGTCGGGCAAAGGACGCCTTGGTCCGCGACAGATTCGGTTCACACCGTTTCACCGCTTCGTAAGGGAGAGGACCGCGCAAGTGACCTCGAACTCGGAACCAATCGAGAGACCGGAGAAATCTGGTCACAATTGGAAGCAAGGGCGCGAGAGTCGGCCCGCCAGGTAACTCTGGCTATCTCGCGGTAAGGCGTTGGCTTCTTGCGGGTTGTGACGTAGCTGGACGTTGGATTTGTTCTGTCCAAAGTCTTCTACGTTCACTGCAGGGCGATAGAACGAGAAAATCGTTAAAACGTCCTGTGGTGAAGGGCTCGCCCGTTGTAGTTGACACCGCAAGTTATCCGGTTTTGCTGGTAGCGAATGGTTTCGTGCAGCCAGGGCCATAAGATTTAATGTATTCTCGGGTCGGCCCAACTCACGATTCAACTCCTATTCAGGAGTCACCCTGTGTGAGGTACTATCCCGGGAAGGACTCTCGTGATTCAGACCTCACGGCTGGTGGATCGCTTTCCCCTGGAGGATTGCCATCCGGCGCTGCTGGACGGTTTGCGCACCATGCGGCGTCAGCGAATCGGTTGTGCACTCTGACTAATTACATGCTGTCTCCTAAGCAGCGGGGGTGGATGTTGACCTGTTGTCATGCCACTCTTTAAATGACCTATGAGCCACCCGATCCCGAGTGGCATTACGGGCAAAGGACGCCCAAGTCCGCGATAAATTCATATTGAATTACCGCTGTAATCCAACAGGTAGTGGCCGCGCAAGCGATTTCGTTCCCATAACGAGACGAAGGTATCCTGAAGGTTAATTCCAGACGGAGATATCCTACCAAAACTAGTAGCCAGGGGGCAAGGTGGCCCCACTGGGTTACCTTCCTACGACCTCGCCGTAAGGTGTTGGCCTCTGGCGGGTTGGTGGCTTTGCTGGACGGTAGATTTCTATCATCCCAATGCCTTCTACGATCACCTCACGGGAGACAGAACGATCATAACGTTAAATCTTTCTGAGGCCACGGGTTCGCTAGTTGTAGTCAACATCTCCAAATATCTTGTTTTGCTAGATACAATGCCCATCCGGCGAGTAGTCGGGGAGGGGGTGGTCTGGAAACGTATGCTTCCTAAACAGCGGGGGGTAGTTGTCGACCTGACGTCATATATCTTTTAAACGTTCAGTTGGCCAACCGATCTCGAGTGACCATGACGTTTATAGGTTGCTTCTATGTGGAATCAGAAAGAAAATTTATATAAAAAGACGTGGCAACACAAGCGTTTGAAATATTCATACGGATTCGCGTACCATACGTGACTACAATAGAGTCGATGATATACAGTTTAAAGCCATCTAATAGAAAAAATAATCACTATACGTAATTGAAAGCACCGATCATCACTAAAATCCTATCAGTTCGATCAGCACGTAATTCTTTAGATAAGACCCCGTTTAATAAGGAGTGATATTTTTAATATTCATTAATGCATAAAGATCTCCATATTGACGTGTTATAAAAGCAATGAATTGAAAAGAATAAATAAGAAGAATTCGAAATGTAAGCTCATGATTTCAATTCCACTTATTAAAGCGTGATCTGGTATAGTGCGACTATTGCAAGTGTTAGTGTTACAGTTGAAGTGGAAAGTGTGCCCACGAGCAGCTTACCTAAACAATTAGTAGCATCTTGCCGCAAATTTCCCACTTAGTTTTGTAATCCACTACAAATAGGGTAACCATATGTTGAAAATGTAAAATAATTATTATCATAGAACTCATAATTTTGAAGCAAACGGCTGGGTTGCCGGCAATATCATGCCTTGCCGGCATTAATGCTTGAGTGTATATCGTAAGTTTTGCGTTGGCTACACGAAATAAAATGATAAGAAGTGGATATTACAAGGAATAAAAATACGACTGCCGTTACAAACAGTGAATTACTGCATTTATAATTATTTTTATTATGCTTTATTTTTGGTTTGTGTATTTATCCTTATGGATACACATATATTTTCGGAATGCACTCAATCAGACCATTTATTTGACACTAAACACGATATATTAATGTTAATTTACATATTAATTGTATAATTTGCACATTTAGACAACTCTTCACTTAATATTTGGAAAGTTAAGATACCCTATGACACTCGGGATGACATAACGATTCTAAAAATAGCACATACTTCTAAATCGGTTTGGGCGTTTATAAGTTATGGTGGAATAATGAAACGGATAACATACATAGATGAACCCTGAACACATGACACTCCTTATTTGTTAGGCAGTCATGTAAATTTAAATCGAAAACAATAACAAAAATGATAATAACAAAAGAAAAACAAATTTGTAAAATTAAATAAAGACGCAGAGACCAAGGAAAGAAAGGTATACGAGAAGCTGATGGTGGGGGTTGATAATGTTATTGTTTTAGGTTTACGTGATATTCGAGCATAGCCCTGAACATGGTGATGCTGAGGGCTGTTCTGACTTTATTCGGCAAAGCATTCCAGAGTTGCACAGCTTCCGCGGAGAAGACGTATGAGGAAAAGTCGCTGATGTGACCAGGGATGAGAAGTGAACCTATCGGCTAGATAAAGCGGCACGATTTGCAATGATTTTATATAACACGCAAAAGATTTTTAACTTGTATCCACTCCCTGGTGGTAAGCCACTGCAGTCTACTTCGGTACTTCGTGTGATGAAGTTCTGCTTCCTACTTTAAATGAAGCAGATATATACGTTTTATAAGCGTTCCACCTTGGTAGCCAGCTCTTTTATCAGATCGAGGAAGGCGGCGTCGCCAAAGTGCATGCGGCGTCGCCGAGCATTGGCAGATTGTCTCTTTACTTTTCTATTTGAGCCTCTTCAGCGAATGACATCTGTTGAAGATCTTTCCACTCATCTCCCTAATGTGGTGCTGCCAGGATAGATTCTGGTCGAAATGGACACCAAGGTTCTTCACCTGCATGCTATACTGAATTTCCTCGGTCTCAATGCATATACAACTCTATTATTTAAATATAACTATTATTCCAGGACCCGTATAGTACATTGGCGATCATGAGTGCTTTCCTTAATTTGCGCAAAGCAACACAATAGTACTTCGTAAGTCAATCCATACAACATTATCATTCTGCGGACCATTTTCTTTACATTGGTAGTTTCCAAGTCCCAAGTTTCCAAGATTTTAATAAAAGAAACTGAAAGTTACGAAGATAAAAAATTTGGGTGCGTTCTTTGTTCAATTTAGTTTAATTTAAAATGCACTGATTTTGCTGGACTAGATTACATGGATGCTAAATATAAGCCATTCAAATATGTAAAGTACTCTATTCAAAAGTTGTAAATGTGTAAAGTACTATATCCACATTGTTGTTAAAAAATAAGTAACTTCTTACGAGAAAGTCTTAATGTTACGTACGTATTTTTGCCAAATGGAGATATTTTTTTTTCGTAGGTTCAGGAAGGTTTTTATTTTTTTTGTAGGTTAAATTAAATTGTAAAGGACGATGATAAAAAAATCAATAAAAATGTTTTTTTTTCTTGATACTATAGCTGCCCCTGGTTGCAATTTAAGGAAGCACCAAATTCATATGTTTGCGTGCTACCTTTGCCAGGGGAACTCCCGTCGCGTCTAGAAATATCCTTCCTCACGGACAGAAAGGGGCGATGCTACACGAACGGAGCCGAATAAATCCGAACAACCGAACGTCAAGCGACGGTCGGTAGTTGTGGGTAAATAGGTGTGCGAGTAATTCGCGTTGGTTTTCTTTGTAACTACTCTTTCAAACGTGTCACTATACTTATTAGTTGATGTTGTCATACAATATTTCGCGGAAAGTAATGATCGACGTGTAAAGCTATAGCAATATTACATAGTAAAATTTGTTGGGACCTAAGGATTGAAGGTGTGTTTACAGTCTGGCTTGTTTGTGCGTTTTCTACACTGGTTGTATGTATTCTATATTAATGCCACATATAGAAAAAATATTAAGAAATGGGTGATAAAGAGGACAAATTTATTACCCATTTCTTAATATTTTTTCTATATGTGGCATTAATATAGAATACATACAACCAGTGTAGAAAACTGGTTGTATAAAAAACACCACCCAGTATTTTGAATTTGTGAGTTTTTTTTTTAAATAATTAATTTCAAATGTTGGGATATGGGAAAGGGGCGAGTAGCGCTAATGCCAAGTTATTGCCTCATTTAGGAAAAATCGTATATACGGCAGCCACGTATATACGATTTTTCCTAAATGACTGCACCCGAATATGGTATTTGAAAATAAAAAAAAATGAACATTTTCCCATGTACTCACATTTTTTCTAAAATAAAGAGTTATCGATAAAAAGATGTAAGATTTCCGAGAAACTCAACTCAAGGCGATTCCCGCCAGATGCCTCGCCGAGTGGCCTACCAAATGGTAGCCCTAGCTGCAATGCGATGCGCGCAGCGAGGCGTGCATATCGCGTCACGTATCGCAAATACACTCACTTTATAAGGTTACCTTCTTCGCGGATGACCGCCGCAGTTGGACTTTAAAATCGGTCATTCTCCTATTTAGCCATTTTAAAAAATGTTCTGTCTGGTCCCTGGAGATCTAATATTTTGATGCAAAATTGTCTGGTTTGATTACTCTATATCAAGCAACATTCATTTAAAATTATATAATAAAACAATAGCATTGATTATATAGCCTATGAGATTGCTCAATCCAGTACTACGATTTGGAAACTAGAATTTTACTACGAAATGCAACGTGTAGATAGCACGCATAGTTCCGAAAATTAATTAATGTTCTCTCATGTTCAATATGACGGCGTTCGTGGTATAACAGTATAGCGGCGCACTTTAGATGGCGCTCTAAAAACGCCTATATGGTATCCTATATTTTTTTTTCAATTGATTTCTATCTGCAATCGATCGCAGCATTGAAGACCATAATCAGATGTATTGTTGAGTTGAAGGCGTGTAAGATGACTCCTCCCTCGAAGAGTCTCCTTTTAATATTAATTGACTGCTCTAGTGTCAGTGTCTGTCACTCAGGTCTGCCACATCAAAGCGTTTTAACCTTCTTATGTTTTCATCTACGTTTGTTAGGTTTGAGGCTAGGGCATTCACGTGTCCTACCAGTGTCATTTTATATCTTGCACTGTACTTTTGCAGTTCTTCTTTAACCGTCGGCATTTTGAGGTGTTCGTGGATCTCACTGTACCGGATGAACCATGGGGCGTTTGCTATGGGCCTCAGAACTTTGTTCTGGTATCGCTGAAGGATTTCTACGTTGGAGTCACTGGCTGTGGCCCATAGTTGGATGCCGTAAGTCCATATCGGTTTAAGGATCACCTTATAAACTAGCATCTTGTTTTCTATGGAAAGGCATGAGCCACGTCCTATCAGCCAGTTCATACTTGAGAATTTAGTATTCAATTGAGTCCTTTTATTTTTGATGTGGTCTTTCCAGGTGAGACGTCTATCCAAGTGCATGCCTAAATATTTGGTATCCTATTAAAAAATAAAATAACAAACAAATTTTAAATCATAGCTCTTAATATTGTAATCTTATTTACATAAAAATGTCAATGTTTAATTTGGTGTACAAGTTTCAATACGTAATAATTACGCAATTTGATGTTCAGATCGACTAATAGGAGTAGCCGGCATTCTATATTTACGTATTATTTCCGTGATGTAATCAGCATATATAAAAATGCATTACATGGCACTAATAATTGAATATTATTATTATTATCGTTGGTTAAATTATTGGGTTTGTGTAATTAATCGGTCTTGTATAAAAAAAACGTACATTGTCAATGTTATTATAGAAGGCCAAATAAATTGCTATTAATTTCGTCCTCAATGCTATCAGCGCCACCTGCAATTTCGCCGGCACAGAAGGGTTGCCAAAATGTACTATAGAGGTTAGCAGGGAACTAATGGGCCCTTGCTGAGTTGGCCACGAAGACCCATTCTGTTTCAGGGTCGGTCACACTCACGGGTCAACACCCATCCGATGGCCTCCACGCATGGGGTGCGAGCCTGGGTAGGACACTGGGTCAACCAGTCTCCCCTGGGAATCAATCCTCTGGCGCTCCTGGACGGTCTGCGCACCGAGCGGCGCAAGCCAATCGATTGTGCTCTCCGACAAACAATCGGGGGAGTCTGGGAACTGTATTGTTTCCTATAGAGCGGGGGTAGTTGTCTACCTTACGGCGACTGCTCTTGAAATGACCATTGGCCATCCGATCCCGGTTCAGAGTCGGGCAAAGGACGCCTTGGTCCGCGACAGATTCGGTATACTCCGTTTCTCCGCTTCGTAAGGGAGAGGACCGGGCAAGCGACCTCGAACTCGGAACCAATCGAGAGACCGGAGAAATCTGGTCACAATTGGTAGTTAGGGCGCGAGTGCCGCCCGCCAGGTAACACACCTGGCTACTCGCGGTAAGGCGTTGGTCTCTAACGGGTTGTGGCGTAGCTAGACGTCGGATTTGTTATGTCCAAAGTCTTCTACGCTCACTGCACGGTCGATAGAACGATGAATCGTTAAAACGTCCTGCGGTGACGGGTTCGCCCGTTGTAGTTGACATCTCAATATATAGAGGTTAGCAATCTAATACCATATATAATCAATACAATCAATATGAAACCTACAAATGCTTTTCAAAACGCTAGCGCTGGGCTCGGATTGGTTAGTAATAGCAGCTCCTAGCATCAGAACCATAAGGTTGAGCTACATCATTTTAAAAGCATTCATACCACGAATAAGACTAATTGTCGAAAGAATTTTTGAAATCGGTTAATTCGTTTAAACGTTGCGGCCTATTAAGTCATCCAGGTTCAAATTTTCTAACTCGGATGTGCACACTTCGATTTCAAAATTATTTCGGTAATCTGTTTTTCGTATTAATTTGGATAGCTAATAAAATATTAGTGATCGTACGGAAGAATAATTGCTTACTGACTAGGCAGTATCTTACAACCAATCGTTACCTCTTGTTTGTCAAATTTTAATAATAATAATAATAAACTCTTTATTTGCACTTAATAAGTATACAAAAAAGGCGAGCTTATTGCCACATGGCAATGTCTTACAGCTAACCTAAACATAGTGGTACATGCGCGCATTGTGAAAATAAAGATTATTACATAACATACAGACAAGTGGAAGAATTTAAGACTAATAATGCCCGAGGAGAGGAAATTGGGAGAGGAACAGGAGAGAAAGGGAAGAACTGGTTACTTCTTAGAAAGGTAGTAATCTTTAAGGTGAGTCTTAAACGATGGTAAAGAAGGCGAGTTTCGTATATTTGCTGGGAGATCGTTCCAGAGTCTTGCACCATGGACACAGAAAGAATAGGAATAGAAATCACTATTATGACTCGGAATTTTTAATAAACTGTTAGAGGCTGACCGAAGTACGAGACCGTGGGAACTTAGTGGTTCAAAAAGCTCCTGGAGATAGGATGGAGAAGAGGAGAATTTTACAGGAGAAGCAAGAAAAAGCTTACCCGATTAAGTTTTGATATTTTTTACGACTTACAGGCATTATTTTATTAGATTTATATAAGTGGTTTTAACTTCTACCTGACCCTTAGTTTCTCCGAAATTATATAAGAAAGAGCAGGATCCTGGATTTCTGTATTCGATGTTTTCAATAATTGAAAACATCGAATCAATCGAATAATACGATTCGACGTGGCGTAATAGAGGGCATCTGATTTGTAATTACCATAATATAAAGCCGTTCCTGCATAATATTAACTAAAAACTGTGGCTAACACCGATAGTCGGAGACCGCGCGGTATCATCTTCTGGAAAAATGTGAAATGTACAAATAGATCCTTATGCCACATAGCTAAAAATATAATATTAAGAGATAACCCTCTTTTTGTCGAGGTTCTTATATACATCAACAGCTACAGTCCGAGAGCAAGTTTCGAGGAATCGAAGACCCCCGACCGACGCTTTATACTACGCACTTTCTTAGTACAGTACCCCGATTCCTCAGAGCTTGCGCGCGGACTGTACAAATGTCTGAGACACCTTAAGGCAGTGTTTTCAACCTTTTTTTGTAAAAAAAAACTCTTTCGCGACCCTCCTTAGGCTATCCTAAATACCAATGAATAAAATGGAAAAGAAATACTTATAAATAAATAGTTACAGCTTTGGAAGTGAAAAACAGAATAAAACATTACTTCCGCGCTTAGCAACCACGCTGATTTAATGGTGAATCTTGAATCTAACTACCTAGTTAAATAAATCTATTTATACGAGGTAGTAACATGGGGATATTTAAGATTCACTATTAGATCAGCGTGGTCGCTAAGCGCGGGAGTAATGTTTTAATTCTGTTTTTCATTTCTGAATCTGTGCTTAAGAGGCCGTACACGAAATTTTGCGCATTTCGTGAATTTACGTAATTTTGCAGACGTGAATTTAAGGTTAAAATACTGTATTTCTATAGGTTTTATTGCATAACATAAAATATCATTTATATTATTGTCTAATGAGTAAGCTACTTTTTTGAAAATTATTATAGATTTTTTATTAATTGACCTTAAACCGGCGACTGTTTGTGAATTTTTGCTGTAATAGGTTTATAACATATTTACGAATCGTTTTGACATCTAAACGGTATAAAAAAATACAATGTATTGTTGTGAAAGTCCTCTATATAATAAGTGAATCACTTTTTACTACTTTCATATAAAATTGTTGATAAAATAAAATATTTAACTTTGTCAATTTTTTTAGAAAATGGGCGAAGAAATGCTTTTGATTATGGCCTTTAAGAACTCTCGTTCATAAAATAAAAACAACAGAAATAAACTTTAGTTCAATATCAATCCATTTCCCAAAAAAAAAAATGCAAAACATTAATTTAAATTGGCAATAAAGTCTTTTAAAACAATCTAGATCTCGCGTTATGATACTCGCCTATGATACGATTCACGCCTCAAGTCAGCTAGTCCCCGCCGAGCGCTTCCAAAGGGTGGACGTATCTCTTTGGCTCCGAAAATCCTACCTACCTATAGTTATATTATACCATTGATTATAGAGGTATCACGGCCCACATCGATTTCGTACACGGCCTCTTTAACTGTTTAACAGCAAAACACATAATAAATATTTTGCTCTTCCAAAGATGTAAATGTTTGCATATTTTATAAATAAGGATTTTGTAATATTTCTGAATTTTAATTTTAGATAGCCTTCGATTCCCCGGGGGCTGCGACCCACTGGTTGAAAAGCGCTGCCTAACGTATACGCCAATGCGTACTAGGCAGATTCTACAAAATCAAGATTTCCCGATTTATCCGTGTGGCCAATGGAGAGAGTCTTCCTCGGAGAGGCCGTTGCGCAAGTGGTCGCATATGCGCCTACAAGGTGCCAGTGTAAGAGCATTGATCAGAGCAACAAACACACTATTTAGGACCACGCTCGAGTAAGCGCAAATATTGACGGACCCACTATGCCAAGTTTTTTTATTACACGACTGCCCAACAAAAAAGGAGTGTAATGTGGTTGTTTGACATTATAAATAGGATAGAAAACGAATTTACCGCTTGAAATTTGTAGCACCCGACGTTTCGGGGACGTTGCAGCCAGGGTTGACTTCGGTGACGTTGTCCAGGGTAGACTGTCAATCCGATACCGCTGCCGCTACTGCGTAGGTTATAACGGTGGTGGGGGGCCGGGCTCGGAGCGCGGGAATTTTGAAAATCCGTCTTGCACACAACACTCACTGTATCCTGTCTCACGTCTTTGCGTTCGAGGTTCGGCGGCGGGAACATTTTAAGAAGAGGGTTCCACGTAGAAGAGAGTTTGTAATCGTCGTCTCTATTGAAGTTCGGCCTACCCGTAAAACAACGGATTGACAGCTCTTCAGTCTACCCTGGACAACGGCGGCTGCAAAGTCACCGAAACGTCGGGTGCTACGAATTTCACGCGGTAAATTCGTTTTATATCCTATTTATAAGAGTGTAATGTATTCAGGGTTCATCTAAGTATGTTTTCCCTTTCTTTATTCCACTTCTAAACGCTCGAACCGATTTAAAAGAGGGTAATATTGTTAGAACCATTATGCTATCCCAAGTGTCATAGGGTCACCTGAACTGTCAAAATATCAAGTAAGAAGTTATCTAAATGTCCAAATGTGCAAATGTCAAAAAAATTACATAAATATATTGTGTTTAGTATCAAATGGAAGGTCTGAATGAGTACATTCCGTAAATAAACATGTATCTATATGAGTAAATACATAAACCACAAATATGTCATTAAAAAAACCGCTATTAAAATAATTATAAATACAGTACTTGATTTTTTGTAACGGCAGTCGTTACAAAAAGTTTCTTCCTTTTAATATATTTACTTGTTAACGGATACCTATAGATTACGTGTATTATGCATGTACAAAAATAAAATAAATACATTTTAGAGAAGTCTATTTCCCGATTAAAAGCAAGTTCGTATATTGAAGAAAGTCATCCTGGGAGAGGCTATTGCACAAATGTTCGCAAAACTGGTTTCGTGGATGCTTAGGTCTGGAAGATCCCGAATCTACCAAGAACTATCGACTACCTAGCTCTATTTGACTACCTCTTTGTGTCTGTCTATTAATATTATTATTATTATTTTCTGTCACTATTTATTTATTTACTAACTTTATAAATTTTATTTTTTTGTGATGTTATGATTATATGAAATATTATTAGGCATAGGTTAATTTTCTATTAATTGCATTATAATTGTTTTAGTTATAATTGCAATTAAAGAGATTTTTTTGAGTCTACATAAACCATTTTTGTTTAGTATTTTTAATTCGCTTTTGTAAATTAGTTTCTCTTCACGGCTGCCCGCTCCAGAACCTCCAGATCGATCGGCAAAACTCCAGCGATGACGGAAAGAGCGAGAGTAGAGGTCGTCCAGTACGCGCCAGAAATCGCCACAAGCGGGAGACGCTGGCCACGCAGCAGGACAAAGCGCATGACCTCCGATATGGATGACCACGCCCAAGCACGCGCGGCATAAACCACCTGCGGGACAAAAACACCCTTATAAAGCAGTCTGACGGCCGGGAAGCAGATGCCCGCCCCAGACGGCCCCGCTGCCGCGACGAATGGCGAGGAAAAGATCTCGTGATTTCGTAGCCACGGTCTTAGAGTGTAAAAGATGCGACAAGGACGCCGACAACGAGAGCCTCAGGTAGCGGACGGACTGAGGAAAAGCCACAGGACGTTTTCCAACCCGGATAAGCGGATTACGCTGGAGACGTTTCTTTAACAATAAGACTTGGCTGGAGAGAAAGAAAGCCTGTTGCGCTTTCCCCAATCGAGAATCAGATCAAGCGAACAGGCCGCCCTACTTTCAACCTCGGCACGACTCTTGCCGCCCACCAGGAGGAGGGCGTCGTCAGCGGTTACGCTGACGGTGCACCCCTCCGGCTATGGCAGCCCGAGCATATCATCAAAAAGAATATTCCACAGACAGGGACCCAATACCGACCCCTGCGGACACCCCATAGAAGGAACGTTGCTTGAGGACTAGGGCCCATACTTAATAATAACGGACCTGTCTAAAAAATAGCTTCGGATTATCCTAAGGTTGTTGTTCGATCACTGTCTGAGACAAAGCTTGCTCACAATCATCGGCCACCAGGCGTTGTCGAAGGCCCACGAGATATCGAGGAAAACCCCGACGACGTATTGTTCGTCAAACGCGCGAACCCAATCAAATGTTCGTGAGAAGTTGATGTACTGAGATCGCCATCTAGAGGGGTTCACTTGGCGAGGACGTAAAGGAAGATATAGCACCGGGGTTCCATCTCCCCTATACCACGTGGCGTAATCTCAACAGACTGAGGGTGGGTGTCACAAGATGCTGAGCCAATGTCGCCCGCTGGGGCTGGACAAAGAACCCAATATGCAGCTTTGGAACACTGCATGATCCCTCCTAGCCTGCACGAAGTTGTGAACCCCCATTATACACTGGGACTTACAAGGCTATCCAGGCTATTTGGAGAGACGTGTCTTAACCTGGCTCGGACACGTAAACGAACGTTAACGATTACTATACTCAAACGTGATGCACTTTGGTCATTTATTTTAGTTTCTCACTGGCAGATACCGAGTCCAAGCCGTTGAATATTTTGGGCCTGGCCCCGAGCTGTTGATATAAAAATAATAATTGCGGTCAAATGATTCGATTATATTTATTATATAAAACGGCCGGCGATTATAATACGTTGCGTCTTCGATGTAATGAGCAAGTTATCGGTCGAAGCGAAATGATACAAGTCGAGTATTTATAAGCTTTGTCCCTTTCCAGCTCGAAGCGCGTTTGCAAATCTGACAGAGACGGGCGGCCACCAGCCAGAGGTGACTCAACTTTCTCTGACCCCCGCGACATTGTGGCTGGAAGACATCCGTGTCTCTCGTGTCGCTACGTGAGAAAATCGACACAATTGAAAATTTATTTCGTTGTTTTGCATACTTAACTATGATGGCGATCGATTGTATGACGAAAACTTCAACAATCTAATGTAATATCATGGGGACAATAGGAAATTATAAATAATTCAGAAACGGATTTTACCACGTAAAGGTTTCGGCGATGTTAAAACGGCCGTTATCCAGGGTGGACAAGTCTACCATCCACAGCGGATGCTGCGCGGATATACTGAACGGTTTAAGTTCCTTCAATCAATGATATATTTAAAAAATCTGCATTTTTCGATTTTTTTTATGTTTTACTTTACCGGCCTACCAACCGTCGAGGAGGTAAGCATATGTTATATAAATGGATGTTGAATGCGACCTCACTTTTTGCGATAAATGTATAAATTATCCTCAAATACGAAATATGCACAAACTGATTGCAAGGATTCTTCGCTCTACGCAAAGATATTCCTATTTTCCTTAAAGATGAAGTCAAGTCCAACACTACGGAACTGCAAAATCAAATGGTAGTAGATGCACAATTTTTAGCAGACCTTGCATTTTTAACAGACCTTTTCCTAACGAATTGAATTTGAAGCTAGAAGGAAATCAGCAGAATTTTGCCAACTTATTTGGACATAAATGGATTTAAGAATAAAATTAAGCTTTTCAAGTCTTCATTAGAAAAAATAATTTTTAATTTTTTCCATGTTGTAAAGAGCATTTTGAAGAAATGAAGGATTTTGAGGAAGTTTGAAATTTACCTCACATAAAATACATTGACACAATTGCAGAAAAATTCGAAAATCGATTTAGTGACTACAAAAAAAACGAGAGATTGATTTCAGATTTTATTCAGCCCCCTACAATTTCAGTTGAGAATGTAAGCAGATCAGACCTTCAACTGGAATTGTGTGATTTGTAATCAGATCCTTTTTACTAAGGAAGAACTGAAACTGGATTGGACTTTTTCAAGTTGCTGCCAGAAGAACTTAGGGCTTACACTGCGCTCAATGCTGGGAAGTACTTATCTTTGCGAAAGCAGCTTTTCCAACATGAGATTTATGAAGTCAAAATATAGATGTTCCCTCTCTGATAAGTCACTTACTCAGTTGCTTCGTTTATCAACAACAAATATTAAAGTTGATATTGATGCTTAGTTAGTAAAACCCAACATCCTCAAATTTCCCAGCATTTATTTGTAATTTGATATTTTTTGAATAAATTAAAATAAGAATACAAACGCGTTTTTTCTTTGTATACCATACCTATTAAAACTCACTGATAAAGTTGCATACGAAGTATTTTATAATATGGCCCTCCAACCCGCATTTATTAAAAGCGGGCCCTTAGGGCACTTGCAGTTGGACAGCCCTGATATAACCTTTTTAATGCTCGTCTTTCCTTCGAGAAGTTTTGCAATGTTTGTTCTGTTGTTCGAGCATTTTCCTCAGTATGTATCTTTCATAACACCTAAGTGTCGATCGGTTGGCCTCTGTTAAAGCTGCTGATTTCAAGATGTTATTTTGATTCAATATACTCGTAGACATTGTGAATAAAAATGTTTTGTTGGCAAAACCGATGTTATAAATTATTAATGTACGAGTTGCCACAAATAACGTGCTCTTACAACGACCTCTTATGCTGCTATGATGCTGTAGTAGGATATATCAAATTTTAATTGCAGTTTAGACAACTTGCCGTTACAGAAAATAAAAGCGAAACAAAATCAATATTCTGACAATAATATCATTTATGTATGTATTTAAAGTAGGTGCCTAATTTATTCATTTACTTTTTATTATTATTTATGGATATATTTAGCATTTATGAATTTAATCATTATATACGGGTCGATTTATTATACTTGTATGTATCTTTTTATCTTATAACTGAAAATGTTTCATGTAAAAATAATTAAAAAACTGTTTAATCTTTATATCTTGTAATGAAGTTATCTTTATCGTTGCTATTTTATTAGATTGTAAAGTTGTTGTTTATTCAATAAAAGAAAAAAAATATACCACATCTATCTATATAATAATTAATTTATAGGCTGCTATGATGCTCTATAATAAACAAATTGCAGTTTAGATAACTTGCATTTACAGAAATAAATAAAAGCGATACAAAATCGATGTTCTAGCATAATAATATTATGTACCCATGTATTTATTTACAGTATGTGCCGTTCTTCTTTTTTATTATTTATGGATATATTTATTTTATTTATTTTTATTTTATTTTATTTTATTAATTTTAGGAATCTTACAGCTAGGTATACGGTTATTACAAATTAATATGTATATAAGGCCAATTACAAGGTTCCACAAGTAAAATATTATTATATATGTATTGATTTATTACGCATCCTTACTAATATTATAAACGCATACACAT
The DNA here is from genome assembly GCA_944548615.1 of Micropterix aruncella. Lineage (NCBI taxonomy): Eukaryota > Metazoa > Arthropoda > Insecta > Lepidoptera > Micropterigidae > Micropterix > Micropterix aruncella. Next base: position 17,967,098 of record OX155961.1, read on the forward strand.
TATTATTAATATTATAAACGCGAAAGTTTGTATGTATGTATGGATGTTTGTTCCTCTTTCACGCAAAAACTACTGGATGAATTTTGATTAAACTTTACAATAATATAGCTTACACATCAGAATAACACATAGGCTAAAATTTATAAAGATATAGTGTGAATTATCTAAAATATAACGATAACTGTCAAGTAAGTAGGAAAAAATCTAAGAAATTGACATTCGAAATTTAAATTCTATCCTACTAAATTATAAACGCGAAAGTTTGTATGTACATATGTATGGATGTTTGTTACTCTTTCACGCAAAAACTACTGAATGGATTTTGATGAAACTTTACAATAATATAGCTTACACATCAGAATAACACATAGGCTATAATTTATAAGGATATATGGTTTTCTATCATCATTATCACAATTTTCCATCGCCACGCGGGTGAAACCGCTGGGCGCAGCTAGTAATAAATAAAATGTATTAATAATGTAAAATATATATTTATTATACATATAATAAATATATGTATAATAAATCAATGTGAAACTTTTCGTGAAACCGAAAACATTAGATGTATAATAATTAAAAAACTGTTTTAAGTTTATTTCTTGCAACGACATTATCTTTAACGTTGCTTATTAGATTATAAAATTGTTGTTTTTGCAATACAGGAAAGAAAAGATACAACATCTACCTTTGGATTGTTTGAGAGTAACTATTATTATGATCATGAAATAGTACTTATAAATAATCAATCAACATCCGCCCTCCCGCCCAGCGTTTTACATAATTATACAGCAAAATTTTCCGCACCAATAATATGCAAATTGCGAATAAAGAAATCTCTTGATTAGAAAGTGTGAGCATAAGTACAGGCGAATCTAAGTACCTCCTCGGCCATGTGCGCTGTTTGCTCTTGCATAAGTCACGACAAGACGCGTCATAATCAATTAATTAAGCGAGTACTAACTAATTCAAGCCGCGCGGACAAGTCAGTAGGCGCTTGAAATGGTAATTTTAGTTAGCGTTTGACGTGGCATGCAATTATGGCGTCATTGTGTGGGGAAGTGTCGATTTTTGACGTCCGTGTTAACATTGAGGCAGACGTCGAGTCTGTAAGCACGTACCTACCCACAGAGTGGGTAGGTGACCGTCTTGAATTTCACGGACCGGATCCGAAATAGCTCCCCGGATTCTTCTTAGATTATAGCGAGGTAATTAGACTCTCACTTGGAGATGTCAACTCAACGGGCGAATCCGTCACCTCAGGAAGTTTAAACGATAATGATAGCCACCGCCCAGCAAAGCTACGAACCAACCAGAGTACAACGCCTTACGCCGAGGCACTAGGAAGGTAACCCAGCATGCCACCTCGCCCCCTGGCTACCAGTTTTGGCACGATATCTCCGTCTGGAATTAAACTTCAGGATACCTCCGGCCTCCCGACTGGTTACGGGACCGAAGTCGCTTGCGCGGCCTCTACCTGCCGTATATTCAGCGGTGCCGTATATCAGGTAGCCAATTGGTCATTTCAAGAGTGGTTGACGACAGGTCAACATCCACCTCCGCTGCTTAGGAGACAGTATATTTCCATAGTCTACACACTCCTTCATTTATTAGTCAGAGTGCACAGCCGATCGACTGACGCCGCACGGCGCGCAAACCGCCCAGTAGCGCCGGAGGGCAATCCCCAGAGGAAACCGATCCACCATCCGTGTTTATTCGTTCGGGTTTATTCGGCTCCGCTCGTGTAGCCCCGTCCGTCCCTGTGGGGAGATTTTTTCTAGGCGGAAATTCCCCTAGAGCTGTCACTACAACGGGCGAACCCGTCACCTTAGGAAGTTTTAACGATTGGGAAATTCCACACACTGTACACGCGCTTAAAAGTCAACTTAGCATGCTTTCCAAAATTAAATGAACCAATAGTACGACGCGCCCTGGATGCCGAGTGATTTAGTGAAACTGTAGGGCGGCGTCGACTAAGGCGGGCGAACCCGTCACCCCCAGGCTGGTATAACGATATGTGATCGTTCTTTCAGCTACGGGATGAGCGTAGAAGATTTTAGGGTGGTACAAACCTACCCTCCAACAATTTCACGAACCAGAGACCCTTACGGCGAGGCACCGGGAAACGTACACAGTGGGCAGCCTCGCCCCTGACTACCAGTTTTGGAAGGATATCTCCGTCTGGAATTAACCATCAGGATACCTCCAACCTCCCGACTGGTCACGGGTCCGAGGTCACTTGTGCGACCTCTGCCTGCCTCAATTCAGCGGTGATTCCGTTTGAATCTATCGCGGACCAAAGGCATCTTTTGCCCGGCTCTGAATTCAGGATCAGGTGGCCTAATAGTCATTATAAAAGTGGTCAACATCTAACCAAAACCATCTAACGTTCAAAAATAAACTAGCCATTACGGGCTCTAGGTTAGCAAAAGTGAGTAAATCTTTCATTTGAGACGGTGTTCGCTTTTATAACACTTTGCCTGAGGAACTAACCCTTTTACCATACACTACATTTAGAAAAATTGTTAAAGATACTTTGTGCTCTAAAAGCTATTATAAAATTGAAGATTTTTTAAGCGATACATTGGTCTGGTCAAGTCGTTTTTGTGTAACATAGCTATGAAAACCATTTGTTCAATTTATTATTATTATTACTATTACGTAAAGCCATTGATTATATAGTGTAGTAATCAATGGTAAAGCCTACCAGCAAGGCATAAATGTCTAGAAATATAACACGTTCGGAAAGTACTATAAGTCTACTTCGAATAAAAATCTATCTAATCTATCTAACCGCGCTGCTAAGGAGAAAGTATAATTCCATAGTCTCCAGACTCCATCAGCATTTTTTTTAAATTTATTTTATTGGAATTATCAAATTAACCATTTACAATAAGTATAATATTAAAACAAATGGAAAAAACTTTCCTCTTTCATTCACTGGCTAGTGCTGCCCAACTGGGATATACCCGTTTCAGGGCAAGCAATTTATATTTTTACATTTAAAACGAGGGTCGATGAACTAACCAAATACAATAAAAATAATAATAATTAAAATATATATATATAATAATAAATATATATAATAATAGAAAATTAATAAAAATTCAATATTATATAGGAAATAGAAATACTAAATACATTAGAATACACATATACACACATACGTACATATATACACAATATATGTTAGGTCAACTTCAACTTATTCTACTACATCGATCATGGCATGGATAGATAAACGCTCTTCTTGCAACAGCCATTTATTTATTTTGCTTTTAAACAAATGACAATTGAGGCTGGTTTTTATGTCACTGCTTAATTTATTATAAAGTTTTGAAGCTATGAAAGAGTAGTGTCGCTATCCGAAAGTCGTCTTCATCCTAGGTGCATTCAAATTATCACTCAGGAGTTGTCTAGTGGGTTTCGTGTGCGTAATAATAAAATATTTATTTTGTTTGGCCACGAAAACCCAACGTATTGCGTATTATTTAATAATTAATAACCTAGCATCCAAAACTTGAGCCTCGTTAAAGAGTTCATTAGAGGAATATTGATATGGTTTGCGATGCATGATTTTAAAAATACATTTTTGCGCTGTTAGAAGTGGCGTCAGGAGGGTTTTGCAGCACCCATCCCACCCAATTATACCATAGTTAATAAGGGTTTCGCATAACGCAAAATACACTATGGTTAGCGTCCTGTGATCCAGAACGCTCCGCATCTCTTATTACTTCGAGTTCACAGCCGAGTGGCGTCGCCGAACGGTGGGCAAACCGTCCAGCAGCGCCGGGAGGTAATCCCACCAGGAGAAACCGGTTTACCAGCTGTGAGGCCTGAGACGCGAGTGAGAGTCTTACCCGGGGTAGCCTTCCACACGAGGAGGCTTCTGAATAGCAGTTAAATCGTGAGTTTGGCCGATCCGAGAACAAAATGATCTTATGTCCCAAGCTGCACGAAACCATTCGCTACCTAACTCTAGTGAAACAATGTTTTTTTCAAACACTAGAATTTGGCGCCCTCTTAAATTGCGGCCTGGGGCAGATATCCCGATTTGCCCCCCCCCCCCCCCCCACTCCTCTAGATCAGAGGCAGACTGCAGTACTTCAGTCTACCCTGGTGACGACTGATAGCACTTCAGTCTACCCTGGACGACGGCGGTTGCAATATCGCCGAAACGTCGGGCGCTACAAACTTTACGTGGTTAATTCATTTTTATCTTATTTATAATGTCAACTAACCGCGATAGTCTTCGATTTCCTAATATTTAATTTATCTACCATTACCTCCCCTTATATAACTTAAATATCCCTCACGACTTAATCGAAAGCGTCCCTGCATGTGATACTATGAATATTTTTCTTACCTTTACCAGTTCTCAAATATAACAAGTGTATAAAATCGAAGACTATCGCGGTTGTTTGACATTATAAATAGGATAGAAAACAGAGACGACGGTTACAAACTATCTTCTACGTGGAACCCTCTTCTTAAAATGTTCCCGCCGCCGAACGCTGAACGCAAAGACGTAAAACAGGATACAGTGAGTGTTGTGTGCAGGACGGATTTTCAAAATTCCCGCGCTCCGAGCCCGGCCCCCCACCACCGTTATAACCTACGCAGTGGCGGAAGCGGTACGCGGCCTACCCGCAAAACTACGGATTGACAGCTCTTCAGTCTACCCTGGACAACGGCGGCTGCAACGTCACCGAAACGTCGGGTGCTACAAATTTCACGCGGTAAATTCGTTTTCTATCCTATTTATATTAAAAATTAATAGAAATCACGACTGTCGTTACAGAAAGTGTAATTATGATTATTTTTATTACCGTTTTTTATGAAACTTTTGTGGTTTATGTAACTATCCATTTAGGGACATGTATATTTCCGGAATGTACTCAATCAGACCTTTAATTTGACTCTAAACACGATATATTAACGTTAATTTATTGACATTTGGACATATAGACAACTAATTACTTGATATTTGGACAGTTATTGCTTCCTATGACTCTTGGGATGACATAACAATTCTAATAATACACACTTCTACGTCGGTTCAAGCGTTTACAAGTTATGGTAGAATAAAGAAACCGAAAACATGCATAGATGATCCCTGAACCAGGCACGGATCTATGGGGGAGGCGGAGGGAGCGACCGCCCCCCCCCCCCCCAACGAGGATTGAAAAGAAAATATCCCGCTACTGGACAATGTCATAAACGACCTCAAAAATCGACTGCCACCAGAAACCTTAAAGGTTTTTAATTTAAACATTATAATGCCATCGGTCATAATAAAAGACGATAGTGATCACTCAAATGTAGTAGCAGATCTTGTTAGAGAGCATAAGAGTCTCCTAGGAGTTCATGCGGCAGGAGTTCTGGGAGAATACAAGATCTGGAAAGAAAGTTTTAGAAGGGAAAAGAGAAATAAACCCGCTTATTCGGAACCAAAAAATATTCTAGATGTTCCAGATCTGGCCATCGAATTCATCTACCCTGGCATACATCGCCTCATCCTTATCATGGCCTCCTTGCCCGTAAGTGTGGCGACTGACGAAAGAAGTTTTTCAACTCTGAGGCGACTAAAAACCTGGCTACGATCCACGATGGTAGAGGATAGGTTACCAGGGTTGGCACTCCTGCATATTTATTTTGATATTCCAGTAGACAAATAGAAGATAATTGAAAGATTTGCAAAGAAAAAACACCGGAAACTGCAATTTGTAATTTAATTCTGTGTTATGCACTATTATGTATCATTTGTTCATTGTTCATTTAGAAGTAAAATAAAAACGTACGAGTGTATTCATTATTTCTTTTCTCTTTTTATAATCCTTAGTTACTTAATTACCTATCTCTATTCAGCATATTGGATGCTCTAAATTCACACTATAATTTATTTTAACTATCTATAGACAGAAACCCACCCCCTCTGTCTGTCCGCCCCCCCAAAAACAAGACGTAGATCCGCGCCTGTCCTGAACACACTACACTGCTCTTTGTTGGGCAGTCTTGTAAAAAGGTTGGCGGACGTTGCTGAAGAAAACCGTCGATTAACAGTTTTAAAGCTATGTCTTAACTTCTAGTACTTTAGAGTGAACATTCAGAAGTCACCCCTATTTTATCCAGTCATCGTAACATTGGTGATCACCATCACGAACCAAGCAGTTGCCCAATGCGTCACGCGGTGTAATTTCGCAATGACACACATTTTCTCGATTAAGCGAATAATTATCGAAATGATTGCTTCGCCTCGTAAGAGACATACACTCTATCGATAATGGTGGTTGGTCAAAATGGCAAAGAGAATGTGACCCACGCTGACCTCTCGCTCTTTCGCCGACGTAACATCCGGGTTAAACAAGGACGGCTATACTGTGCACACCGCACCGAAGCAGGAATGTAAAGAGTAATTGCACGGGTCACGCATCTGCTCGGCTCAACTCGCTTCCATATAACCTCTCCCCTCTTGCCTCGCGCTGCTCATCCATTAATTGCATCTTGGGCTTTTCTATTTTTATTAAGGAGGGGGGGGGGGGGGGGTACCACCCTAAACTTTTATTTTATTTTATTTCTTTATTTAAAAATGATACCGCTGTAAGATGTTAAAGAACTTAAGCTTTCATCAGTGGCGGATTTGCAGTCTTGGCCGCCCTAGGCCCCATGCCATGTATCAGGTACCAGCCGTCCCTTTCTCAGCACCCATCATAATATAATGGGTGCTATTATGGGATCTATATTATAGACTACATAATGAATATAATTTTTTACCAACTTTTATCGAAATCGATTCAACGCCAGTTAAGTATAATAGCTGCTACTTTGTATTTCTTCGAGGATTCAGGGATAATTGCACATTTAAATAAAACATTTTAAACGGTGTTAGGTTTTATTTATTTAAATAACTAAAGGTTATTCTCATACAAGATATAATAAGTATTTTGCAATGTGTTACAAAACTCGTCTGCACTTAAGCGCAGCAAAATCATTAATTAAATCTTCGCAATCCAATTTCCTTAAAAAATTAGCTTCTATGTTAAAGCAAAGCAATCGACCGTTTAACCTTTGCTCCGTCATTGTTGTGCGTAAATAATTTTTAACTCGTCGCAAACAAGAAAACGATCGTTCTCCAGAACAGTTACTGGCGGGAGTACCCACACACATACGTATAGCAATATCTACGTTTGAGTAAATGGTTTGAAGACCTTCAGTTCGTAACCATTTCAACAAACTGACAGCACTGACAGCATTGTTCAGGTCTTCATTTTTTATTCTGCAGTGAGCGCGAAAATGGAGGCATTCTTCTGAAAAATTGTCTTCAAGTCAGTAGAATAAACCATTTGCAATGCTTTGGCTTTTTCTTCGACTTCTAACGCGCTTAGTTTCGTCAGGTTAATAATACAATTAATATTATTCTTAAATCCCGTATATGTTCGAAATGACTTATACGTACATTTTATATGTATACAATTTACGCGAGCCTTTAGATATTTAAGAGTTATTTCTTGTTATCATGAGTGTTTTTTTGCCAATTTTGCCAAGATTGGCCGCCCCTAATATCTGGCCGCCCTAGGGCCGGGCCTACTGGGCCTTAGGGCAAATCCGCCACTGGCTTTCATTAAGAATAAGAATAACATTAATTTATTTCCGAAAGGAAATGCTTAAAAAAGTTACATGCAAAGTCTGCCTGACTAGGTCGAAGTATTACCAAGGTAGACTCGACTATGTTAGTCGTAAGCACACTTATCAAATCAATATAAAGTTACACCGCTTACCACAAGAACTTTGCAATGATATCTGGTAAAATAAGCAATATACAGAAGGAAACCATAGACAACTCTAAATGTCATTTAATGTAGTACAGCGCATTATCTATACTAATATTATAAAAAGGTAACGTTCGTGAGGTTGTAGGGAGTAATCTCTGGATCTACTAAACCGATTTTGAAAATTCTTTTACCAATAGAAAGCCACGTTATTTGCGAGTGTCATAGGCTATATATTAATCTAAAAAATGAAAAGACTTTTTCGTAGTAGTCGGATTTGCAAAGTAAGTCGGAGAAAAAACGGTCGAACGAAAACGTTTCTAACCGTATGTCTACGCTTTCCACTGATATGATGTATGGCAATGTTCGAGCCTTTTTTGTTGGACCAACCCCATCAGGTGACACTAAAGGCCATTTTAAAGTTTCGATGTCATTTTAAATTTTCCATTCAGTACCCAGTTGGCTGCGATGTCTGGGGTCATTGTCCTATTGTAAAATTCAAGATGAATTATCCTCTCCGAATCATATTTTTGCAGACTTTAAAAGTGCTTTTTGCTATACTTTTACATCAATTGCTCATCAATTTATTTTCTATACAAGTAAAAATTTCCAAAACCGAGAGAACAAAAGCACCCCCAAACATGGATTTTACTGGATTTTTAACCTTTCGCTGAAATATTAAGAAAAAACTGGTTTTGTGGATGCTTGGGCCTGGAATCTCCATAATATACCAAGGACTATCCACTATCTAGCTCAATTTGACTAACTCTTTGTGACTATTATTATTATTATTTTATTGCATATATTTTTCAATTATTTATTTTATTGTTTATTTTTGTCTTTGTTAAAAAAATATTAAAAAATTTGCAACTTTTAGTTATATGCGATATTCTGATTATATTCTTTTTTTAACCTGTTTGTATATTCGTTTCTGTTTTTAAACATGTATGATATTTAGCCTTATTTTGCGTATGTTTAAAACGCCTGCACTGGAACAAGTTCTTACTTAGGCGGTATGAGACTATCATCACACATAAGCGTGACATAACTTGCTGTGGGTTTATTAATGTTAAGTTAAATTGTAATCCCTGTGTTTAGATTTTAATTATGATTTGTGTTACACTTGTTGCACATTATGTACATTACCATAAATAAATAAATAAATATTCCATAATGAAGGTAAGTAGGGGAAGGGGTCTTTTGGTAAATTTTGTACCAGGGCCCATTTTTTGTAGTTCAGCCACTTCAACATTTATTTATTTTATTATTACGCAACGTACAATGAAAAGAACCGGACATGCAGATTGTTGATACGTTACAGATTGATAGAAGATATAGTCCAGTCAAATTAGGGTTTCACCTCGGAATGAGAGATAATAAGCTGGAAACTTCTATACACCTTCATTTTGGCGTTCTATAAGTTGTCTCAAAAGTCTCATAAAATCTCGTGTCTGCGTCGTAAGTTATTTTAATTAATTTATTTATTTAAGAATTAATTAGGTACTATAAAACATTGATTTGCTTAAAAAAACAGGAACCGAATGGCAAAACCTTAACCTTTTGCTTATTTGATTCTGTCACCCAACTGGGACTAGCCCGTTCTAGACTATACAAGGTCACCAAAATTGGTTTTTCGCGATTATCTAGGTTTCTATAGCTCCAATGATGTTAACATCTATAATAAAAAATGTAGAGCATACAAACATTTTTTCATGCTTTGCACTAATAGTTACAAACAAATATTAATAAGTGAAAAATATATGAAACTCTATCCATATGTTTACCAACTAGACCTAGATGTCTGCTATATGTTATGGGATGCCTGCTATGCTGTGCTGTATGCTATCTCATTTTAATACTAATTAGTTAATGGTATAGTTATTTCCTTATTTGTTAAAAAAATAACATTTCTATTCAGGGTGAGTTGTTAATTACCGGTATCCTTAAGTGGGTGAATGAATACGAGCAAATAAGTATTTTTTAAAAATTTTAAATTTTATTTTCTGAAAAGTAGTATAAAATGCGTTGAGCACGATGCGCCATCTAGCAGTAGGTAAAATATTGCTAACATTGTTTATTAGCGATATTTTACCTACCGCGAGATGGCGCAAATTTACAAATTTGTCACAAAAACATTTAAATTTGTATATATACGTACTCGTACTGATTCAGCCGCTTCAAGGTTGCCGGTAACTAAAACTCACCTATATAATATTGTAAATTTGTGTCTCTAAATCATAATTTTATTATTTGTTTATTTGATATTTCCTTATTTTAATATTTGGAATTTGTTTTAATATTATGATTATTTTAATGACTTTTCGTTGATTTATTATTTTTCTTTGTACTTTGTCATAATACAATTGCGATTTTCTTTTGGAGTGAATTAACTCCAAAGTACTTGTATCATTGTTATGATTCTATTGCCGATTGATTTGTTATGCATTTTGCACTGATTTTATTTTAAAATAGGATAAAATAATATACAATAATTGTACAAAAATATATTTGTATTTTTTACGCCCGGAGAGAATTTTTAATAAAAATACCTACTTATTCTTTTTTGTATAAAATACGGAATCAAATGCCTAAAAAAATTCATTTAAATCTCAAAAACTTGTTTGCCTTATTCAAAACGAAGAAGCATTGATTATAAATCTATAAATATAAAAATTGATGTTGATATATCTGTCTCTCTGTCTGTCTTTCTGAGCTTTGACATCGTTTGACCGATCACCATGAAAGTTGGCAAATATACAATGGAGAAGGTTTTTTATGATATCTGCTTTGTTGTAACTCGCCACTAGGTGGCGCTGCAGCACGTCAACTTTTATACTGTTCAACTAATTGCCATGAAAATTGGTGTACATAGGTATTTCAGCTTGGGTGTAACAGGGGTACCGCCGGTAATACCACTAGTGACGTATATAATCAATGAAAGGTTCGAAGAACTTCAAGAATACAACGTATTTGAGCACGGATAATATTTTCGTACTATCCACTTTGTTGTATATCACCACTAGATGGCGCTGCAGCAAATCAACTTTTATACTGTTCAACTAATTGCCATGAAAATTGGTGTACATAGGTATTTCAGGTTGGGTGTAACACGGGTACCGCCAGTAATACCACTAGTGACGTATATAATCGATGAAAGGTTCGAAAAACCTCAAAATTTCTTGTTTTCTGCCCAGGCGTCAACACGGGACAGAATTGGCATTCTTGGCAGGGCATTCTTGGCACCTTACTAATTTCCAATCCCAGTCTACAAAGTAGGTTAATTATATCATTGATTATACACTGTATAATCTAATGCTTATATTTTGCAGAAAAATAAATAAAAGACAGAGGTAGGTAATAAATATCCATTTTATTGTTATGTAAAATTATGTTCACATCGGAAGTAAATACTCATTAAAAATAAATTATCACTGTTTATGTGTATCTATATGTACTTGTGTAAATGGCAATGATGTAATAGATAAATAGTTATTTAAAAAAATATGCAGTCGGCTATTTATGAAGTGGACTCTTGGTACTTACTCATAAAAGTCCGCATTTTAGATACTCATACAATAAAATCATTTGATGTTGAGTATTATTCGCTTCGATGGACTTTCATGCCTAAAGTCATATAATAATGAACTTTAATCAATATTCACCTTTGCTCATATGTGGGAAAATCCAGTGTTTATATAATCATTAAGAAGAGAGAAAAATAATGTGAAGTTATGGGAAGAGACGTTCAATGTCAATGTTTGAATGAAAATTAGATACTAATACAATCTTGTGGCTTGTTCCCAAACGAATCGTGCATGTCGATTTTCGAAAGAAAGATCATAGTCTGCCCTTAAATGAAGGGAGAAGAAGTTTGTCTGACAGGATAGAATGATCATTCTATCCTGTCCTGTCATAGTCTTTGATCATTCTTTCCCGTCAGATCCTATGTCAAATATAAGCAACACAACATTCTACCCTCGTGTTAAGCACTATTAAAGTCATTATAATATATGGCAGTCATCCGATGCTATACAATCTATAGATATATCTAAAATTAAAATATCACCTTTAAGCTACACATTATCACTGTAACTCTAAAGGTATATAATAAGAAGTCAGAAAATATAAGCAATAGCTCAAAGTCATAGTAGTCATTATAAATAGTAAAATACAAGAAATAGGTTATATTATAATATACGATATAGAGCAGTATAAACGACTCAAACGATTTACAAACACAAATATTACACGCGTAAATGTAATAATCACAGCCTCTTTAACTCGATATGTATATTTTACACAATGGAAGAAAACGTTTGAAAACCGGCACTACTCTGTTTGGTTTGCTGTTGCTGCCACTGAAAACATAGTGCGGAGCAAGAGGTGTAGGTCGATGTGTTATAACATAGTGTGGAGCTGTTGATCAGTCTACTTTATAACTTTGTCTAGAACTAGAACTAAGACTGTGATCAGACTGAAATCAGGTAAGTTCATATTAGCATTGATTATACAGGGTATTAGATTGTTTTAATGCGATAGTAAGTTTTGGGCAACTCTTTTGCGCAGGCGACGTGTAGATGGTGCTGATAGAATTGTTCGTTGAAACTAATAGCATTTTTTTATAAAGGGATGATTGATTATAAAAACCAAATGATGGAGAAGCTTGTGATTCAATAACTGAGCTTGGTCAATCACTTATAGCCACTGCATCTGCATGACAACGTATAACCACAGATTTCACTGCAAACAGTTGCAAAGTTGCAGGAGTTGCGGCTGGAGACTCTTGGTCACCCATCATACTTGCCAGACCTTGCTCCAAAAGTTTTTTTTTTTTTCAGAATTTAAATAACTTTTTACAAGGAAAAAAATCTACTTTGAAGAGTCGATGAAAAATATCTTTAAAGCTTTCATAAGGTCCATGAGAGTTTCCTGTCCACGAGAGTTTTACAGCAGAGGATAAAGCAACTCCCACTAAAATGAAAAATCTGCATAGATAATAGGGGTCAATATTTCTATTAATTAAATATATATTTTTCATAAAAAAATGGTCTTTTATAGAATGGCAACTTCATAGATAAGGACCCAATAATAAAATAATAAGAGCTATGTTTAAAAAATTCATCTATTATTCTTCTTCTCTGTCGTTCCCTCATTACTGAGGATCGTGGCCACTAGACAACAGTTTGCCTACGAGGCTCCTCCACTTCGACCTGTCTTCTGCATGGCGGGTCGCAGATTGTGTTGACCCTTTTGTAACTTCTTTGATGAGGTCGTTCCATCTGGCCGGTGATCTGCCTCTGCTTCTTCTTCCCTCCACTTGACCCCCTGAAAGCATTTTCTCCAGATTCTCTGGGTTTCTCCTGGCAACATGACCGAAGAACTGCAGGACCCTTCTCATGCATACGGTGGAGAGCCTCACTTAGATGCCGAGTTCTTCCAGGACAGATTTGTTGGTGCGGCGTGCTGTCCATGGGATTCCTAGCATTTTACGCCAACACCACATCTCCAGTACATCGATTTTGGTGCGAATACGAGCCTTCAGGGTCCATGTCTTCGATGCATAGAGAAAGATCGAGAAAACCAGAGCTCGAACCAGCCTGACCTTAGTCTGCTTACTTATACCCCGATTCTTCCACAGCCTTTCTAGCATGCTCATGGCCGATCTTGCCATCTGGCTTCTGCGTGAGACCTCTTTTTCGCAGTTTCCGTCGTTGTATATCATGGAGCCCAGATAAACAAAGTCTTTCACAACTTGAAGGTCACTCAGCTCGTTGGTGCGTTGCATGGTTTCAGCCCGGTTCACAAACATGAGGTCATTTATTATATTATTGTTTTATTTTAAGATAGGATACCATATAGGCATGTTTAGAACGCTATCAATTGGGCTACTGAACATAGAGAAGATTAATCAATGTTTTGAACTATGAACGACGTTTTACAGATTGCAATTCATAGTAAAATCCTAACTGCCAAAATATAGCACGGCATTGGGCATTCTAACACCCTATATAATCAATGATAGCACTATTGGTGGCTGGTTTTCAAACCAGATGCAGTGATTTCAAGTCATTCTACAAGGCGTCGACCTAAACCTTCTATGTCCTCTGCGCTATGTTATGTCACCTGAAGTAATGAGCATTTAACAGGCATTACAACCTATTTTATGTGAACGTCGAGACTGTATGACTAGCCGATTCTAGTAAAGGATTCGAGACGGGTCTCTAAAGAACGAAATGTGAGATGAGACGAGGCGCTGAATCTCATCTCGAGCTAAACGAATATTACCTATTATCTTTCTCGGGCCAAACGATTTTCGGGTGATTCAGAGCGTAGTAAGTCATTTGTTTCAAGCTGCCATGTACGGACGCTTTACTCCCGATGCACATAGTAAGTTGGCTCGGTCCTAATGTAGGATCGCAATCAACTCTATGATAGACGTGAACCAGAGAAGGGTCCGCGCTTCTATAAATAGTAATATTCGAGAAAACGAACTTTTCGTACAAACTGACGTCCTCCAGACCCCATCCTTTGATATCGTTTCGAAAACCGCCGATCATACGATAATCGGATTTATACATGCCGGCGATGCCGTAGCCGAACTGTCGGAAATATCCGCCGTCGTCGTTTAACTCTTTCGTGTATTTAGTATTTATAAAATCTCTGTCAGTCTCGTCGCTCAACTTATCGACTAAATTGTTATTGTAATCTCTAAATTGTTTAGGAACTGCGTTGACTAAATAGCTGTCTGCGAAGTGGACGGTTAGCGAATTGAAATCATCGCCGCTTACGACCTCCGGTTTGAACTTGCTGAAAACGATCGGGAAATACACTTGATAGTTTTTGATCGTGTGCAATCGTATTTTGCGCAGCGTATCGAAATTAAACATCATATCGACGTCGATGAAAAAGAGTAAATCGTCGTTATCGCAAGTCGCTGCACCTTCATCTATGAAACGGCCACGGTTGAAGTATTCACCCGACACTTCAACATATTTAACATCCTTATTAACATACTTCGTCTTATAAAACTCGATTAATTCAACACTTTTTTCGTACTCGTCAGCAGTATGCAGAACCACGACTAAAGTCGTATGTTCGTCGCTCTTCAGACACACTTCTTCGTAGTTGAGCATGAAACGAGCGAACGTATCGTACCGCCCCGACAGCGGCAAAACGAATTTCACAACCTTTTCTTTAAACCTATTGAAAGTGTTCTTATTGGCACCCGAGCTGAAAACCTTGGGAAGGTTCTCGCTGATCCGCATGAGCCCGTTCTCGAACGCCTCCTTGATCGGAATATTGAGTCGTTTGATGTTGATGAACGACGTTTGCGGTTGACTTGCCATTTCATATTCTCCGCTCGGATACACATTCTCGCCTTCCGCGTAGTCCCCGGCTGATTTGAGCTGCTTGTCGACTAGAGTCACGTTGTCGGGTAAAGGACGCTGACCGAGCGGCAGCTCGCGTATTTCGATACCTGTAATTTATAAAACAAAATTTAACAACAATTTTAACAAAATTAAAACTGTTAATAATAAATAATAATAATTAATTATTTGTGGTATTTCAGTAGTTATTATTATTATTATTATTACTTATTTAAAAGGTAGGCAGTTTAAGGTGATGAGCCTGAGTCCGTCCTTGAAGTCTAGTATATATTAAAGTCTGTGATACCAGAGGGATAGCTTTCCATTCGTTTACCACTCTACTGCTGAGAAAATGTTTCTTTACCTCCATAGATGGACAGATTCAAGCAGTCGTGGTCAGCTGCTCGGAGCAGTCGTGTTGCTGTCGACTACAACCGCAACACGACTGCTCCGAGCAGTCCTATTGCAGTTGGGTGCCAACGCAACACGACTGATCCAAGATGCCGTTGTTCGTTCAGTTGCAACATGTAAGCGGAGAGAGAAAGTAGCGAGAATTCGGAGGCAACTGCTCCAAGCGGTCTGTCTACGGCGGCTCGGACAGCTGTCTGCTGCCGGCAGCACGGCCAAACTCCACTGTTTGTGGAGTTTGGCCGTGCTGCCGGAGTTTTAGACTGCATTTTTTGTTTGCGACCGCGAGCAAACCGCTCGGGCGGTCCGTGTATTGCAAACGAGAATTTTGTATTGTAACTGGCCAACAGCTCGAAGCTGTCCGCCACGACTGCTCCGAGCTGCCGGTCTAAGAGCACTCTTTAGATTTGAATGGAACGATGCACGCTGAAGTTTCAGATGATGCCCATACAGATGTGTGTTGGTGTTCACAGTGCAGATAGTATGCAACCCAGAAACGTCATACGCTGCCGTCAGGATCTTATATGTCTCGATTGTCACCCTGTGCCCTGCGTTGCTACAGAGCAGTCAAACCGAGAGCCGCCAATGTTTCCTCGCACGTTAGATGCTTCAAGTTAAAAGGCATTTTAGTCGCTCTTCGCTGTACCTTCTCTAGAAGATCGTTTTCCTTTCTAAAGCATGGTTCCAGATCTGATATGCGCGTACCAAAATGGGTCTTACAAATGACTTATAGATTTTCAGCAACATTTCCTATGTAATATGAAGAAAAGATCTTCGAATGAGGAACAATAGAGAGTATGCATTCTTTGCTATTGTTTCTTTGTATTCTTCTTTATAGCTTTATCGCTTCCCCTATTCGAGGCGCGAGGGAGCCAGTCTTAGGTGTATTTTTTATTTATTTATTATTTAATTTCATCGAGGCACACAAAATTAAATTGTACAAATCCTTATTGGTGGTTAAACAATAGAAAAAAACTGGTTAAAACACATTATCATATACTTTCCTAAATTTTGCCTTGATGATGCGACATACAATGCATCGCTGTTCTAGGTATTGGCTATAATACACGCTATAATTTATCGATTGTCAAACTCTTTTTTTTAAATTAAATTTTATTGACTATTTATCAGCTATAATAATCACAATTTTTAAATTGTTTATTTTCTACCCTTTAAACTTATAAACTAAAAAAGATATTAAGAAATGATTTCGAACAAAGTTAGAGTCTATAGATTAGATTAGATTCTAAGACATTTTTGTTTTCCATTCTAGCATTAATAATAATGGAGTTATATAGTATTCTAATTTCACATTATAATAGTAATAAGTAACGGAACATGGATTTAAAGCACCCCCCAAAACAAAGCAGCAATCGACCATTTGGGTCTTCAAGATGAGCCGAATCTAACTGAAGTGGTGCGGGTGCAAAGTGCACTGCATATATTTTTTTAGGAAATTTGAATGCATGGCTTAACCCCTGGGTGGCACGCACGCAGATCGGCGTTTTTCGTAACATCCGTATTATATTCGTATTTATTCAGTTAACGGCCCTATTTCTCCTTCCACTGCGGTAAAAGCATGTCATTGAAGCCTGCCATTACATAAGCCACCGTTAAATATTAGTATGTTTGCACACACCTTCTACAAACAAACTTTTTTAGGTTTCGAAAATTTTGCATAAAATGACTGGCTTCAGAAAGGTTAAAGATATAGATTTAAAAAAACTCAACAAGAAATGGGGAACCTGTTTCAGACCATACCGAGTGGTTTCTTATAAATAAAAAGTCTAAAAACTAGCCTTGTTCTCAGCGAATTCTAGAGATTAACATACCGGTAAAACTCTGCTGGAGATACGCGTGTCTTCGTACAGCTGTGGTCATCTTCCGTCCCCTGTATCTCCGGTAGTTAAGCAGCAGATCGAGAATAGTGTCCGCACCGTGCAGCGGATCCAACCTTGTGTACCCGTAGAGAAGACCGAAGAATTCGATCACTCGACCTCGTTGACGGGAGACTGCATTCAGCTGCTCCATAACCTGGAAAACAGATAAAGGGCTCGTCAGTTAATGAGGACTAGAACAACAAATCGGAGATCTTCTTTTCCATCGTTCCCTCATTATTGAGGATCGTGGCCACTAGACAACAGTTTGCCTACGAGGCTCCTCCACTTCGACCTGTCTTCTGCATGGCGGGTTGCAGATTCTATTGACCCTTTTGTAACTTCTTTGATGAGGTCGTTCCATCTGGCTGGTGATCTGCCTCTGCTTTTTCTCCCCTCCACTTGACCCCCGGAAAGCATTTTCTCCAAATTCTCTGGGTTTCTCCTGGCAACATGACCGAAGAACTGCAGGACCCTTCTCATGCATACGGTGGAAAGCCTCACTTGGTTGCCGAGTTCTTCCAGGACAGATTTGTTGGTGGGGCGTGCTGTCCATGGGATTCCTAGCATTTAACGCCAACACCACAACTCCAGTGCATCAATTTTGGAGCGTATCCGAGCCTTCAGGGTCCATGTCTCTGATGCATAGAGAAAGATCGAGAAAACCAGAGCTCAGACGGAGATCAGACGCCGTATATAAATTGCAAGAGCAACATACTGACAAATGCAATAATAAATACAAACGGAATCCGGTCCTTCATAATATTATTATTACACTTCTGGTAGAGAAGGAGGAGAAAAGTATGGTGAAATCCGGAGCAACGACCAGCTGTGCTAAGTTAAGGGACAGCTATGGAAATTGTTGTTTTATTTTTTTCTATGAAGGAGTTCATTATTTCTTAGAGAGGCCAGAATCTTTGAAGAGATAAAACCGACTTGGCTCGAGCACCAACTTCCACCATGGGATGGTGAGGAGTGAAACTGATGGTCCTTGCGAGAACATGGTATTTATTAAATGTATACTGGTGGTCTTTGGGGATATTTGATTGCCATGGAACTGAATGCCCCAGCATGGAATGCCAAGTCTATACATCTATACTAATAATAAAGCCGAAGTATTTGTTTGTTTTTTTGTTTGAACGCGCTAATCTCTGGAACTACCTACCAGTCGGATTTGAAAATTTCTTTTTTCATTTGATAGCCCAATTGTTGAGGCTATTTAATATCACATTACGACCCTTAGTAGCCAAGAAAAAAGAACGCTAAGCGAAAACGAAGTATTAGCGCGGGCGGGCGATGCGACACGGTGGGTCGGGGACCGAGGGCGACCACCCGATGAGAACCGAGCATTACCGAGAAGAGCCGAATTGTGCATACCTTATCTAGATCAGGTTGCGGCTAAAACCATATGTACTAATACCACACGAAAATGTGACTAAAAATATTGTATATGCCGAAGTACTCTAAATTATTTATAAATAATACGATTTCTAATACGTAGTTTTGGTGCAGGAAGATCGACAACAGTTCAATTCATATTCTGCTCTGTCTCGTTCGGTTGAACTAAATTCCGATTGTCAATCCGTTGTGTGTGTTGCGGCTAGGCCGCATACCGCTGCCGCCACTGCGTAGGTTATAACGGTGGTGGGGGGCCGGGCTTGGAGCGCGCGAATTTCGAAAATCCGTCTTGCACACAACACTCACTGTATCCTGTCTTACGTCTTCGCGTTCGGCGTTCGGCGGTGGGATCATTTTAGGAAAAGGGTTCCACTTAGAAGAGAGTTTGCAACCGTCGTCTCTATTGAAGTTCGGGGTTCTTTTTATTTCAATGGCTTCCCGGATCATGCGAGTAAAGTAGAATTGTTCCTTGGATAGCACAGCTCTTGCAGTCTACCCTAGACAGCGGCGGCTGAACGTCACAGAAACGTCGGGTGCTACAAATTTCACGCGGTAAATTCGTTCCTATCCGTCACTGCATCTAATATTCTCTGTAACGTAATTCATTATGGAAAATTAACCATCTTGATAGTTGTGACTATATAAATTATTTTAAATAATTTATAATCTGTATGACAATCATCAATAATTAGAATATAATGTAATAATGAAAATGCTGATTAAATAAAGAGAAAAATGTCTACAATTATCCTAGTAATAATGTGGTAGTCATGAAAATAGATAACCCTACACTAAAAATTACAAAATTTAAATTAATGTCAAATCCAGATCGATAAGTCTTCGTCGATAAAAATAAAAATTACTCTGCCAAGTGTTAACTATCAGGATATTTGTCCTTATTTTACAGCATGATACTCTTGGAATATGGATTCAGAATTATCCAAATATCTTATATCGTATATTGGATTTTTGACTAAGCTATGGACTATGTCGGGAATTTCACATACTCGTCCTACTCTTCCACGTACTACAGTCAAACTGTCCTACTTATTTGTATAATCTCTTCTCTCCGCTTTCATCCCATGGTCTTCCATTGCGCTCTCAGGAAAATCTATTACTGGATCTACCTCTGCATTCATCTCCTTTCATGTCTAGGTCTTTCGCAGTGCAGGCGGCCCGACTCTGGAATTCCGTGCCTTTACCGATAGGACAACTTGAAAACCGGAGCGGGTTTAAAAAATCGTTAAACAGACATTTACTCAACTCATGAATACCCCCTTCCCCTCCCGTCTCCTTTGCTTGTCCTTATATTCCACTCCTCCCTTCAATATCGAGTTGGCATACTTTACTAATCACTGTTTTATATTTTATCCTATGATGACTATTATGTAAGTGTATTGATTTATTACTTGTGAATCAATTTGCCCACATAAAGCTTCAGTCCCAATAACCCTGGCGGTATGGCCGTAAGATATTGCCACTTGGCAATAGGCCCACCACATTGTACTCTTATGTGTGTGCAATAAAGCTTTTCAAACAAACTATTAATTTTTTTAATCGGTTCTCTCCAAGACTTCTGATAGGCGGAGGGACCTTATTATAAAAACAGACACTTTGGTGAAAGAAACTATTATACACCTTGCCAAGCCGGTGTCAATTAAGGTATAGGTCACATTTATTTCTGGTTTTGTGTTGATAGAAATCACTATTCGCTGGGACCTTCGATATATGTTTACGAGCGAACATATTTCGTCAATACATTCGGATGGTTCATTGATATTTTTTTAGTTGAAGGTTAGTGAATTGCGCCGTATTTGCGACTATCGTGAATATCAACCTAACTATGTATCATTTAAATTATACTAAAGTTACAGTAATTGATACATTTGTCATTTATTTCAATTAGTTCATTTTGAGTTTATCTCATCTGACCTGGTCAATCAGACCATACATCATGGTCGATAAAATATTGATAAGCAAACTAGGGTTAATACAGTTATATTTGCTGGTTATTTGGCGAGTTTGACCTTCTGGTAAAAGCGTAATTGTGATAGATAAGGAGTTGCATGCAGCAATTCCTTTATGGCTGTCGGTGGCAACCGACGTCTAATTTATCAGCGGCGGGGGCATCATTGGCGTAATCAGCATGGATGGTGAAAATAAAACAAGCGTTGAAATTCTCCACGATAGCGCCCAAACTCTTAATCCGATTGAGCTGAAATTTGGTATGCAGGTACCATTTGGTCATGGCAAGAGTTGAGATGTTTGTGGTTAAAATCGGTCCACCAAGGGGTAGCACTAATAATTTATCAATCTCTAAATATTGGACTTAAAGATTCGAAATTCGGTATTTCGGCCCAAATCACATTGTGGAATTTTGTTGGAATATCTCATATACATGCTACACTAGTAATATTTAAATTCCGCCATGCATTTTAATTCAATATTAACGCCATCTGCTGGCGCTTCGTCCAAACCCACCCTTAGTTAAAAAACGAACTGCGCTGTCTGAGGTGTCGCAATGGAACCCGACTGGGTTCTTCCGGCGGTCGAGAGAGGCCGCTCATCGATTTTATTTATGAAATTAATATGAATTAATAATTAATATGATTTTATTCCAATGAAATCAGTCCTTGGCTACTTGCCGGGAAAGTCTTATGGCGATACAACCGATTTTTTATCCTTTTGAATACAGTAAGTGTTTTCCTGACAATTTGGATATAAACAAAGGAAGATAAAAAATATAATTAAAATCAACACCTCATTTGAACCTGGCTCTTACACGTATTATAATGGTCGATGTTTGGCGTAATATTGACCTTTTGGATGTGATGGCTGTGATGTGACCAAGTCCCTTTACTGAGAACACTCGTTTGCTTGGTGTGCTGGTGGCAGGAATGCACATTAGAGCTCTTTCGCAGTTGAACAGCCAAGGATAGCTGTGTTCCTTCCCAATAACGGAGCAAGCTTCCGTAGAACAAATCCTTGGGATCAGATCCTCCAAAAAACTTCTACTTCTATTCAACTTCTACAGAATCAGCTAGTTGAATCAACTGAACACAGCCCTACAGAAAATATTCAGGTGATTCGACTGCCTAATTCTCTCATTCATCATAATAAAACTATTAAAAAATACTTGATTTACCTCTCTGATGACATCATCAAGACCCTCTTTGACGTAAACTTCAAGTTTTCTTTTCGGATTAGCGTTCGTGTGACCATAAACAGCCTTGCTAATGAAGTCCCATTCGAGGATATCCTCAAGTTTCACTGGTTGGAAACGATTCAAGCTGGGCGTTACTCCTGGAAAAAAAACATTTAATAAACTTTTATTTTGTAAGCATTGTAATGTTGATTTCGGGGCAGAACCAGGTGCGTAGCTACCGGCGTATCTGCCGTATCAATTACGGGGCCTCCGGGCCACGGGGGCCCCCAACGTGCGTAAGCAATTTTTTTTTAATTTCAGAAATGACAAAAGTCATAAAAAGCAATTTTTATTTTCCTGAGTAGTATGTTCGAAATATTACAAGCGGAGAAACTCCTGTCTTCTTCAAACGAAGAGATATTAAACGCTTCCGGAAAACTGTCGGCTTAATACAGTAAAGACATTTCAGTTATTCTTTATGACCAATTATTATTAAAGGCTCTAAAAACATGCTTAAAATCTGACATTCAAAAAATTCAATTCATTAAGGAAGTCATTGAATTATTGCTGATAAAATTCAATAGTCTTGCATCCATTTTTCCGGAGGTAATAACAGCATGCTTTTTATTCTTGACCCTTCCAGTTATAACTGCAACTGTTGAAAGGAGTTTTTCAAAATTTAAACTGATAAAAAATACCTAAGAACTTCGATGGGACATGACCGCCTGTCAGACCTGTCACTATTGTCCATAGAGGCAGGAACTTTAGAAAAACTAAAGTCATCATCAGCTATAAATGATTTAATAAATCAGTTTGCCGAAAAAAAGGCAAGGAGAGTGTATATATAATTTGAATTGTTTGTAAAAATTTTGGAAAAAGTGACAGATAGATAATTATGATGAATAAATATTTCTTTTAATTTTATGCAAACATTTTTTTTTTCTTTTGTAAGAAATCTTTACCCTTCCTAAGGGCCCCCAAACAATTTTTTATACTGGGCCCCGCCAAGGCACGCTACGCCACTGGGCAGAACATTTTTAAGTTTATGAAGTCTAAGACTATGGCGGCTGTTTAACATTATAGAATAATTAAAATTAAATTTTACTACATGAAGTTGGTGGTACCCGACGTTTTGGTGACCGTATTTATCGTGGACCACGGCATCCTTTGCCCGGCTTTCACCTGGTATCCGGTAGCCGAATGGTCGTTTCAAGAGCGGCTGCTATTTAGTAAACAACCGCCCCCACTCTATAGGAAACAATACTGTTTCCAGAATTCCCCAGCTGTTAGTCGGAATGCATAATCGATTGGCTGACGCCGCACGTTGCGAAAGCCGTCCAGGAGCGCCCGAAGGTTGGCTCCTAGGGGAAACTGCCCTGCATACCAGAGTCCTACCCGGGCTCGCACGTCTGCGTGGAGGCCGCCGGATAGGTGTGGACCCATGAGTTTCGCCGACCCTAAATGCATGGGTCTCTGTGACCTAACTGCAACAGGGCCCATTAGCTCAAGTTCATCGTTTTGACCACTCTTCTGGCGATATGCAGGTGGTGCGAATAGCATTGTCCATCTATAATTAATTTATTTGGCCATCTATAATAACAATGATAATGAATGTTTTTATAAAGGCTTAGTTGATTATAAAAACCCATTATTTAATCAATGATTGATAGCATAATACAATTAAATTATTAGTGCCATCTATCGCATTTTTTAACCGACCTCAAAAAAAGGAGGAGGTTATCAATTCGGTTGTATCTTTTTTTAAATGTTTGTTACCTCATAACTCTGTCGTTTATGAACCGATTTGAAAAATTCTTTTTTTATTTGAAAGGATATACTTGGAGATTCGTCCTGTTTTTTTAATCAAAATCCTGTTCTAAAGATGGAATCCATGACGAATTGAGGGAAATCCTCAAATATTATCATATGAAGTTGAAAATGTACATTTTGATTCAATTCCCATAATAATGCATTTTTTTTATGGTAAGCATGACCTGATTATACACCCTGGGTTGGCTCCCGAAGAGGGGACTCCTTAACTGTCAACAGCACAGACACGAAATTTTGTATATGCATTCAATTACGATGAAAATTAATGACTATTTTTTTCAAGACTTTTTTCGAGAAATCATCAAAATTTTTATTGGTTTTTATGAGCTAATATCTAAATATTTTTCTACGTAAATAAGCAAAACGAAATATTACCTTTAATAGAGAATCTAATAAAGATCACGATAGCATTTACAATTTCTAAATAGGGTTCCGTATTTTTCCGTAAGACAAGTACAAGTTAGAAACGCCGAGTTTTTTTTCACTTTTTCGATTTTCTCATATTTATTCATAATTATCTAATTGTTTTACAAAATGAGATTTCAATATTCTATATACGAAATTTCAATGCGATCATTACACAGTTATTCTTTTTATGATTGCTATTGTAGTTCCATAGTTATAGTACTTTTTGTCGAGCGCGGCGATGAAATTATGTCGCTACACGAAGGGTTTAAAAAAAACGTAATTATTGTATTATTATTTTATTTTGAGATATGATACCGTATATACGTGTTTAGAACGACGTATTTATGGCTACTGAACATAAGAGAAGATTAATCAATGTTTGGAACTGTGAGTGCCATCTTGGAGTTGCGTTTCATAGTAAAGTCCTAGCTGCCAAAACTTAGTACGGCATTGAGCAATCTAATAACCTATATAATCAATGCTTATACTCACCGAGTATACTAGCATCACAAAGATAGCCGTCCTCGCCTTGCTTGATCGGAAACAGTGGAACTCCATCGAATATGCTGGCATCCATCAGCTGCTCAGGCGCCAATCCGAGAGCCTCGCCTGCAGCAACGATGTCCCGGTGAAGAGACAACGTCTGCTCTCGGATGTCCTGGGCTCGAAGGTTCTGGAAAGGCATGGAAGGAATTGACATAAGAAACTCGCTCAGTTTCTGTGCTCGCTACTGTATCATCTATAGATATATTGATAATATAATAGCCCGCGTGCCACCATGACTGGTGATACTAACTTCGTTTAAGATATTAAATTCCCGATCTTTTCGGTTGGTCCTGGCATATCTCTTCAAATTGTTTGAAGTGTTTTCGTTGATTGGTGACGAATTTCATCACAGCAAAATCAGTTTTATCCATATTCGTTTTTCTCCATCCACTTCGCAAAGTTTTACATCAGCTTTGAATATATTTCACAGAGATATGGTTATACTACGTGGAATATTGATCAGACCCTGAGTTGAATGCATTCTGAATTAGAAGTGGCTGTCGGCCGGATCAAGAAATGGCTTACTATTGTTTGATGGCCGATTGGCCTTATTATTTCATTGCGAAGACGACTGGGAGACTAATTTATGATATTTTCTGTCTCGCTCAGGCAGGTCATGTATAAAGATGGCAAAGAGGATGGATTTGTTAAGCCAAACGGTTTTAGCATATTAAATAATATGGAAAGGTTAGTTATCTTGGCTTTTTTTTAACAAAATCTACGTGTTCATTATACATATGTGAGGAATGGCTTTTGACCAAACTGATACCATAGACAATACAGTACCGTGCGAATTATTTGGAACAAGCAATAAATTTAAACTTTTCTTTTGTTTCTGGCAACTATCTGTCACTCTTTTACTTCTGGCAAGGTTTTTTTTAAATCTTTCAATCATTCGAGCACATGTGAAATGTCAAAGAAACGTTTTCTGGGTTATGTTAGTTCTCACTTATCCAGGCCGAAATCCCTTCGAAGCCAAGGTACCACCACCAGCCATTTAGTCGGAAAGAGATTTCGATAATCTGCCGCATGAGGATCGGACATTGCTCCACCCCATCGCACCTCCACCGTATTAATGTTCTCGCGTCTCCGCAATGCGATTGTGGACATGGGGATTGCACGCTGGACCATCTATTCTTTAACTGTCCCATCCTCAATAATTATCCGAGTTTTATCACAGACCTTATAAAGTATAACATCCAACTCCCCCTATGTGTTCTCCACTTATTATCCCTTAACTCTCCCAAAATATATAAAGTAATATGTAAATTTATTTCCCTTAATAATATTTCTGTATGGTGTAATAGCATATTTCATATCCTTTCCTTGTTTGTATCATC
Source organism: Micropterix aruncella (assembly GCA_944548615.1). Taxonomy (NCBI): domain Eukaryota; kingdom Metazoa; phylum Arthropoda; class Insecta; order Lepidoptera; family Micropterigidae; genus Micropterix; species Micropterix aruncella. The sequence continues at coordinate 17,993,186 of OX155961.1, forward strand.
CCCAATAACCATGTGCTATTATAGTACCTACATTTCTCTCTGTAAAAGAAAAAATGCTTGTGTTCTGAAAATCATCTCCATATACGTTATTTCTCTGAGACCTTCACTTGCAGTTCATTAAAAACCTATAAACCAACTCTGTATCGATGTAACCAAATCCAATCCAATTTTAGTAAATCGACCCAATGTGAAATGATCTAACCATTAACATTTTACCTGTAAAAGAAAAATTGCTTATGTCCTGAAAATCATCTACAATCATCTCCCTTCTTTCTCTGGGCCCGTCACTTCCAGTTCATTAAAAACCTATAATTATAGGTACATATTATTATGCAACTACATATCGAAGTAACAACATTCAATCTAATTTTAGTAAATCGACCCACTGTGCAATGATCAAGCCCCTTAAATTCCAATTCTGTACAAGAAAACATGGTCAAGTCCTGAAAATCATCTCCATCTACGTTAACAAAAAATCTAATTTTGGCGATGCCCATACACGCTTATCATTACTGCCGGCAAAAGTAGGCCAGCCAATTTGTAGACGAAAAAGATCTTGACCTTGTAAAATGCCGTGTAATTCTAATGTCGTGTGTTTTTGTAATTTTTTTGCAAACAAGACAAAAGTGAAGCAAATTTAATCTGCTTTAAAATAGAAAAGAATAACTTTTTCTTCAGGACTTAAACTTTAGATCAGTGGTTTAACCTTTTCTTTGCACGTTTTTAGTAGAGTCGAGTCACTCCAGCGGGTTATTATTAAATACGGGCGAATTAAACGAAAATAAAAATCGACGATTTCCAAAAGTCGCAAAAACATGATATTCGTCTCGCCAAAAGCTAATATATGGTACATTTTATTAGTAAACTATTAGTATCTATAAATACGATAGAAAACGAATTTACCGCGTGAAATTTGTAGCACCCGACGTTTAGGTGACGTTGCAATCGCCGTTGTCCAGGGTAGACTGAAGAGCTGTCAATCCGTTGTTTTGCGGGTAGGCCGCATACCGCTTCCGCCACTGCGTAGGTTATAACGGTGGTGGGGGCCGGGCTCGGAGCGCGGGAATTTTGAAAATCCGTCTTGCACACAACACTCACTGTATCCTGTTTTACGTCTTTGCGTTCGGCGTTCGGCGGCGGGAACATTTTAAGAAGAGGGTTCCACGTAGAAGAGAGTTTGTAACCGTCGTCTCTATTGAAGTTCGGGGTTCTTCTTATTTCAATGGCTTCCCAGATCATGCGAGGAAAGTAGAATTGTTCTTTGGATAGCACAATGGGATTTTGAAACTGGATCCAGTGGCTACTTCCGCTATCCAATATATGTTTGCAGATCGCCGATTTTTCTCGCTGAACGTTTTTAACAGCTTTGATGTGTTCTGTCAGTCGCGTGGTTATGGGCCGTTTCGTTTGTCCAACGTAGGCAGACCAACTTAGGTAGACCGGTATGCGACCTACCCGCAAAACAACGGATTGACAGCTCTTCAGTCTACCCTGGACAACGGCGGCTGCAACGTCAACGAAACGTCGGGTGCTACAAATTTCATGCGGTAAATTCGTTTTCTATCCTATTTATAATGTCAAACAACCGCGATAGTCTTCGATTTTATATTAGTATCTATACCTGTATATTTGTAAAAAAAATGCCATATTGAACGGCCTTACAGACACCGTTTTTGAGTATACGTTTATATATATATATATATATATATATATATATATATATATATATATATATATATATATATATATATATATATATATATATATATATATATATATATATATATATATATATATATATATATATATATATATATATATATATATATATATATATATATACTGATATCTCACTTAAATGTAATTCTTAGGAAATGAATTAAAAATGAATATAAAAATGTTCAACCTGTAAAAAAGAAAGATTTTTGCTGATGTATCAATTAGAGCAGTGGCTTTCAATCAGTGGGTCGCGACCTCCTGGGGGTCGCGAAAAGAGCCCTAAGGGTGGCAGGCTATCTCAAAAAAAAAATCTAATATGCCAATATTTAATATTCAATTCTAACACATATTTATTGTGTTTTGCTATTGCTTTTACAAAACTTTATGTTGATCTAAGATGGAAACAGTTAGATGCAGCTTCGAAAATGAATGTGGTTTTCACCGGTGTTTTTACAAAACTTTATTTATTCAGTGCTTTAGAACTAGAACTAGAACTAGAACTAACTTACAGTCCAAGGTCGCGTAAGGGTTCTACCTTTTTTGCCAAAAAGTGGATCGCGATCTAAGAAACATTGAAAGAGACTGATTTAGAGAAAACGGCCATCAATTACTCTGTTCCTGATTTCAACAGGAAATTTCGGTTTAACTGCATATAATTGAGAATGTTGTTAATTCGACTTAGTCAGCATTTCAGCATACCTAACCTCGATATTATTATATCACGAGATCTCAAGTTCATGGACGAAAATGGATCCTGAACAAGCGCAAGCGCATAACTGGTACAGAAATAGATTCTATCTAACTAATGTGACTGACGACGTGGATTAATGGACAAAAATATTCCCTGAAAGGAAAAATAAAACAAATCTAATGACACACACGTGCGAGGGATAAACTGAAATCCTTCTGTTTTTGTTGGAAAAAAGCGCATTATGCTGTCATTCACAGAGTTTGGCTTCTATTTAAAGAGAGTATTGGTTTTGGTTAATTTTTCAAGAAGCTGCGAGACAAAAAAGGCAGCGAAATCGCGTAATAGATCTCAAATAAATAACATTATCAACGAAGCTGTAAAAATAAAGCAAAGTCAATAAATCACACCACATGCAATTTAAAATGCTAAGCTATATCTCAATAACAGCATTTTTTATAATTTTATTTTATTACCGACCACATTAAAACACTGATAATAAAACTACATACATTTTTGCGATGACCTCAGTGGTTTGCGTCAAAATAAAAAGTCAATAAAACGTTTGTTTTTATCATTACTACTCTCAACGGATTCATGGAAAGAATATTATCACAGTTTAACTTATCGATTATAAATTCAGAGGTACGTAATTTTGGTTTTTACGAAATAGACGAGAATAAATGGGAAATCTTTATTTTTTATTTTTTCCACGAAGATTCCGCTTTTTACCTCTTTTAAGGAAATAATAAAGAATAATAATAATGAACTGTATACCTAATCCTATGTACCTAAATAAATAATAATAAAATAGCTAATTCTAATTCCATCGATATCAAAATTATCATTAGCACGTAAGCTCTATAAGAGGAAAGTTGTTAGGTTTAAGTGTACGACTATTGACTTCGATATCTCATTATGAATCTTCAACATCTCATTAGTAAAAGAAAGACCTTTAGCATTTTTCAAAAAAACTAAAAATAAAACAAAGTAAATGTTTAGTATGTCACAATTTCCATAAAATGTATTTCTAATATAATATATTATATTATGTAATATATTATATATAGTTGCATATTTCTGAAGCACTGAAAATAGTGGTCGATCATTAAATCGAAATAACAACAACCTTATAATAAACTTAACAATAACCAGCATTTACACAAAAAAGTGTTTCTTTAATGCAAATGGCATCGAATTCTGTATTTATATTTCAATATCTATTTCTATACAACTTTTAAGTAAAGAAATATATTATGAATAAAAAATGTGTTAACTTATTCAAATTAGGTAGAAAAACGAATGCCTAATTTTATTTCTTGCATTTCTATGAAATCAGATGCAACTTCACAGTTCTCTTATTACTTTTTGTAAATAAAATTAGTTGTTGCGAATAATGAAAAATTTGGCTTTTTTTTTTGCGAAATTGACTTTCTATCAGTGACTTTCTATTATTGTACGTAAAAATGTGAATATAATTTATTTATAAATAAGATTTTAAAAAAAACGATTTTACCGCGTGAAGTTTGTGACACACGACGTTTCGGCGATGTTGCAACCGCCGTTGTCCAGGTTATACTGGGCAGTATACCCTGGACAGCGGCGGTTGCAACATCGCCGAAACCTCGGGTTTTACAAACATAACGAGGTAAATTCGTTTTTTTAAATCTTATTTATATTGTCAAACAATGGTGACAGTCTTCGATTTCATATAATGTAATAGAAATGTGTTTCTATAATCATTTTTCGAAGCATACCCGCGATCCATGTACATACATACATATACCATTAAGTACCCCAAGTAACATTTCAGGTTCTAAAAAGGTTTTGAGCAGGTTCTAGAACCTTTCGAGGACAACGCGAGATTCTGGACAACTCGTCATGACAACGTTAAAATAACCTTATTAAACCGTTCTGTAGCCTAAAAGGGCCCGACCTACAGAACCTCCGGATAACGTTTTGGCCTTAAGATTTCAGGAGCAATTAGCAAATCTCAAAAACTGATTATAACCTTTTCAGAACCTGCAAAGACTACTGAGGACTAACGTACAAGCCTTGAATTAGCCCGGATTCGGCATTGAAATAATCTTGTTAGCTAGATTCCAGCTTTGAAAAAGTTCATAAAAGATTACGAAAATACAAAGTACGTCTCCTTGGGCTTGTTGAAGTTAGTTTAGGTTTGCTTTGGCTCTGAATATAGTTTGCACCTTATCCTGACATTGGAATAATAAAATGGAAGATGACTAATGAATATAACATGGCGATTTACTATTTGGTAGACAAATTGTTACAGATAATGCTGTTATTGCCTGTTGTGTTAGGTCAATTTCATTGCGACGGTTAGTTTATTGATGAAATGTGCCATAATACCTCTGTAAAATTCACGGGCCCTCTCAATAACATGATTTAATATGCTTTAGGTATTATAAACTATTGATGTTATTTTAAAATTATATGTGAAAAAAGGTCAAACGCTTTGAACTATTTTCCAAATACAAAAGTGTAACACCGAAATGAAATTCAAGCCTTACTAATAAGGAAATGTAATTATAGTTATAATTAATTAACATTCCAAATACCGAAAAATGGCAGACTTTGTTCGAGAACCTGATAGTTTGGGATTTAACAAATTTATGACAAACAAGCCCTGCCTCAACTCCTTTTGGACTTCAAAATGCGCAAAAGGAATTTCAATATACTAAACTAAGAACAACTGGTATATTTAAGGGCTAAATCAGGGCTTTCTGGTAAGACCAAGGTTTAATTAGTTTTTGTATATTCAAATTGGCTTTGTTTAAGGGCTTATTAGTCTGCGATAAGCCAGATTGGTCAAATAAACAACTTTTTGCGGCCCAGCATTCAGTCACTGTCCAAAGCGTGCTTGTCTAAACTGCGTGCGGATAACACTGAGAAAATAGTGATTTGGTACATACCTACAGGATGTTCACTTACGTACGGATTTATTAACCTCCCTAAGGTTTTAAACCTAATTACGATCAATACATACATTACAATTAGATCATCATCCTGTTTTAAATCTAGTTACGAACACAAGACATTAAGTAGTAAAAATATAAAAAACTGCAATACTAGATCCGAAAATTAATGCTATTTTATTGAATATGTAATAATAAGCACAAAAATTACGTACCTGCCGTAAAATTTATTGTGACATAAAATAGTTAAGTGAAAGAAAAAAAAACTGGTCAAGTGGAAGTCGAACTGTATGGAGAGGGTTCCGTACCATTCCATTTTCCATGAGAACTTCAGGACTTTTGTTTACATTTTCATGTAAACTATAAGAGAGGCCCTATATTATTATTATTTTTTATTTTATTTTAGTCAGTAGTTTCGGAGAAAGGAGGGGGGGGGGGAGAATGCTCGATTTTTGTATTCTCTTGATATCTTTTTAACTATGTAATTTAAAATAATAAAATATTATATATGTATTCCCATTGAACGAGCCCTTCCCATTGATATTTTTATTTATTTATTTATTTATTTATAACGTACAAGAACAAAAAAATACAAGGACATGCATACTGTTGTACATGAGGAATAATTAAGAACAAACATTATAATAGCGAAAAACATAGCTCTATGGATATAAATATGCTAGCATATCCGAATGAGGCGAAATCGCACAACCAACTAGACCTAGAAGGTCTGTCTCTGGCTGTGCTGTGTTATACCAACAGTAACTGTATTTTTGTAACTCGCGAACTGACGAAGGTGATCAATTTTAAATATTTCTAAATCTAACAAATGTGTTGTTACACAAATTAAAGTAAAATTTAAAGTAGAAAAAAAAAATAAATAAATATATATGTATGCAATTAAGGGCTAAAAATAAAGTAAACTTTACATTATATACAATAAATTTAAGTGGAAAATAAGTAATAATATATACAAATATATGAATAAACACTACATTCTAGTATATATGTTTAAGAAAATGATATGTAATATTGCACAATTTTACAAATACATATTTTTTTTTAAATATTCACCCTACAGTATTAATATGTAACACGTTCACTTATTATTCTTAAATTTTCTGATTTGTCCTCTAAAATTGACCCCAAAATCGAAATTCGGTTATGTAGGAGATGTTGTTTCTAGTAGATGCGGAGAAAATAAGCTGTGACAAACGGACAGATAGAGATACACGAGAGAGACAGAGAGTCACCAATACAACCTACCTGCTTTTTAGGTAGATTTCTTAAAAATATACCTATTGCAATGGGTCGCGTGTTAGCAATTGATGAAAATCTCACCATATCTTTTTCGATTAAGATCGCCAGACCCTAAAACCACCCTTCGTTCCTATACGGGATAGAACATTTCCTATGGAACAGGATAGAGGTCGAATTTCTAAACCGATCAAAATGAAACAATACAAAAATGTAATGGCCCAATACCTTGGATGAGTTCGTAGAAGAACGAGGTCCGCCGTCTTGTTCCAAAATGGCGGTCGCTCAAACTTTTAAAAAATAACAAATGTTAAGAATCATAGATCCAAACGAACCATAGATCCAAGGAAAGCTCTTGTTAACACCTACATTTTATTTCAAACTATTTTTCAATCCGCTCTCTAGTTTCAAAAGGGCGGCCGCTCAAACGTCGGTAAAATTTTCGCATTTAGTTAAGTATGAGAGCCATTGTTTATGACTAATACACATGTGTAAAATGCCTGAGTATTTATGCTTTATGTATTTTTGTAAAATGTATATATCAAATAATACATGTATCTCTTCCCTCGACGAAGCACCCCGCAGTGTATCGGTAAATATATGTTTCTCGCTCTAATATGTGCTTCGTCCGTGCACTATATCGCTAACGCGGTTGAATGACCATGAAATGCTTTCTATGAACAGATCGACATCATTGCTTCGATTTGCTGTCTTTTTTCAAAAAAGCTGCCGGCTATAAAAATCTACCTTAATGGGTGCGCGTCATCGATTTTTTTTTGTCTTTTGAGGTACGGAACCCTAAGAGGGGTGTTAATAGTTACGAAGAAATATGAGATACCTTTTCATTGTTGATTCTCTCAGTATTCTTTTTTACTTTCCGTTTGAAATTGCTACTGCTGACCATCCTGTGCCAGGACATCCTGTATATTTTAGTTGATAATAATGTTAGTTTTGATTATGCACACGCGAAACCCACAAGGTTGAAAAGTGGTGTTACAGAAATACAAAAAGCATAAATTAAACCCACAATGCGCGTTTAGACTAGAACTTATCTTACTGAATGCCAAAACGTATATGAAAATTACAATTGGTCTTAGTTCAAGCAAAAAAGACTGAGAATGGTTAGCGAAAAAATCTAAAAGCCCTACGAAGGTTTTAAATCATGCTTAAGGGTCTTAGCGAAATGTGGTTCTGAAAAGGTCATTCTTAGGTTGCGTGTAAGACCAACTAGACATGCTTTACAATGTGGAGTGCCAAAATATAACCAAAGGAGAACCTTTTTAAAACCAGAAGCTCTGAGAACTTTTAAGTCGAATTTCTAAGCAAGCATAACGTTATATTATACTCCTTTGGAAGCCCATTAAGCTTTTTGAATAACTTTTCAGCCCTAGGAGTTATTTGCATAATAAAAAACTTAAGTATAACCTTAGGTAAAATTTAAAACCAGAAAATTACAATTCTAGGACCTAGAGGCACATATCAAAACCTCGGTGTTAAAAAAATGTTACTTGGGACTGGCTGCTTTTGATAACTTCGTTTCGCGTTGGAATTACAAATTCAAATAAATTTTAAATTAAAGCCACGTTATAAATGTCCACATTATAAAGCCACATTATAAATTATAGATTTCTTAAGATGATTATAATTAAACGTTATAACTTTTGTGTATTGTAACTACTGATAATTTGAAATCAATAAATTAATTTGAATTTGAATTATTCTTTAGATATAATCGGTTAGATTAGTTATAATTAAGATATAAATTAATAGTTTTTAAAAAACACTAAAAACACGCTTTTATAAATGCACGTAAAAACCAAAAAAGGTTTGTTATAATCTTGAAACCTGATCGTGTTCAATGTCGATTAAGTGACCTTTCTCACAAGTGTAAACACGACTATGATACGATATTCTATCATGCAATGCCAGTTCCTGTCTTCCGGCTTCATCATCAGACATTGAAACTTAATCGTGGTCAAAGTTCATTACAAGACCTTTCTAACAAGTCCAAACACGGCTATGATATGATATTCCATCATGGAATGCCAGTTCCTATCTTCCGGCTTCATCATCAGACCTTGAAACCTAATCGTGGTCAAAGTTCATTCCAAGACTTTTCTAACAAGTCGAAACACAGCTATGATACGATGTTCCATCATGAAGTTCCAGTTCATATCTTCCGACTCCATCATCAGATCAGTTCGACAGTACCATATTATTGTATTGTCATCAGAACTACATACAGCTGACAATTTTCATAATGCTACGATCCTTGGAAGATGGTTAAATTAGTTACCTTAGATTCCATTACATAGTTACATACAGTTCGACCTAATAAAAGCGTGTTAAAAACGAATTTACGGCGTGAAGTTTGTAGCACCCGACGTTTAGGCGATGTTGTGTAGAGTAGAGGGTAGGCCGATGTCCAGGGTAGTCCAGTCTACCTTGTCTAGAGGGTTTTAATATAAACATTGAAGATACACGTCTCATAATATGGTTTATCGAGTTACGAAACGCAATTACATAGTTTGAAAAAACAGCCAAGCTGATTACACGAGCTAAAACTTCAATCGCCATTGGTGAGCCAACGAGCCTGATACACTGGCGAGTTTCAAAAAACAACAGCAAATTATTTGCCAGCGGATCGGAGGCTTTAGAGCAATAAAAGGCATAATAATGGCATTATAATTTGATTGGAAAGAAGAATGCGCGAGTGCAGTTATTTATTGCGGCTCTTGTAACCGGGTTATGGACTCCCTTTTATGGGTGTAACGAAAAGAATGTACGATCATTAAAAATATATGGAGGTATAATCTAACGGATGGCTGAGATCATAATAATATGACAGTGCAGTTCAATGCAGAATGTGCAATGCAGCTGTTTGAATAGCAGTTATCATCAATGAATAGACTGATGTACGTTGAAGGCCCTGACATTGATTATATGGGGTACTAGATTGCTCAATGTGGTAGTACGTTTTGATAACGTCAAGATGACACTCATAGTTCGACACATTTATTAATCTTCTCTTACGTTCAGTAGCCTGATAGATGGCGTTCTAAACACGCCTATACGGTGCCATATCTCATAGCATGATGAATATTAACATAATATCAAACTATTTTTGAAGTCATAATTCTTATTATTTTAGTATTATTTACATAAACATGTTACTTAAAACCCCTCCTCTCGCGAAGTAAAAACTCACCTATCACTTTTGCGCGCGACATATTCGGGCAAAAAATCGACGCGAGTCAACGGCCTTGAGAAAAACGCACATAACTTATAAACCACTAAACGGATTAAAAAAAGATAAAGAGAAAAATGATCGCATTGAAATTTGACATATAAAACATTATAACCTTATCTCGTAAAACAATTAAGATAATAATGAATAAATATTACAAAATTGGCAAACTGAAAAAACTCGCCTATAAAATCATTTCGATTTTTTTGTCACAAAATACGTAAAATATGCAAAAATTGTAAATACAGTATGTTCTTTATTAAATGCTTTACCAAAACGATATTTTTTTTTTACTTATTTGCATACAAAAATATTTATTTATTCAGCCAAGAAAAATTTTATGTATTCTCGTAAAAAAAAAATTTTTTAATTTTTAATTTGTGATTACTTATGGTATTTTTTTATATGAAATTCTTTCAAAATAACTTTATTACTACATCACACTTCTTAGAAATCACACCAGAACTTTGAGCTTTGTCTGATATTATAGAAAAATCTAAAGTTTTGAAAGTTTCCGCGTCCGAACTTAATAATAAACTTTGAATGCTCATAATATAAAATTCGTTACATTTTTTCAATTATATTGTCTTATCATAGACTTATTATATGTCTAATAACTAATTACTATACTCCAAAGAGTCACATTTCATCGAAAAACTATGGAAAATCGCACTTTATTCTCTCATAGTAATTTATCAAAACAAGTTTCTTTGCGCGATTCATATTACAAAACAAGATATAATGTTCAAAATACGCCTAATTATGTGATAACTTAGGATGTAAATGAAGCAATACTTATTTTGTTAGTAAATTAAAGCGACATTACGTCATATTTCGCAATATATCGGGATATTTCATAAACATTACAAAATAATAACAACCATTTTTTCGCGAGCCGTTTGTTGTCGCCGAAGTGTTTTCTTTAAAAATTCGTGAAAAACAGCAAATGGACTATCTCAAATGACTAATCCTCATTCCGAAACTACTTAAAATGCATATTACTCACTGTTCTCCAGTAAATAACACTCAAAAACTGCACACACACACTTTTTATCACCAATTTCGCGGAGCCGTACGCGGCCGTGCGATCGCCGACGGGAGACTAGGCGTTTGACGTCTATGCTCACTTTTTAAATCGTTGTTCGATATTGCCACACGGAAATCTTGAATTAAAGATATTTTGGCCATATCGTTGCGCCCTCAGAAAGCATATAGTAGCATTTTTCGCAGCGGCGAGCGCTTGGTCCGGTAGCGGACGTTACGGGGTTTAGGCGGCCGACATAAATGTCCCGAAATGGATGTTACGGATCGAGCGGCACGCTTTTATTAGGTCGACCTGTATGTAACTATGTAATGGGATCTAAAGTAACTAATTTAACCACCTTCCAAGGATCGTAGCGTCATGAAAATTGGCAGCTGTATGTAGTTCTGATGACAATACAATAATATGGTACTGTCGAACTGATCTGATGATGGAGTCGGAAGATATGAACTGGAACTTCATGATGGAACATCGTATCATAGCTGTGTTTGGACTTGTTAGAAAAGTCTTGGAATGAACTTTGACCACGATTAGGTTTCAAGGTCTGATGATGAAGCCGGAAGATAGGCACTGGGATTCCATGATGGAATATCGTATCATAGCCGTGAATGTGTCATATGTGAATATGGTATCATAGCCCAAAGGTTTTCAGTGTTTTTTTAAAATTATTAATTAATTAATTTTTTAATTTACCTTTTAAATAAAAAAAAATATTTTTATACACTTTGAAGGTTTTTAGTTAGTAAGAGGATTGAGCTGAGTACCTTAGCTGAACGTTTCGGAGCCCGTGGCTCCTTCCTCAGCGGCAAGAAGAATACTAATTTTTAATTTGGGGTATACATGTTTCAAGCGCCATAGTTTATTCCAATGCGCATTCTAAGCTCTCCGTATTATTTCTGTTATGTAATCAGCCTTTTTAAAAATGCGATAGAAGGCACTAATAATTATTGAATGTCACTACTATTATCATTGGTTAATTAATGGGTTGTTATAATCAGTCATTTATAGAAACCCATTAATTATCAATGTTATTATAGATGCCACTTGCATGTCACCGGCATAGAAAGGTTGCTAAAACGTACTATGGCATTGAGCTATCTAATACCCCGTGCTGCTCGAGTGCTGCCTCCTCTGTACACGACGTTGACTAGGATTGCGTCCGCGCGTGCCTTGGACTGGAAGGGGTTACGTTTTTCGCGTCTCTTTGAATTAGACTGGTGAAGAATTAAAAGCTCCGCTTCGGTTCTATGAATAATGATTTTAACTTCGCTCGTCTTAGAATATGCGTCCAGAGCACGACCATTCGGTGGCCGCTTTGTTACCATCGATATACGATCCCCTAGATGGGCCTTTCGCGCTCAAAAATGACCCCTTCAAAACCACTACGGAAAGCCGGCCAGTAGTAGTTTGGTCGAAGTCCGCTGGCATTCAGCCGACCGTTTCCGGTGTGAGAGATGCCGCGAAGAATATTGGCGCGCTATTCTCTCGCATACCGTCCAATTTATTGCTCTCTGTCACATGATTTACGAGCAAAGGGTATGTGGAGCCAAGTTATTTGTATCGAAGGGCATTTCTAGCTAATGATATACCGATGTTCGTTACAGCAGTATTCACAGTCGATACTCAAGATACTTAAGTAACACACCTTAAGGGAACCCTCTCGCGAGTGACACTCAAGGTCCACCTTAAAATTGCTATTCATACTCGTTACTTAAGTGCACTCCATTCAGTGAGTATGCACTCAAATGGATTCATTACTGATTTGAATCTGCTTCATTCCTATAACATGGTCTAGAGAATTTCTGCCGTCTTTGAACAACATCATTGTGCTCTGTGGTTCAAAATTCCCCACACGATCGCCGTTTCAAGGAGATTCTTAAAAGCTTACATTTTTCAGTGGAGATTCACGTGAGCAAAATGAGATACTCTTCTTCTGAGTCTTGGGCAAACGTCCTATCTCATATGTTTGGTAATGTAACATGAATCGGATACTTACATACCTTGAAGTATGAGTAAAGCCTGTACATCTGTCGGTAGTCTTTCAGGGGATGAAGAGTGATGGCCCTGTGGACTTCGCGTCTCTTTAAAGGCCCTACATAGGCTCTGTCTCCGCTCGAGTTGTGATGCAGGATCATTTGCATCTGGAAGAAAGGAAAAGCGTTTAATTTTCAGTATTCAATCACCAAAGCATTCAAAACACATTATACTGCACCTAAATACGGAACCCTATTGGTAAGAGTTATCATACTGTCTGTCTGTCTGGTAATCACTATCGATTATCTAGGCCAGGTTTAACCCTAGACAGGTAAAACCCCGTGAAAATTACGATGAAGATTTAGTATTCTGTCGATAAATCTAACTGTAATTATGCCGTTTACATCGAAGCAATGGTCAGTACTTCCGTCGCGCAATCTTGTCGACCAGCTATAGCAAATCTACAGTAACTATTGATTTGAATTGTACAAGAAAATATTTGATTTAGAAAAGAACTGCTGCTTTACTATGTAATGTAAAAACAATATATTTATTCATTCATTGATCAATAGAAAATAGATATATCTTGATAAGACCTACTCTACTGTAGAATAAGGTTTTTAAAAATTGAATCACATAAACAGTAAAACACGTTTTTTATGTAAATTTACAAAATTTAAACTAAATAATTTTCATAGAAGATATTTCATAAAGATAACTAATATGCAATTAGCTTATTCAAAATATCAAGTGCATCATATCACGTTGTACAGTACAAATAAAAGGTATCATTACAAATACTTGAAATACAATGTTATACAAATAGATAAATTTCTAATGTTCATGTAAATAAAGTTTCCTTTAATAAACTTCTATATCTTAAGAAAAATACATAAAGAAATATGGATATAAACGAGACATAATGACTAATGATTTTACAAATTCAGATTTTTATAATAGCTATCCCAGTGTCAAATTTATGATTCAATAAGTTGATAGAAGCTCTAAAAGTTTTGGAAATCTTTCAACATTCCGTAATGTTTCAGTAAAAATCAAGCAAATATTTTTTTGCTGAATTTTAGAGAAAACCTGGTAAACTTTGATTCAAGTATTTGGATGTGAGATAATCATTTTTAAAAGATTTTTCATTTTATTTATTTCTATCGTGGGTCTTTTTCTATCTATTCATATATTTAATAAATTTATTTATTTATTTAATCGTACACAAAAAATACACCGTTAGCCTAGTACCTTTATTGTGCTGCTCCTAACTAATAGGGAGAGCCTGTTCTAAGGAGAACACCAATACAAATGATTATAAAATATATAACTTCCAAATAAAAAAAAACAGAATTAAAATTAGTTCAAATGAAATTTACACTACACCATGATAATTTCACAACTATAAATTAAAAATAATAAAAAAAATGTGATAATAACTAATAATAAATAATAATAAATAGTAATAAGTAATATTACGTATATATTAAGTACTTCAATAGGATAAAGAAAAATATGCGTATATCAAAAAAATATTAAATATTAATTGTTTATTTTTGAATTGTGATAAATATATAAAAAAATATATTTTTTACAGTTCATTATAAGAATGAATGAAAGACCCATAGTGGATGTGCAAGTACAGATAGTGTCGTCGACAAAACATCGGGTGTTTGATCGGGTGTAAAATCGTATTCGGTGTAAAATCGTATTTTTCTTTGTCATTTACAATGTCATTTAAGTTGTCTGTAATGGACCTTAAGTCCACTACATACGATCAACAAATGCATCGATTTCCAGTGAAATCCACTGACACAATTCAGCTATTATTTTGACTCGTGCAGCTATGAATCAGCACAATGAAACAATACTTTTACTCAGAATATTTCAAATTGCATCATTGCACGGCCTATATAAACCGGCCAAAAAGCAACCAAATTATCAGTCCCCGATTGATCACCTTCCCCCAAGGTTGCGACGGCATATCCGGTACCCCTCTACGAGGTCGCTCAACGGATCCGGCTCCTTGGTTTCCTTTCCTCATTTTCCCTGAGTCTCGAAGCATCAGTCTGTAATCCCACAGACTCGAGCCGTGCCCAGTACAAGATACTAGGAGCACACATACAATCCTCATCCACTCTCCTACATAACCGCGGTCGCGCAACCCTCGCGTCTCGATAAAGTAATCCGGGCACTCGTTAATTCGGCAAGCGTTATAACTAGCAATATTCAATCGATTCAATCAATAAATATGTTGTGCTTCATCATAACCGCCTTTAAATACGGAGATAACTCGTAAGTTGACACCACCACCTCACATCGAATAATTTGGAGTCTTGTGAGGGGTGGTCCCTCTAATGTCCATTAAAAATGCCTTCAAATAGTCAACTATAGCGAAGACTGAGGAGCTGGGAGGATTTGTCCTTTCGCTCTGCTATTTGAACAATAGTACACAATACAAAAGACTAGATGAGACGGAAGTTCCCACGGTATTTAGCGGTGGTCTTCGCCGACCGCCTCTGTGGCTACTATTGACTTACTTTACCGTTTCGGAAACCGTGAAGAAGCATTCGCTATCAGGCGCGGGTCGAATCATCTTCGAGTCATTGTTGAAATTTCCTAAATGAAAACGAAATATTCAGGGCGTTGGAAAACAATGGCTGATTGGTAGGAGAGTTTATGACTTGTTTTGACTGAGCGACTGGAATAATGTGGGGAAGGGGAATTATTATGTAATACAGAATGACCTTACTAACTAAAAATACATACAATAAAGGGCAACAGAGAGCATAAATAAATTAAAAAATCATTGAATACCAAAAAGCGTGAAAAAATCATGGGCGTATCAGGAAAAATCAATGATATTTAGCTCCTAAAATACTATAAATAATAAAGAAATATTTCTAAATTATGTCCTAAATAAGGCAAGAAAAATTATAGAAGTAAATAAGGCTAAAAAAACTTGAGACACTATTGAAGATGTAAATTCTAATGTGATGTAGTATTTTTCTTAAATACGGAGGAATTTAAAAATGATTTGTGTCGCTTGTATAAGAGATATTCCCAATGTGGTTTTGGTCCAACGACGCATCTGTGTACCAAGTTTCAAGTCTCTAAGTCCAATACTTCGAGACTGAAATAAGACTAGCACGCCCCCTGGTGGACCGATTTCGACCACAATTTTCAACTCATGGTCAAATGATGCCTGCACACCAAATTACAGTTCAATTTGATGAAGTGTTTGGGCGCTATCGTGGAGGAATACACACACACACACACACATACACACAGAAGTGCGTTCACAATACTTTCCTTTTTAGTAAAATAGAAAAGTAAAATATCGAGAAAAAATATCGAGACTACTTCAACTAACTCAAATATTCATTTGCATAATACGCGAAATAAAGAGGACTTGCGTCATTTTAAGGTGCGACTGAGTAAGTTCGGCATAGCTTTCTCTGCCAATCTTACTTATTCTACAACAAACTTCCATTACACTTTAGGGGACTTGGGAAGGTTTACGTTAAGAAAAAGGTACAGGGTATTTTGACTAAAAACCCCATTTATAGCATTGAGAATTTCGACAATATCAATTTTTCGCAGCTCTATTGACCTACTTGAGTATTATTATTCTTAATTCTTTCTATTATTGACTATTTTACAATTGCGTTTTTTTTTCTTCTAACTATTGGCTATTAACTATAATTATTATTACCGATTTGTTTGTGTTTTTTCTTTAAAATATCTTCCCGTATGATAATTTGTGAAATCATCCTATATTTGTTTGATTATTTAGTACTATTGTCGACATGGAAATTTTACAAAATTATGTAAGAATTTTGATTTAAAATATTGGAAAATGTTGTTTCCTCTATATAACCTAGAAAATCTGCGCTTGGATGTTCAACTTTCATACCTTGCAATACCGACGTTCATACCTTATACCTTAATAGGTATTTATTTAAATATTATAATTGTTATTTTTGTTAGTATTGACATAACCAAGTGTAGGAATTCCTATCAACTGGTTTGAAATAAAATTTTAAAAAAAAGACAAGGCGAAATAAAAAATCTGAAATAATTATGTTTTCGTAGTCTAGATATTTTTTAATTAGTTTCATGTAATTTTCAATCAGTAATTTTATACGGCGGCTGCAACGTCGCCGAAACGTCGGGTGCTACAAACTTCACGCGGTAAATTCGTCTTATCCTATTTATAATGTCAAACAACCGCGATATTCTTCGATTTCATGTTTCCCTTAATTTTTACTAGTATACAAAAGTGAAGATGAAAAGGTGATTTTTTTTTCAAACAAATTGCTTGACTTGGCATGCGTGTCGACTGTCGACTGCAAGAGCGAGTGAACCGAGCAATGTTTAGGCAGCAGACTGTATTAAATAACAATACGAGTATTCTTCTAGCCGCCAACCTACCCTTTTCCCACTGCAATCGCTCAAAACCAGTCGTTGAGTATTGAATAAAAAAACATCTTTTAAAACCCGTTTTTAAACAAATGTGGAGATGTGACGCATGCGAATGCGCATTGGTAATGTTTGTATTGTAAACAGTACCGCATTTTGAAGATAATCGCAGCCGGCATCTTGAGAGATTATCGTATCGTATCATGGCACATTTTATCAGAAGCCTAACGCCCTATCTAGTTGAAAAATAAATAGTATAGTAATAGTACATATTATTAATCATGTGTCAATAATAATAATAATAATAATAAAAATAAAACTCTTTATTCTTAAGAAAAGGCGAGCTTATTGCCTGCAGGCAATATTTTAGAGCTAACCTATACTATTGTAAGAACATTATTTGCGAGTAGACTACATAACTTAACCTATATAAAGAGTATGACAAATAAAATAGAGGAGGATAGAAAGAAGTATATACTTTACTCTTTGTGGGCACAGATTTGCCACATCAAAATAATCTAACACCTATAGGGAGGCTAAAGTTTTAAAAGGAGGGGAATGGGAGGGGAAAGGGAATTTATCTGGAGGATTTCAAATGCTCTCTGAGTCTGTTTTTAAAAGTTGTTATGCTTGGCGCGGTTCTCACATTTTTCGGCAAAGCATTCCAAAGACGGGCTCCATGCACGGTGAAAGAGAATGAGAAGAAGTCACTGCTGTGACTAGGGATAGAGAGTAGCAGGTTGTTTTTTGATCTCAGAGGGCGTTCATGAGCCGATAGTGCAGTAAATCTGCCGGTAAGATAATTGGGAGCGACGCCATCCAAGATCTTGAAAAGCATACAGAGAACTCGCATGTCTCTTTTCTCCCGGGTCGACAGCTAGTGAAGCTTCTCTCTGTACTCCGTGATGTGGCCAAATTTTCTGAGGCCATGGATATACCCACGGAGCAGCTAACCAGGATATACCGAATGCGGCACTCAAGCGCGGAACTTCTGTTTAAATATTGAATTGTAGATTTTTATGATAAGATTTATTAAAAATTTTGGACGATTCATGATTATTTTTCAGTTCCACCTCCTAATAGTACCCATTTCGTATATCGTTATCGCAACAAAAACATATAATAAAATTGTAGATACGGAATAGGTACCTATTCATTTTATATCAAAACCAGAAAAATAACGTAAACCTAGATTTTGGTAGAAACATTGTTTATATATGGTTTATATAGTACGTTCTGGCAACGTTTCTGAGCCGGCGACTTGCAGGTGGCGCTGACAGCATTGTTCGACGAAATTAATAACAATGTATTTTGCTATCTACAATAACATTGATAATGGGCCCGATTGCGTTTCTTTGTGAACTAAAACTGAAATTAGTTCAAGCGTACGAGATAGAGCAATACATTAGGGCGGAATATGAAACGAACGATTGTCGATAAAAACTACCTGTCGAACTCATACTCGTCGGAATAAATTTGAACGCATTTCGTGCGGTGTTAGATTCAGATGTGGGTAGTTCAACCGTTCATTTCACATTCCGCTTTAGCGTATTGCCCTGTTTCTTTCACACGGACTAATTTCCGATTTTAGTTCGCGAAGAAACGCAATCGAGCTCAATGAGTGGTTTTTTTTTCAATAAAGAACTGATTGGTTGTAAAACCCATTAGTTAACCAATGATAACAATAATAACATCCAATTATTAGTGCCGGCTATCGCATTGATTATATAACAGAAATAATACAGATACATTAGAATGCCATCTAATAAGCGCGCAATGATTACATACTGAAACATGTATATCTGCAAAAAGGAAATAAGGCACTGAGCAATCGAATACCCTATATAATCAATGGTAAATCGATGATAAAACGAAAATGACGATCGAAATCAAAAAATCATAATTCATCATAATCGATCATGACCAAATCTGGCCACTTAACTAAATATTTTTATCGTTTATCGTAAAGATAAAAAGCTCACCTAAAACTATAAATTTGGAACAGAAATATAATGAAGTCATATATTTCTGAAATAGTTTAGGAGAAAAAAAATAACTATCTGAGTTTTATTTTATTTTATTCGGTACTCAAATAAACTATTGATAATCCTAACATTGTTAAGGCACTATACTTACATGACTATATCAATATCCTTTTTATACCAGTATACAAATAATTTCACAATGAAATGGGACGGCGTCTACCAATGGAAAATATAGATAAAACCATTGATTATATATGGTATTAGATTGCTCCCTCCATAGTACAATTTGGCAACCCTTTCGCGCCGGAAACATGCAGGTGGCGCTGATAAGATTCACGGCGAAAGTAATAGCGATTTGTTTGGTAAAGAACACTGATAAAAAAAGTTTTTTTTTTAAATAACTGCTTGACGATAAAAACCCAACAATTTAACTAATAATAACTATAATAACATTAACTATAATATAACATTAGTTATTTGTGTTACCTATCGCATTTTTATATAGGCTGATTACACCACAGTCTATCTATATCTATCTATCTATCTGAACATTAAAGTGCGTAATTTTTAAGTTTTTAAACCTTTATACCCAATTACAAATTCACATCTTTAAGTAAAAAATACTAAATTAACGCGAATTCTGATTTAAAAAAACGTTTCAAATTATATTTTTATTTTATACCACATAGGAGTGTATAGAGCGCCATCTATAGTGTGCCGTTATACTGTTATTCCATGAACTCCGCCTCTCTTTAAGTTACTCACGGAGTTTTATAAGAATAAAGACATTAAATATACAAAGGCATTTAATAAATTCAATTTTGTTTTACCATTTGCAAAACTAAACTTAGCAAGGCTAGATGTATATTATTTCAACATGCTCCCAGAAAGTTTTAAAATAATTAAGAAGGAAAGTTGATTCAAAAAGTTGCTAAACTGGAGTTCCTTTTATAAAATGCTTTTTATTTGCTCGATGACTTCATTAACATTAAGAATCACTAATTAAAAGAGTATAATTACATTGTATAAATAATGAATGTCATAAAGGGCATTTATAAATTTCATAAATGGCTATTACATGATTTAATTTTTGGTTATTTGAATTTTGTTCAATTAAATCCGAACATTACATATTCCGATTGTAATTAAAAAATATATTATAAATAGGATAGAAAACGAATTTACCGCGTGAAATTTGTAGACCCTGTGCAGGGTAGACCCTGGACAACGGCGGCTGCAACGTCACCGAAACGTCGGGTGCTACAAATCTCACGCGGTAAATTCGTTTTCTATCCTATTTATAATGTCAAACAACCGCGATAGTCTTCGATTTTATAAAAAATATATTGTTTTTTGTTACCACTTTGTTAAGTATTTTGAATTATTTTGACTTATTTTGATTTTATATAATCTTGATTATTTTATTGATTATTTGTATTTGTATTTTAGTGAATAGATGTTAATAACTATTTTTGAGAAGTGGTGATTTTTTTGTAATACCTTTTTTTATAAAGTGCTAATTATTGTCATTGCGGATATGCACTCTACAAACAAAATATAACATGATTTACCTACTAGTCTGTAAAAAGCTTTTTCTTTATGTTTCAAGTGGTATAGTTCCAGGTTATATAAATAAATATGTTGTTGTACTTAGCATACCATATCTATGGGTAATTATAATGTTATAACTAGACATATTATAAAACAATAGAGATCTTTGTACTTTGTGTGTTACACTCAATCTTTATGTGTTCCGAATAAGTGGCACAGTTCTAAATTATATAAATAAACATTTTGTTGTATTTAGCATAAAATATTGCATGCTTTATGGGTAATTATAATGTTGCAACTAGACATAATATTATAAAACAATGAAGAACTTTGTATTTTGAGTGTTACACACAATCTTTATCTATTCAATTCAAGGTTAATTTGACTACCACTATTCAAGTGCAACAAAGAGGTAAATATTTGTATGGCTCGTCGAGTGGTCGTAGGCGATTATAGCCCCGAATAAAATGTTAAGTGGCTCTTATTCTGTCTTCCGAAGAAATAAAGCGAGACTTGATCGTCGTCGTTTGAATTTGATTGAAGTGCGCTCGAGACGGAGACGAAGACCATCGCGACCGAGCCACACAAGTCTCGTCGAACCCTCCGAAATCCTTTCATCAAAAGCCGCTAGTGGTTCTCAAAGTTCCGCCAGATGTGTCCAGAATCTATATTAATATCATATCAAACATCGAGCCGCTCTAAACGACCATGTTTTTAACACGCTTTTATTATTTTTTATTTTTTGTTATTTATTTATTTCAAACCAGTTGATAGGAGTTCCTACACTTGGTTAAGTCAAAAGTAATGAAAATAACAAGTATAATATTTAAATAAATACCTATTAAGGTATAACATATGAACGTCAGTATTGCAAGGTTGAACATCCAAGCGTTGAACATCCAAGCGCAGATTTTCTAGGTTATATAATGTAGAGGAAACAACATTTTCCAATATTTTCAATCAAAATTCTTAAGTAATTTCGTAAAATTTTCCATCTAATTTTCTATATAATCCTAAGTACTAAATAATCAAATAAATATTTGATAATTTCCCAAATTATCATACGGGAAGATATTTTAAAGAAAAAACACAAATACAAACAAATCAGTAATAATAATTATTGTCAATAGCCAATAAGTGTGAAGAAGAAAAAAAAACGCAATTGTAAAATAGTCAATAATAGAAAGAATAAGTAATAATAATAGTCAAGTAGGTCAATAGAGCTGCGAAAAATTGATGTTGTCGAAATCCTCAATGCTATAAATCGGGTTTTTAGTCAAAATACCCTGTACCTTTTTCTTAAAGTGAACCTCCCCTGGTCGACCTGTATGTAACTAACTATGTAATGGAATCTTCTCTTACGTTCAGTAACCTGATAGATGGCGTTCTAAACACGCCTATACGGTGCCATATCTCAAAATAAAATATTAACATAATCAAACTATTTTTGAAGCTATAATTCTTATTATTTTAGTATTATTTACATGAACATGTTAATTAACACGCTTTTATTAGGTCGACCTGTATGTAACTAACTATGTAATGGAATCTAAGGTAACTAATTTATCCATCTTCCAAGGATCGTAGCGTCATGAAAATTGGCAGATGTATGTAGTTCTGATGACAATACAATAATATGGTACTGTCGAACTGATCTGATGATGGAGTTGGAAGATATGAACTGGAACTTCATGATGGAACATCGTATCATAGCTGTGTTTCAAGGAACCCTTATTTATCCTTCAGAAAAGAGCATTACGGATTATTGCCAGAGCTAAACGTATAGAAACATGTAGACCTATTTTTAAAAGATTGAAAATCATGACTCTCACATCACTTTACTTATATAGGCTATTATTAGATTTTTACACCGAAAAGGAAAGTTACGTAAAATTTAAAGATACACATAATAAAAACACCAGAAACAAGAATAATTTCATTCTACCATGCGTGGTTTTAAACGCTGCTAGGCAAAGTACCGAATTCTCAGGGCCTTATTATTTTAACCGCCTACCAGTTAGCATAAAAGACAATAGCAATCTCAGAACGTTCCAAAAACTTTTAAAGGATTTTTTTACAACCAATACGTTTTACTCTATTGAGGAATTTATAAATTTTACAAAATGACTTTTTTTACAAAATACTGATTATTTCATTTGTTGATTGTTTAAACTTGAATTAATAATTTTATTGATTGTTTTAGTTATATGGTATCTTATATTTAAATGTAATTACAATGTATTTAGATTCTTCTTAGACAAAACAGTATAAAAATTAATTTGATTGATTATGTGATTATTGATGATTATTGCTTGTGTTTGATCATTTCTGATATTGAATATTTTAATTGTTGATAGTTTTAGTTTTACTGATTGCGCCTTATATAGCTTCTTCTTTATGAAGTTTCTTCTGAAACTAAATATTGTATGCTCTCTGGGCAGTTTGTTAATTAAACATTGTATGTTATTTAATAATTCCCACAATAAAGAACTAATCTAATCTAATCTTTGGACTTGTTAGAAAAGTCTTGGAATGAACTTTGACCACGATTAGGTTTCAAGGTCTGATGATGACGCCGGAAGATAGGCACTGGCATTCCATGATGGAATATCGTATCATAGCCGTGTTTGGTCTTGTTAGAAAGGTCTTGTAATGAACTTTGACCACGATAAGTTTCAAGGTCTGATGATGAAGCCGGATTTTTTGGTTTTCCGTGTTTTTTAAGTGTAAGCTTGTACTGGATGGCTTAAAAGGACAGTCTCTGGGACCCAATGACAGCTCAATTTCGTGTAATGTTCATTTTACCTCATATTAATATTGGGTCCTTACCTATGTAATTGTTGTTTTTTCACACTGGCCACTTTGAACTCGGATAAGTCGGGTCTGAGTTGGAATTTCAAATTCAAATAAATTTTAATTCAAGGCCATGTTATTCTTTTTTAAGAATTAGCTGTGTATTTCTCTTTGCGTTGTTTGTTTTTGCTCAAATATTTTCGTTTGTGCAACCACCGTAAAGTTGAAAATTTGCATTATTTTCAAATATGACATATTGTGCCGGTGTTCTTGCAGTCTGGCTATATAGTTACCGTAAATGTGTACTGTTATGAATTTCAAGCAATGGTGCAACACCTTGTGATTAAATAACTGAGCCCGGTCAATCGCTCATCGCCACTACTTCTGCATGACAACGTATAACCACAGATTTCACTGCAAACAGTCGCAAAGTTGCAGGAGTTGCGGTTGGAGACTCTTGGTCACCCACCGTACTTGCCAGACCTTGCTCCAATCGGTCTAGGACAAGTGGGCGCGGCCAACTGTGCGCGGCCGACTGGGCGCTAGGCCAACTGGGCGCAGGGACAACTGGGCGCGAGCAAAGTGGGCTCGGGACAGGTGGGAGCCAAAAATATATTATGCAATATATTTTTTATTGTGACTGACGAGAAATATTTTTATTTCTACATTATATAAAAATTAACTAATAGTGAAACATTAACTTCGTAGCTATACTGTGATACACCCGTTTCAGAGCTAGCGTTTACATGGGATTTAACATTTACATAATAAATACTTAATAAATTTAGTGCAAAATATCAATAAAATATCATAAAATGCACAGCTTATTTATGGTCAGGTATATATTTCTATTATAATTACTAGTATTTTAAATACTTTCCTAATATATAAATAAAACTATTCTAAATACTATGAAAGCTTTTAAATACATTTACGCAAATAGGTTACAAGACTGGAAATAGTTGATGCTCTGTTGATATAATATAGATCGTTTTATTTGTATAATTATTTTACAGCTAACGTACTCGTAAGTTCAAAGACGCCCTAGGCCGAAGGGGTGCCTGTTGCTGTTCTTGTGATTTATCCCTATTTAATTTGATTATATTTAAAATTATTATAACTTTTTAAAATTGATTTTTGTGACATGCATATCGAATTTATAAATTTATTTATTTAAGTATTTAATATGTAAATGTTAAATTCCATGTAAACGCTAGCTCTGAAACTGGTGTATCACAATATAACTACGAAGGTAATGTTTCACCATTACTTATTTTTTTATATAATGTAGCAATAAAAATATTTCTCCTCAGTTACAATAAATAAATATATAAATTTATTGCATAATATAATCTTGGCGCCCACCTGTCCCGCGCCCTCTTAGCTCGCGCCCAGTTGGCCTAGCGCCCAGTCGGCGGCGCCCAGTTAGCAGCGCCCAGTCGGTCGCGCCTAGTTGGCCGCGCCCACTTGTCCCATCCCCTGCTCCAATAGTTTTTTTATCAGAATATAGATAACTTTTTACAAGAGAAAAAAATCTACCTAAAGAGTCGGTGAAAAACGCCTTCAAAGCATTTATTGGATCCTGTCTACGAGAGTTTTACAGCAGAGGAATTAAGCAACTCCCATCAGAATAACAAATCTGCATAGGGGTCAATATTTGTATTAATTAAATACATATTTTTCATACAAAGTTTATGACCTTAAATTTCCTTTATAGAACAGCAACTTCAAAGGTAAGGTAAGGTAAGGACCCAATACTCTGGCTATGGTTGAAGGTGCATACTCATAAGTGACCGCGACCGTTCTGCCTGTTTTGTAGGTATTTCGGGCGATGAGCAAAAGTAGTGTGAAGTTGTTTTGGTGTATGAAATGTTGGACATGAAAAGATACACGAATTTGCACTATTTAGGATAAAGAGGGGGGGCTTTTGGCCGCTACACCCGATTTGGTGCCTCGTTTTACTAATATAGATCAATTTCCAATTTTTGTTATATTTTTAAATTTCAAACATTAAACACAAAATTTTCTCTTAATATTTTGTGTCGCGAATATTTTTTGACAGTAGTGACTTTATTTCACAAGCGGTAAAAATATTGGAGAAACACATGTAACAGTGACAGTGATATGTAACGTGTAATTATAGGCACTTACGTGTGAACTTGTAACTTTGTGACTTGTCACTTTCGAGAAACAGGACCCTGTACACCTTAAATAAATAAAAAAAAAAAAAATATGGTCACTTATAACTAAAAAAAAAATTTATGTGAAAATTTCTATTCTGATTTTCTTCAATTAGCTTGACATTTTTACCATTTTATTTACTATTATTATTTATTTTTATATTTATATTTTATTGTCTATTAATTATTGTGACTCTTTTATTTTCTCTCTACAATCCATTGTATTTCGTGTTTGTAGGACCATAAAATTTTATATGTCATGACAACTCAATTGATAATTCTCATGTCAAAATGTAATAAAGTAAGTTATCATTTTAATACTTTTTTTAGTATAGGTATCATGTCAAATAATTACCTGATTGCCTTTGCTTGATAGTTTTAAGTATCTAATGCGATTATTATAAATTATGTGGTAAGACTCTTAACCCCTGGGATGCCAAAACCGCCAATCGGTGGTTGTCGTGTCAATCATAAACACGCGTCGCCATTTTGGCCCGCTTCCATATAATATTATATGAATATATGATATATACATTACCAACAAGATTATTTATTAGGTAACTATTAAAATAGTATTGTTATAATATATAGTAATATATAAGTAATATACAGTAATATAATATAAGTAATATATAGTAATAAATAAGTATAATTTATATACATATTATAATATGTATATACAAAATCGACTAAGAATGTGCAGCGCCGTTAAGAAACCTTTATTATCGATTTTTTAGAATTATTTTCATCTCAAGCGGCTATCTAAAGTATTGTGTACTAATGTTTGAACAACTATTTAAAAGGCATCGAAAACAAAAACTTAATTTGATTTCAATTTAACAGTTTATGAAACCCTGGATTTGTACAGCCGCTCCATTGGGCCTTGGGACTCTAAACTGCAATCGCACAGCAGGTAAAAGCCACCGGTCATAGCATTCAGGCAAAGTGGACTTACTTATACAAAGAAAGGGTGCTCCCTCAAACTCTGCCCATTCGCCCGTCAAGCGATAAAAAACGGATTGAAATTCTCTCAGCTCTATGGGCGATCGCAAGGCGACGGTTATTTCAGGTAAAATATACACACCGAATAAGAGTCTGTCAATCTGTTTGATACATTTTATAATGGCGTTTCCAGAAAAAGAGCCACTTTGACGGGATATAGGAAAGAGGACAGAATAGAAGGTTTAACTTAGAAGGAAAAAAACATTATAAAGCAATAATGGATACTGTTTTATTGCAAAATACTTACAGGTGATTCATTTCGAATGCAGAATATTTTGCAGTCTGACGGATATTTTAAAAGGTGAGATATGGTCACCCTAATATTATATAAAGCGTCTTGTCAAAAGTCAAAATATATTTATTTGACAAATAAATATATCTTAAACTTTATATTTAAACTTAATTTAACTTTATATTATATTTAAATATACTCTTAATAATATCTATATTTAAATATAAATATAACGTTTATATTAAGTTTAAGTATAAAAGTGTAAATTTAAATATAAAAGTGTTAATTTAATATAAACGGAAGAACGATATCGGATGCTACTGTTGTTGCAGAGATTTTTGGTGATCAAAGAGTTAACAGTAAATGAAAATGGGGCATTTGATAATGTAAAAACATCTTTTGATCTTTTATCAGGTTTCAGTAATAGGAATGAAAATAGTTTTAAATTCGGAGTAACGACTCCGCGAGAAATAATAAATACATATATGTAAAACATTAAAAAATAAAAACTCTACTGATATCTGGTCGATGTCGACGAAAATCTTAAAGAGCTCTGTGGCGGTGGTAGCTGAACATTTGTTTATTTATTTTAATAGAATATAATTTCAAATCAAATCAAATCTGAAAGCTCAAGATAGTTATAAATGAAATCTGTTTTTTTTTAAGGAAACAGGAAACTTTACTACATTTTTGTCAATTTGAGCTCCAGTTTTATAAGAGGCGAATTTAACATTGTGGTATTCTAAAATAAGAATCATTATTCTGAGTCAGCGTTACGTGTAGCTTTGCTAAATGCTACCAGAACACGCAAGAGAACACGCAAAGAGTCATAATATGTTTAGTCTACGCAAATATAACCGCGATACTGAGCATTGCAAACAATAACTAACGATCGCAACTTCACGCAATTATGGTCCAAACGCGCGAGTGCACGAAATTAAATATTTCCTTTCAGTACTAGTTTGAGTGCCACTAATAACTTGATGTTATTATCGTGAGGGTGCGCTTTTCATTGAAATCATAGATATTTTTATAATTTTATAGACATTCAAAATTAACTTTATTTTAATTTTCTTTATTTTAAGTTTACAGTGTCCACATATAACATAATATTAGCCATAATACACCGAAAATAATAAAACTAGACCACGAAGGTAAATGTTTAGTATTATTTCAAAGACTTTAAAAAAAACCCCTCTTGAATTTCATCAAGGAATTCGTTATATCGAGGCTGAACTGTATTACAGATAACATTCCACATCGTTAATTATTTGTCTTTTCTATGTTCTTCTTTAGGAGCTTTCTATGTCTCTTCTTTGGGAGCTTTCTATGTTTCTTCTTTAGGAGCTTTCTATGTCTATGTCTTTCTTTGGGAGCTAATGGGCCCTCGCTAAGTTGGCCACGAAGACCCATTCTGTACAGGGTTGGTCACACTCACGGGTCAACACCTATCCGACGGCCTCCACGCATGAAGTGCGAGCCTGGGTAGGACTCTGGTCTTATGGTCAGTTTCCCTTGGGAATCAAACTTCTGGCGCCCCTGGCCGGTCTGCGCACCGTGCGGCGTAAGCCAATCGACTGTGCACTCTGACTAACATATTGAGATGTCAACCACAACGGGCGAACCCGTCACCGCAGGACGTTTTAACGATTCATCGTTCTATCGACCGTGCAGTGAGCGTAGAAGACTTTGGACATTACAAATCCGACGTCTAGCTACGCCACAACCCGTAAGAGACCAACTCCTTACCGCGAGATAGCCAGGAATTACATTCCGGCGGCTCGAGACACTCGCGCCCTTACTTCCAATTGTGAACAGATTTCTCCGGTCTCTCGATTGGTTCCGAGTTCGAGGTCGCTTGCGCGGTCCTCTCCCTTATGAAGCGGTGAAACGGAGTAAACCGAATCTATCGCGGACCAAGGCGTCCTTTGCCCGGCTGTTCACCCAGGATCGGATGGCCAATGGTCAATTCAAGAGCAGTCGCCATAAGGTACACAACCACCCCCGCTCTATAGGAAACAATACAGTTCCCAGACTCATAGAATTTAATGCTAAGGTTTTAATATTTAGATGAAATTAATATTCAGATGGCTACTTGCCAGGAAAGTATTGGGTTGATACAATCGTATTTTTTTAATATCCCTTCAAGTTCGCTATATCGAGGTTGTAATGCGTTAATTATGTTTCTATAATTAAATGAATATAAATTGGGTAGCACCTATCAGGATTCTGTCAGTCACAGAGTCACAGGTGTCAATAAACTCTACTTTTGATTAGAATTTCGATTTGTGTCTGATGGCGGGTCCGCCGGTCAACGACATAGACGGCGGGGCCAGCGCGGTAGCTTCAAAAAATTTGAATCTGCAAATGAGCAAAAAGCGCAAGAGATTAAATATACGGTAAAGCTGTCGTGACACGCAGCAAATGCAAGGCGAAATGCGCGAACGGTTGCATCAAAATAACCCGTTTACAAAATTTGATAATGGGTCTATCCATGTGAATGTACACCACATGTGTCAAAAATAAAAGTATAAAATGAAGTGTCAAATTAATTTTAAACTGTGGCCACACTAAACAACTCTATAATTCTTTGTTCTATAAGTTGAACGTTCTATAAGTTTGCCAAGAAACTTGACATATTTGAAAAATAGTGAAGTATTTAAATGGGAGTTAATGGGCCCTTGCTGAGTTGGCCACGAAGACCCATTCTGTTCAGGGTTGGTCACACTCACGGGCCAACACCTATCCGACGACCTCCACGCATGAAGTGCGAGCCTGGGTAGGACTCTGGCCTTATGGTCAGTTTCCCCTAGGAATCAACCTTCTGGCGCTCCTGGACGGTCTGCGTACCGTGCGGCGCAAGCCAATCGACTGTGCACTCTGACTAGCAGTCGGGGGAGTCTGGAAGCAGTACTGTTTCCTACAGAGCGGGGGTGGTTGCGGATCTTACGGCGATTGCTCTTGAAACGACCATCGGCTACCTGATGCTGGGTGAACAGCCGGGCAAAGGATGCCGTGGTCCGCGATAGATTTGGTATACACCGTTTCACCGCTTCGTAAGGGAAAGGACCGCGCAAGCGACCTCGAACTCGTAACCAATCGAGAGACAGGAGTAATCTGGTTGCAATTGGAAGTAAGGGCGTGAGTGTAAGCCCGCTGGGTAACACATCTAGTTATTCGCGGTTAAGGCGTTGGCCTCTTACGGGCATGTGGCGTAGCTTGACGGTGGACTGTTTTGTCCAAGTCTTCTGCGCTCACTTCACGGGAGATAGAACGACTAATCTTTAGAACTTCCTGAGGTGACGGGTTCGCCCGTTGTAGTTGACAACTCTATTTGTGACTTTAGGGATGATTTTCAGATTTGTTTTCGATTTCATAGAATTTCTCTTTAAACATTATGATATTTGCAACTACTAATCATTTTTACTTCTTTCTCGTACGGAAAGTGAAAGTGTTAAAATTTGGAATGACTTCTCATTTCAAGGTTGTTATAAGACCGATATCTTCTTGCATCACGCAACTTCTTCATGCAAATGAGTTGCACGATAATTATCCCCCGTATTCACAGCCGAACCCCCGCGTCATGGTCCGATAATATGCGCAGGAAACATTTAATTTTCGTTATTGTGTTTGTTTATTATATAGCCGTATCATATAATCCAAATTGACCAGATGGCTCTATTTTAACATACTGCATAAACAGACTGCCCGGTCGATAATTTTGCTCCTAGCAGATTACCATATCTATTAAAATTTTAATGGCTTCATTAAAATTGTTCAGTGAAACAGTTTTTTTTTATAATATGGTGGTGAATGGTGAAAGTATTGCATAGCGTAAAATTAACTACCATTAATTTGCACTCCTACTTCAAATTATAGATTAATTGTAATGCTTAAAATGACAAAATAAGTACCTAATTAAAAAAAACTAAAACATAAAAAAAGATAGCTGCATAATAACTACTAAGGCCACAAAACAAAGATAAACGGATGCAGTAGGCCCTTGTCCATCGATATTGGTCGGAAGACAACTTTAAAAAAGTTCTTTGGACATATGAATTCAAATTTGAAATATTTGGATCTAAACGACGAATTTTGTTCGACGTAGCGCCCAGAAAAAGATGATGCCAGACTGTATGGTACCAACAGTCAAGCATGGTTGTGGTTCCATTATGGTCTGGGTATGCTTCTCGGTGCATGGAACCGGAGATTTGGTACGAGTCGATGGAATCATGAAAAAGGAGCAGTATAAACGAATACTACAGCAAAATGCCGTTTTGTCTGGTTTAAGATTAATTGTAAATGGATTTTTTTCCAACAAGATCCCAAACATAGTTCACAATTATGCAGGAGTTATTTAGAACGTAAATAAACAGAATAAGTGTTAAAAAACATGGTATGGCTCCCTCAGAGCCCGGATCACGACGCAATTGAGTATTTGTGGGAAGAGCTTGATAGAAATGTGCGCAGTTGTTGTCCCTCCTCACAAGAAGACATGTGCAAGACTTTACAAGAAAGCTGAAACAATATTTCACAATATACAATCGACAAATTGATTTCTTGTATGCAGACTAGTGAAAAAAGTAATAAAATGCGAGGGAGGGTTTTTTGACGAAAAATTTGTTTAAAATATGAACGGCATTTTTAAAGTAATTTATTGATATTTATGGTTTTCTTCTTGATGTATGTGTAAATAAGTATTTCAAATAATAATTTAACCTCTTGCTTCTTATTTTGAGTTTTATTTCATTTTCCTTCCTTGATGTAGGTGGTCTCAAACTTTTGGCCGGCAGTGTATATATAATAAAACAGCATTTTATAAACCTAACTTTAGATTTAATGTTAATTAAAACCTAGTATTTTTGTAATATCAACATTTGACTGTTTTAGAGACGTTCTTCTGTCCGTAACGTCGACATTATAAATACTAAAGAAGCGTTCTGCGTCTAGTTTGAAACATAGTCCTTTCCAGGTTCATCCCTCTTCGAGGAGGTATGGGAGTTGAACCGTTATCTGAGTCGGCCCGAAGTAACGAGCAGGTCATATGGCCCAAACTGCACGGAACCGCTAGCTGCAGAACTTATCGACAGACCGCTCCCGTATATTCCCGCACGTACAACGAACAAAACGGCGCGGCCGACGCCATGCATTGCAGTCGCGCGACGCATCTCCAGACCGTAGCTTAACTTGAAGTTGAACTCACGCGATAACATGTTGGATAGGTAGCGTAGGATGTCTTCAGTGTTGTTTATATAAGTGAGTGTGTGCTAAGTGCGATGGCGATGTCGAAGCGGCACAGTGAATGGTCCAGTTTCAACTGGTAATGCCGTTAACCAACCTGATCCCTTTACGAGTATGTCGCCAGCCTTTTAAGTGTGACTCACGACTGGACTCGACTCGACAGTCCAACGATTGACGAAAGGCAGCCAGTCGAGCATGCAGGTTGAGTAGAGAAAGGAATGCATCGCAACGTAGATCCGCATTTCGCGAGTTATATTTCTAAAACAGGGTTGACAAAAAACTAAACACACGCTGCCGGTGGCATAGTGGTTAGGTTGCCTGATCTTAAACTGTATGGTTCCGGAATTTGATCGCCGACTGGTTCACCATTTTCCGGTCTTAAGTCCCCGAAGAAGCTGTCTAATTCGAAGCAGTAAATTTAAAACCCTAGCTTCGGATTGGATTTACTGTTTCAACATTTAATTAGAATATTGGACGGTACTTTATATTTAATTCTTGTTTTTCGTTTCACGATCATTTGTGTATCATTTAGTCTGCACTTTAGTCTGACCAGCGAATCGTAACAGCAGGGCGACATATTTTCGAATTAAAAAATCGGATTACACGGCCCAGTGTCATGGTGGTTAGGTCGCCAGATATTAAGTTGTATAGTTCTGGGTTCGATTCCCGGCTGGGTTACCATATTCCGTTGGGATAAAATTAACGGAATTGCATTTTAATTCTGTCGATCGAGAAAAATAACAAGGCACACACTATACACATGTTACACATACACATACATATAGAACACATGTTACACATACACATACATATAAACACTTCTATACACATACATATAAACACATACACATACATATATCTGACTTTTCAGGAAAGCTCGGAAAATGCGGATGATCGTAGTAATAGGCAGGTAGGTTAACGCTCATTTAGGAATACTTTATCGATTGTATTCTATTTTAAATTAAAGAAACACAGTTATTACTATGAAAAGGCCTTTATTATCTATCTATCTATATCTATCTATATCTATCTAGGTCATAAATTTATAAAATAGGTGCATAAAATAAATTTCAATTACAAGCTTATTTGTAAACCCTTACCGTTTTGAAGACATAGTGAAAGTTAATTACGCTAATACGAATTAAAATAGAAAAGCACTTCAAAATTATGATAATAAGATAATTATCTATGCACCGAAACACTGTCAAACGGTCACTGCGGCGATTGGTAAACAATAAGAAAAAGTTATCTGCTCGTTAATATTTTCAAATTGAGGGTATTCCCCATACTTTTTTTGATCTTTATAAAGATCGGTAGTTGTAAATGGGTTAAACAGTAATTTCCATGTTGATTCTGCTCTGTAGTAAATAATAGCTAAGATTTTTCATCTAAGTAATACATTTTTTCCACATTCTATAAAAAAGGTAAAAAGGTAAAAACTAGCACACACTGAATAGGTACGAGTATGTATATACAATAGGTGGAGGGCAAGCGTATTGAATACACTGGAAATTGGTGATATTTTTTGCTCACTTGGAATCAGAAAAAGAGGGGAACAATCTGGAACATTAGACTTGGATCCATTTTGACGAATAGTTAAAAACCTGAAGTCGAAGACTATCGCGATTTTTTGACATTATAAATAAGATAAAAACGATTTCTACCCTAGACAACGGCGGTTTCAACATCGCCGAAACGTCGGGTGCTACAAACTTTACGCGGTAAATTCGTTTTTATGTTATTTATGCTACACGCTCGATATTTACCGCGATATTTATAGGTTTACACGAGCTTAGTAGCTAATCACAAGTACTTGTCACTTTCACTAATACCTTTCGTGTAAACATGCTGATTCAGCATGTTAGTGCTTAGTATTTGAGCTTAGTATTAGTAAAACTGCCAGTGCTAGTGAATAGAAGCCGATCCTATTTAGTAATCGACAAGTGACTTCTCTCATCACAAATTACTAAGGAGTCGCTTGCTGACTCGTGTGAACAGCCGCGGCAAGGGTTGGTGACAAGTTGAAATGGCAAGTGAACACACACATTCTCAGTTTACGTGACAATTGCTAAGTTTATTTTGTAAACTGCAGGAAGGTGGAATTCCGAAACAACAACAAAAAATCATCCAGTAATTTAAATCGTTTTTATTATCCTAAAATTAAAAATTCCCGTAATAAAATATATAATCCTCAAATTTAATTTTAAATCCAGTAAAATGATGTTTGAATGGTGTTTGGACACACTGCTTAAATAAGGCGGCGGTGGTGCTCTCCATTTCGAACGGATGTCGTGCCACTGGTATTAGTGGCACGACATCCGTTTAGTACGAGCAAATAACCAACTTTTCATAAATAAATTAGAGAAAAACAAAAAAAAATGTTTTCGAAAAAAAAAAAATTTTTTTTTAAACCAAAAATTTCATTTTCCGAAAAAAAAATGTGCTAGGCGCGGTGCGCTATCTAACGGTAGGTAAAATATCGCGAATATTGTTTATTCGAGATATTTTACCTACTTCTAGATGGAGCAACGCGCTCAATGCGCGCAACAACTTTTAAGCAAAATTTGCAAAAAAAAATAAACATTTTTTTTTCTCATTTTCTTGATCAAAACTTGCTTATTTGCTCGTATTGGTTGACCCACTTTAAGTATGCCGGTTAATTAAAACTCATCGCACGGTACTTGATCCAGACCTTGTATTTCTACATTCTAGAAATCCTGTGATTTGTATCAGGATTCGTGATACGCTATACTTCACGCTCGATTATTATCATGATCCTGGATCACGATCTACATATCACGATAGATATCGAGCGTGTAGCTTTCGCCATTGGTTTATTTAGATCTAGAGATGTCAATTAAAGCAGCCACGGGACTCGTCGTTAAAGATGGTAAACATTTACGTACACCGCTCATCCTATTTTCGTATACGTAGACGAGAGCTTGTCTGGAACCGCAGGTTGTTGAACTTCTGCCTGTTTCCAGTTGTAGTTGCATGTGCGAATGCTAATAATGCCATAACCTCGGCAAACGACAATTTACTTAAAAATGTCACGTCTCGTATCGTGCGGACTTTGTTTTTTTTTTTAACGATGCTATTATTATTGGTAAACCCAGATGTGGTTGTACTAGGTTCTAATCTCTATCGTTGATTATATAGGGCATTATATTGCTTAATGCTGTATACTTAGCTCAAAATCGACTTTTGGACAGATGACCCACTGTCGCTTTCAGCTAGCAAAATAATCGACTTAAATTTAGGCAAACCAGTATGCCTAACTTCTACAATTAATCAGATTTTCGTATACATATATTGTGATGCAACAATAAGAATATTTATCTCTTTGAATTTTTCTCTTAGGGAAACCCGAGGACCAAGTTTATATATAGCTCTCACAGAACGTTTCTGTAATATAAAGATGTTATTGATGTGCGCACAGCTTCCTCAGAGAAGAATCCCATAGGACATAATGCTATGAAAGTAACTAAAGTATACCTACTATTCTTGCTGTATCTACATCAGTCAGCCGCCTTATTATTTTAACTGCGTATGCCGCAGAGCTTAGTTTTCCTGACATTACCTCAATTTGTGGGCCCCATCGTAATTTGGAATCAATTGTTATCAGTAGAAACACAATTGAAGCAACAGGCTCCAGTCTAGTTTCATTTATTTCTACATTGGTTTGTACCTGCTTAACATTAGGTGTAGAAAATTTAATCACATTGGTTTTTTTTTCATTTAATAGTAGGTTATTTACATTAAACCAATGTACAACTGTTGAGAGTGTATTGTTAACTTCGTCATAATTGTACAATTGTCGACTAATTTTAAACGCCAAAGAAGTATCATCAGCAAGCAATACAATTATGCAGCAAGCAATACAAAATGGATCCAATAACTTGGATCCATTTTGACGAATAATTAAAAACCTGAGGTCGAAGACTATCACGATTGTTTGACATTATAAATAATATAAAAACGATTTCACCGCGTAAAGTTTGTAGCACACGCTGTTTCGGCGATATTGCGGCCGTCATTGTCCAGGGTAGATTCAAGTCTACCCAAGATGAAGACTACAGTCTATACTACGTTTTGGCACTCATAGTTCCAAACATTGAATAATCTTTCTTATGTTCAATATCGCATATATTGCCGAAGAAAGCGCACTACACAGTTCATTAATATTGTTTGTTTGATGGATGCTCCAGCTGAGATTATGATCGATCATGATACCTAGTATAGGATGTCTTAGCTTACCGACTTTATTCAGAAAATAAGTAGGTATGTAATTTGTATACACTTTTTGATCAGCATTTATCTAATAATTCGATTTTTTATCCCAGCACGCGATGGCTTTATCATTAGTCTTATCACTGACCAAATATTATCACCAGAGGCGGATAATGGCATAATATGCAATCGCCCGCAGTATCGAAGGTCTTTTTCGGCGCCACACAACGCCATAATTGATAATCAGGATACTGGCACCGGTCTGTTGTTAATGATACTACCCAGGTAGCAGACTAGGGAGCAGGTTCAGGGAGCTAATAGGCCCTGTTGCAGTTTGGCCACGAAGACCCATTTGTTCAGGGTCCGTCATACTCAAGTGTCAACACCCATCCAGCGGCTTCCAAGTAAAAGGGAGAGCCAGGGTAGTAAGCTGGCCTGCGGGCCATTCTCCCCTAGGAGTCAACCTTCGGGCGCTCTTGGACGGTTTGCGCACCGTGCGGTGTTAGCAAATCGATTGTGCACTCCGACTACAGCCGGGGGAACAGTAATGTTTCCTATCGATCGGGGGTGGTTGTTAACCCTATGGCAACTGCGCTTGAAACGACTATTCGGCCACCCGATCTCGGGTGAATAAGCCGGGCAAAGGATGCCGTGGTCCGCGATAGATTCGGTAGACATTGTATCACCGCTTCACAGAGGACCGCGCAGCGACCTCGATCCTGTAACCAGTCAGGTTTTCTGAAGGTTAATTCCCAAACGGAGATATCCTTCCAAACTGGTAGTCAGGGGGCGAAGCTGCCAGCTGGATACCTTTCCCGGTGCCTCGCCGTAAGGCGTTGGACTCTGACGGACAGGTGGCGTAACTAGACTGTGGATTGTTTTGCGTCCCAAGTCTTCTGCGCTCACCTCACGGGAGACAGAACGATCAATATCGTTAAAACTTCCTGAGGTGACGGGTTCTCCCATTGTAGTTGACAGCTCTAGTTGGTAGCAGACTGACATTACGATGCTGATACTAGGCTGGCGCCCGAATGCTGGTACCAAACATACACCATGGTGCTAGTACAAGACTGAGGCTATACTAGCACCTTGAGCCAACGTTCTTTGAAACACTACGATATTTAACAACATTATTGTTACGGAGACTATCGCGGTTGTTTGAAATTATAAATAAGAAAATAATACGAATTTACCGCGTGAAGTTTGTAACACTCGACGTCTCGGAGACGTTGCAGCCGCCGTAGTCTAGGGTAGACTATCTACCCTAGACAACGGCGGCTGCAACGTCGCCGAAACGCCGGGTGTTACAAACTTCACGCGATAAATTCGTTTTTTATCTTATTTATAACATAATGGTTGTATGAAAGAGATTAGGTACCATACTCATTTATTGAAGAAATACAGGAAAGGGAAATTGCGGCAAATGAATGTGATAAACTCTTGAAGAAGAGGAGTTCACCATTTGTTAATCATCGTCGTTATCTCCTGTTTATCAGAATTTGTTTGACTTATATTTTTATCGCTTAAAATTACGTATTGATTGACAGCTGAAATCTCATTGAGGTTACTTACTACATTACAGTCATCACCGCATCTGTTATACGCGTTACATTTTATCTTCTGGGAAGTGGAACAGATTTTTGGCACATTTCCAAATCCGTATGATAAAATACACGCTTGCGATAAGCAATCTTTTAGATACTTTTTTTAGCAAGTCTTTTTATTAGGCAGCCCCGGATCTACAGGCAGTCCCGGATCTAGGATGGGGCAACCGGGTTACCTGTTCCAGTCGGCAATTTAAGTGGGTGCCAAATTCATGTGTTCGAAAAAATCCTCCGAATCAACGAAAAGACAAATGCATTCGACATGTTGTAATATATGTGCAAACATGATTGCAAGCCGCCTTTCCCAATATTAGTATAGCGTTAAGGATATACCGCACATTATTGACGGCAACTGCAAGCTGTGAGCCGAACATGTAATGATGTAGCAAGATTAATGAAGGTCACTGAAGGTGTGTGTTACATACAGTCTGGATTGTGCACATAAGAAAAAGTTATTAATAAATAGGCAGTAAAGAGTGAAAAATTATTTAAGGGTTTTTATTCTCCCGTTCACAAAAAATCAAATCCAGGATATTTGTTTTATGGGTTTTGAAAAATCGAGAAAATGTGGGTCATTGCGAAATTACGCCTTGTGACGCATTGAACAACTGCTTGGTTCGAGTGCTGTTGATCAACAATGTTAAGATGACTGGACACTAGCGGTGACTCAGAATTTTTACTCCACAATACCAGAAGTTAAGATACAGCTTTAAAACTGTTAATCGACGGTTTTCTTCAGCAGTGTCCGCTAACCTTTTTATATTTGGGGAAGGTAGGAAAAATATTTGCCTAATAGAAGAGACTTTGACGCAGGCAGATTGTACCGCGGGTACAGATTGTAAAATATACAGGATGGTGAACGTTTTCGTGCAGCTTGGGCCACAAGATCCATTTTGTTCTCGGATCGGCTCAACTCACGATTCAGCTCCGATTCAGAAGCCTCCTCGAGTGGAAGGCTACCCCGGGTAAGACTCCCGTGTCACAGGCCTCAGAGCTGGTGGACCGGTTTCTCCCGGCGGGATTGCATCCCGGCGCCACTGGACGGTTTGCGCACCGGTCGGCGAAGCCAATCGGTGGTGCATTCTGACTAATTGCTGAAGGGGTCTGTTTTCTAAGCAGCGGGGGTGGATGTTTCACCTGATGTCATGCCACTCTTGAAATGACCTTGGGCCACTCGATCCTGTGTGGCACTACGGGCAAAGAACGCCCAGGTCTGCGATAAATTCCAGGTCCGCAATAAATAGTTACCAGCATCCTTGAAAGTGGTGAATCAGTCCGATTAATTAAGCAACAAAAAAGCGTTGAGCACGATGCGCTATCTAGCGGTAGATAAAATACCGCTAATATTGTTTATTACCGATATTTTACTGCCGCTAGATGGCGCAGCGCACTCAACGTTTCTCAAGTTTTTTTCAACAGACAAGATTTACAAATAAACAAAAAAAAACAAAAAAATGTTTTTTTTTGTAAAAAAATCATTAAAAATTGTTTATTTGCTCGTACTGATTCACCCCCTTCAAGGATGCTGGTAACTAAAAAATCATCCTGTGTATATAGTATATACCAACAATATATCTCATAATATCTCTTGAGTGCCGCGTCGTATGGTGTTCAACATAACAGCTCATAAAACAATCGTTTGGACGAGACTGTAATCGCCTTTATTGCACTGAGTGAGAGGGCTGATTGTCCCAGACGGGAAGCTCGTTGCCGAAAATACCCGAGGCGGGTATAGGTGTCCCCGATGTCCGCTCCTTCTGTGGGTGTGTCTCACTCGTCCCACGTGACCAACCGCGTTACCCTGGAGTGCAAATCGCGCGATATTCGCCTCCGTGGTAAATTAGTGGCGCGCGAAACGGAGTAGGAAGATGCCGATTACAGCCAAGGATAATCGGCACGCGACAGCGCTTCGGCAATCGGAATAAAGAATAGATAGGCTTCGAACAAACATCTGACCGGCATTGCATTTCATATTTCGACTAGCTGACCCGGCGAACTTCTTACCGCCCAACAGTCAATGAATGTCGTGTTACAGATTAACTGAACTTAATTTATGATTTTAAGTA
The DNA here is from genome assembly GCA_944548615.1 of Micropterix aruncella. NCBI lineage: Eukaryota > Metazoa > Arthropoda > Insecta > Lepidoptera > Micropterigidae > Micropterix > Micropterix aruncella. Next base: position 18,033,355 of record OX155961.1, read on the forward strand.
GCTTGATATATTTGCCTTAGTTTATAAAAACTAAATTTCTGAACGCACGCATAAATATTTGACAACCAATAACAATCATTTTTCATTACTGACATTATTCTACATTTTTAAAATCTAAAATACGCCATTATCTGAATATTGTGGATACATATGTTGTCGATTCGAAACCTTTATTTCAATACTTTCTTTAATTTGAGGGGAGAGTTTTAAATGTTTGACAGTTACGAAACTCATACCTAAACATTTTGTATGTGGTTGGGATTTTTACCCGGTTTGCATAAACCCACTTTACTTGTGAATTTACGCGACCCCCTTTGTGCTGGGTAATTACCCCTTCGATTATCTTCAATGGTTTTCACCTTGGACTGTATTCAAATGGTAATCACTCACCAGCTAGGTTGGTTTTTCTCTCAGGGGTGGTTGTCTCGAACGATTGGTGGATTCCAACCTCACAAGGAAATTAGTTCGGCGAGAGGCTTCCGTGATAGAACCTCACTTTCCTCAGGTCACGCAGGATAAGCTTCCGTCGAAAATAAACACTTTTTATTCGCGAGACTTTCTTTTATTCGGTCACTTATCTTTACTTTTACATTGAGTTCCGAGTACTTATAATTTACTACTAAGTCCCGGTGCTTGGATCGCGGCGCGTTCACGCTGATCCTTTGCCAATTTACAACTGAAGCTTTCGCTCTTTTCTGTCGTCGATCGCCATTACATTTTTTTTAAGATAGCGACCGCCCTTACCTCTCATTGGTCTAGATCCTTCCAGAAATTTCTAAACACACCCCTATTACTGCGCCGCACACGTTTTGTCCAATAACGAGACAGGGCGCATAACAGATGCAACCCCGTTTGAGAGAGACATCGCGATCATGCTTCCTCGCTTGCACGCTAGAGCGAGAAGCGAATACACTAGTTGTCTCTGTCGTACATTTAAACATTTTATAGACATATTATTTGCTTAATTTAAAAGAAAAGAATCTACCCTAGTACAGGCATGAACCTAGTTGGGTAGTTTTTTAAGACATAATTTTCGTACTACTTCCTCTTAAATAAAGCATTATTATTATTATTGTTATTACAGATTCTCGTCGCAAACGCCACCGTTCCCGAGTACATATTGTCTTAAACATAGGTTAGTTTCAGGTCATTAGTAACAAGTTAATATTAATGTTAGATCGTTAATTAGGCTAATTAAGTTGTCTCTCCTAGCGCTTTACTTTACATTAAACGAAATACTATATGCTATGCTTTAATTAATCATGCAAGTTTCTTTACATTTTAAACTATATTATTTCTAGGGTGAATTGTGGGATTTGGAGTATGTATGATTTTTTTGTAACGTCCACGGTTTTTATTTCGTAGTCTTTTGCCAGTCGCCTCGCCAGGGAATTTATCGTTACCATGTGTTACTAAGGGGTCCTTTTCACGATTTATTTTGAATGGGAACGTTGTCGGTCCCTGGATTCTCGTGTTTCAGGGTCGACCGCTCGTTTATTTTATATTTTATAGCCCCTTTCTGTCCTTTCCTTTGAGTTATCAGCTATTTTTCAAGGAATCTCATATCCTCGGCGTCCGTGACTAATTATGTTTCCTACCCTTTGTAAGAGGGTCTCACTTTTAGGGAAGATTTATCGACCCTGGCGTCCGCTCTTTCGGATATTCTGAACCATTCCCCCCCCCCAATGGGCTCTGAGCCTCATTGGCTCCTGTCTCCATCTATTTGGTTTACCTAATTTACATCTTATTTACATAATCCAGTCTTATTTTTTACTCATTCACCTATGGGATTCTACTTATCTAACTGTCATATTCAATTTTCCTTATTGGTCTAGTGGGGTGACGGATCTTTCTTATTCAACCTATGAGAATTTCTCATTAATCTACTTAGAATATGTACCGCTTTCCGTTAACTTTCGTTTTTCATTTCTTACGAGACAAACGTCAACTTGCGTTTTCACTTTTAAATTCTAGCTAGACTATTTTTATTTTCTACTGTGACGAATAGACTTTCGCTTTTTCCACTTAGACATTAGTGACAGTTGTTTCTGCCTGATCAGCTGTTGTATGTATTTTTACAAGTTTACTGACAGGGCGCCTATACACTTTCCCGTCCACTAATAGGTCTACTATTCGCACTTGGCCTGTTTTGTCAGGGAAAACTTGAGTCACCCGACCTCTGGCCCACCTTCCTCGTTCTAGGGAAGGATCTAACAGGACTACTAAGTCTCCGATTTTTAACGGAGTTCCCTTTGTCGCCCACTTAGGTCTTTTAACCAACAATGGAAGTACTTCTTTAGACCAGCGGTACCAGAAAGCATCAGCAAGTATTTGCGATTGTTTCCAGTGATTTTTGTTAGATAACTCAGTTGTATTATTCTGACCTACCGCTGTACTATCATCTGCATGGCCTAATAGGAAATCTGCGGGTGTGAGGGGTCTCTCATCCCGAGTATCTAGAGATATATACGTGAGCGGCCTGTGGTTCATCATCGCTGAGACTTCGCATAATAATGTTCTCAGCACATCTTCATTTGGCGCTCGCTCCTTTAATATGGCATATAACGATTTTTTTGCCGTTTTTATCTGACTCTCCCAAACTCCACCGAAATGGGGTCCTGAAGGAGGGGAGAAACTCCATTTTATCTCGTCGGCACTTAGACGATCCCTTATTTCATGGTTGTCGATAGCTGACAAAACTTTTCTTAATTCAGCGTCCGCACCGCGGAACCCAGTGGCATTGTCGCTCATAATTTCCCGCGGCTTCCCCCTGGCTGCTATAAAACGTCTTATAGCTAACAAGGCCGAGCTGGTTGACAAATCTCCAGCTAGTTCGATATGGGTCGCTCTCGTGTTAAAACAAGTGAAGAGTAATCCATATCGTTTTTCCACTTTCTTTCGATTAGTGACGAAGAACGGCCCAAAAGCATCCAAACCTACAGTGTGGAAACAGCGCCTTCGAGTGGTTATTCGCGCGGGTGGGAGTTGGCCCATTTGTGCGGTCATAGGCTTCGCGCGGCGGATAGTGCAATAGACACATTCTCGTGAGATCTTTTTCACCGTTTGTCGCGCCCCAATGACCCAAAACTGTTCTCTCAGCACTGATAAAATTAATTCAGCGCCGCCGTGAGCATTAATCTCGTGTAAATGTTTCACGAGCAACACCGTGAATCTATCCTTTCCGTGTAATATATATGGCCTTTTTGTGTCGAAAGGTGTGTCGTTCGCATTTTCGATCCGGCCTCCTAACCGTATTAACCCTTCCGCGTCGATATACGCGTTCAATCCGAACAGACGGCTGTCTTTCGGCAATATTTTCTGATGACGTATCAGGTCTATCTCGTGTGCGAAAATTCGATGTTGTGATTCCTTGATCAGAAATTTTTTCCCGGTTGCGATATCGTCGCTTTCGAGTACTTTTGACGTGGTTTTTTTTCTACACAGATCTATAAATTTTTTCACATATGCCATGGTTCGACTCGCCCGCATGTACCGGGAAAATCTATCTATGTCAATTACGCTTTCATTTTTTTCTGTCGTTGTTAGTACAAGTTTTGTCTTAAATTCTAACAATGCTCTCTCTTCCGGTTGCGGATCGGTTGGCTCCTGGAGCGGCCAGTGTTCTCTACTGCCACGCAAGAAAGCAGGTCCCGCGAACCATCTACCTTCCGGGCTTAAATCTATCTTGGTGGTATTCCGTGTGCCATCATCAGCGGGGTTGTCGCTCCCTGCTAACCAATGCCACTGTCTTGGAGACGTGAGCTCATCGATCACACCTAGTCTATTTGCTACAAACTGGAGGTGACATTCCTTTTGTGACAAAATCCACCACCACACATTTTTTGAGTCTGTCCACATAAAGACGTCATCGAAACTTAATGCGCTCTCTTGTTTTATTTTTGAGGCCAGTTCAGCACCTAACAGCGCCGCAGTCAGTTCTAACCTGGGGATTGTCAGTTTGCCTTTCAAAGGTGCCACTCGAGTTTTGCTAGCCATAAAGGATACCTTGTGCTCGCCGCTACAGCCTGTAATCCTAACATATGCAACGGCGCACATCGCCTTTTCGGACGAATCGCAGAATACGTGCAATTGCCTTTTCTCACCTGCTTGTTTGGTAGCGCCATTATAACGTGAGATTCGCACACCTTGCGCTAATCTCAGTTCTTGCAACCACCGGAGCCAATATTTAACTACATCGCTCGGGATCTCGTCGTCCCAGGCCACTCGGCTACTCCATACCTGCTGCATGATCAGTTTAGCCCTTATAGTTAGCGGTGAAAGCGCACCCATTGGGTCCCATAGCTGCATTATTAATTTTAGCGCTTCCCGCTTCGACGGAATCTTATTTCCCGTCGTCAGATCTTCGCTGAGGCGGTCCATGCTCACATTAAATGCTAACTGATCAGAGGCAGGTAGCCACGTCAAGCCTAATATTCGTTGTGACGTCAACTCACCCTTTTCCAGAGATACTTGCGCGAGCGCGCGGTTTTCTTCTGGTATCCCGGTTAAAGCCTCGTTTTTATTTGAAGCCCAACCGGTCATAGTGAAATTCCCAGCTTTATGAATCAAATTAATTTCCCTGATGACTTGTTTTGCTTCCTCTAACGTGTCTACTCCCGCCAGCAAATCATCAACGTACGAATCGCGCTCTATTATTTTTACAGCCGCTGGGTACTGGTCCTTAAACCGAGCTGCGTTTTTATTTTTTACGTAGATCGCGGAGGCCGGGGAGCAACAACTACCGAATATTAGACAGTCCATTTTTAAGATTTTTGGAGGACTTTCACGCTGGAAACCTCGCCAGAGAAACAGCTGACTGAAGCTATCTTCCTCTCTCACTTTTATCCGAAGATACATATCTCGTATGTCGGCCGTGAAAGCGATTGCATTTTCACGGAATCGTAATAAAATTCCTAATATGCTATTTAAATAGTCTGGTCCACCTAATAACATGCTATTCAGCGACCCGCCTGCGCCCGAGGACGCAGCGTCGTGAACGACACGAATTTTGTCTTTCTTCGCGGGGTGAATAACCCCCAGGTGCGGAAGAAATAACACTCGAGGGCGGTTTTTTAATTGTTTTTCCTCGACTTCCGAAGCATACCCCTCAGCTAGATATCTCTCTATCTGCTGGCAGTATTTTTCTCCATAAAGACGGTCGGAGTCCATTTTCCGTTCCACTGACCTCAGCCGAGTCATTGCCATGTCTCGGTTATCTGGTACGGAAAAGTTCACCTCTTTCCATAACAGACCTGTCTCCCAGACTCCATTTTTTAAAGAAGTAGTATCTTCTAAGATTTTTTCAGCCCTAACATCGGCCTGAAGCTTTCGCTTTTTCTGTGGCCAATCGTACTCTAGCTTCAGATTTTCTTCAAGTAATTTATCTAAAGAAGGTTCATTTTCCTGATTTAAGCATAGCGCCGGGTACCTAATTTCTCGTTCGAGAGTGTTATTGCCGCCGATAGCCACCCACCCCAGGAGTGTTTTAGATACCGATAGGCCCCCGTCTACCATTTTTAATCCTCTAGAGACTATCAGTTCCCAACAATTAGCTCCCAGGAGCAGGTCAGGTTTTACGGTCGTCGCCTGAGTCGAACGCACCATCCCTCCGATCGGCCTCTGCGCACTTATCATGCTTTTGACCTCCGGTAGATTTAACGAGGCTACGCTGTAAGCTCGTACTACGTATTCCTTCTTACCTAAATCTCCCCTTACTTTGAAGGACACCGCTTCGGCACTGCTATTACTCTCTCTCATATTCCCGATTCCAGAGAGCTGTAATCCCTGCGTCGGGCCTCGAATGCCTAGTTCTATTGCCACGCTCTGATCAATGAGTGAAACAGTCGCGCCTGCGTCTAACAACGCATATAATGTTTTTCTACCCCGGGTTCCAACTACGGTTATCGGTAATACTTGCAGAATGACCTGATTTCCAGATACTGCGTTCGCCACTACCTCGGAGCTCGCGCGCGGCGCCGCCGCGATGTCCGCCTCGTTCGCAGGCGGCGGGGCGGTCAGCAGATAATGATATTTGCCCTTTGGAAACCGTTTATATGCCGAACACGATTTTCGGCCGTGGTTGTGCCCTAAACATTTAAAACACCTACGCATTTTTTTTATCTCATCCCAGCGGCTTGCTAAAGTTAGATTTTTAAATTCTTCACATTTATTTAAATAATGGGATTTCTCACACCGAGGGCACTTAGGGTCTTCTTTGCCCTGGGTATGTAAAATATATTTTTTAGAGCCCGTTTCTTTCTGTCTCTTGTCTCGCGGGTTATCATAACTTTTCCTAGGGAGCTCTGCGGTACACAGACCGGCGTCTTGTGCGCTGATCGCTAATTTCTCTAACCATAATGCGAAATAAACTAATACCGGATCGTTTAAACCAACCCTTCCCCTGTCAGCTAGCCACAGAGTTAATAAGTTCTTTGGCAATTTTGCCACAAGTGAAGCCAATAAGTCTGGATTATAAAGATGTTCTAATTTATTTACCGATTTTACGGTCGCGACCAGATTTTTTATCTGGCACGCAAATCGCATTAAACCGTCTGCATCTAGACTATCAGATAACCCTTTTTCTTTCCTCAAATCCGCTATCGTTCTCTGAATAATTAAATTCGTATTACCGAATAGCGCCTCTAACGTGGTCATGATATTTGTCACGTTGTCAGGACTTAAAAGCAAACCCGTCACTGCCTCGCGTGCTCTACCTTTTAATGCTGTCTGCAAACGCAATAAGTTTTGTGCATCATTTAAATGCATTACGTCTGTCGACTGTTTGAAAATAGCTTTGAAGGCTACGAATTCTAAAGGATTCCCGTGAAATGAAGGTAACTCTTTTGCTAAATGCGGTTTTGTGGACGCTACAGAAAAAATCCTACATACCTCTTTTATCATTTTTTCGCTCGAGCTGCTAATTCCATCGCTGCTCGTACCCAGGTCCGTATCAGCGGCGGCCTTTACCGCCGCCGCCGAC